>BLSH010514966.1:1651724-1676289 GCA_018402905.1 Glandirana rugosa
TCGGGAGGTAACCTCGAAAAATAAGGAAACATAGGGATACGTAGTACCCGAACAAGGTGATGCGCCGGTAAGGACGGGGGGGGGGGTAAACAGGGAGCCCCAGTAGTGTGTGATAAAAGGGTATACTAGGAGTAGTACAATCGTACAGTATACGGACACCAAGTAGGTATGTCTCCATCGCTACCAGACACTGGTCCGCATCCTTATCTCCAAGGGGGGGCAGGAATGGCCGCGTAGTGGAACAAGCCCATGATGCATAGGGATACAAAGGAATAAAAAGCTCCAATGGAGGGCTGAGGATGAAGGGGGCGGGGGGGGAGAGTGGGATTGGAAGAGAGGGCGTGAGGGGAAGGTATGTCAATTGATAACCCCATGCACCTCCAGATCCTCGTTGAGCCCCCCAGGGAGAAAATGAGAGTGTGCAACAAAATACTCCTCCAACATATAGCGCAAAGGAAAAGAAATTTGGAGGGAATCCGGACAGACCTTAAAGATGTGCAGGATGAACTTGCATCTTATACAGATATTGATTAGTTTGATACTTAGGACAAAGGTGTGAATGACCAAATGGTCGTTTTTGAAACAGACATAATTAGCAAGAAGTCTGGGAAGTTTGAGAGGGACAGATTGGATTACAAACAGGGGCGAGAAATTGAACTGGAACAAGGGTGCACAGGGCCAAAAGGGGAATGGGATAGTCCCTGGAGGAGAAAGGAGAAAGATTATTTCTTATGATTCTCAGGAACCCATAAATACAGAAAAAAGGGGAACAAATGGAGGAAAAAGAGTAAAGTGAACAGACCTAATGGACAACAGGCTAGGCCTAGCTCTCTTTGACCAGTTGTCCCACGACTAGAAGACGGGAACACCTTCCTTCCAAAAAATCTGGAAAAAAGGAGGCCCCAAGACACTTCATGTAGAAAATGCCACTAAAAAGGTTGGTGGTAACATAGGACCAAAAGGGGCCATAGGTGTACTCCCACATGCAGGGAGTAGGACAAATGCCACGGTGGGCACTGATCCTGCTAAGTTGGTGACGGTAGCTCCACAACAATCAGGAGCCATGTGTGATTTGGAACCAAGGAGGCATGATCCCACTTTTTTAGTGGAGGCAGTGGGATGTGTGAGTCCCACAGCCCCGCATCACCCCAGTCCGGCTCAGAGGCAGTCAGTAAGGAAAAGGGAGGAGCCAGCAGGAGAGGCAAGAGAGGAGGGAAGAGATCCAAAAAGAGGAAGGAGGTAACATTGGATTACTCCACTTTTAAAATATACAACTTGTTGAGCTCAGTCTTTTCAGAAACGTAGCTAAATCTGTTACGGAAAGGCCTTAATTTTGCCCCCAAAAATCCCCCCAACCTTTTTGAACTGTTTGTTGATTTAAAGAAGTATATTAGGGGCCTTACTGTGAAAATATATTTTGCCCTCAAAAAAGACACTCCTCAAGCAGGTGATGCTCCAGGGACCATATCAGTTGATCATATAGGTGATCCCCCAGGGACTACACCTTCGGACCCCATGGCAGAATTGGGTGACGATGCCCTATCCATTCTGGAAAGTTTGTATCAGGAAGGGAGTTATGATGACGTACAACTGGAGCTGGATTCAGTGGCCCAGAAGGATAGGAGAGTAATACACACACACATTTCAAACCAAAGTCTTCTTTCTATCCTCATTGGGCCAAAGGGAATTTCATTCTCACGTTCAATGAAATGAGACAAATATGCTATAGGAACTCCAGAAGCATGCATAACACAGGGAAATTTAAAGGAAATGGCCTAGAAGAACCCTTAAAAAGTTTGACGGAAAACAATCAAATAATCATCAGACAAGCTGATAAGGGTGGTGGTCTTGTACAAGACAGGGACGCTTATCTGGCAGAAGCTTCCAGATTACTCAGCGATAGGGACACGTATGAGATATTACGGAAAGATCCCCTGTCTGAGTATAAAATTTCACTGAAGAACTTGCTGGATAACACTCTGACCAATCAGGTCATAACAAAAAGTGACTATCAGTTTTTGTACAGACAGCACCCAATGATTCCCCATTTCTACCATATACCAAAGGTCTATAAGGACCCTGTTAACCCTCCAGGAAGACCTATAATAGCAGGCATCGATAGTCTAACCAGTAACTTGGGCTGCTATATAAACCACTTCCTCCAGGACCTGGTCATAACATAACCCTCATATGTCAAGGACTCTGGTCACATGCTGGATATTCTGTCTTCTCTGAAATGGAGCTCCGAGTATAAGTGGGTGTCAATAGATGTGGCCTCATTTCATACATCGATAGAACACCACTTTGGTTTGAAAGCGGTTGAACACTACCTCACGAACAGTGAGGTACATCCTCTACAGACTAGTTTCCTACTGGAATCTATACAGTACACCCTTACACACAATTACTTCTCTTTCATGGGTGACTACTACAGACAAGTTCGAGGAATTGCGATGGGGGCCAGTTTTGCCCTTAGTTATGCCAACTTGTTTATGGGCTACTGGGAGGACCAGTATATATGGGCCAACAACTGGCCCTATACGCTAGGTATATCAATGATATACTGATTGTCTGGAAGGGGAGTGGTGAGGATTTCATAGGTTTCCTTTCCCACTGTAGTAATAACCCTTTTGGTATCTCCTTTACCCACGTTATAGATGATACACATCTGGTGTTTTTGGATCTGGAGCTTCGGGTAGATAAAGAATGTAATCCTCTCAAAGACTCATTTCAAACCTAGTGCAGGAAATTCCTACTTGCATGCCAAAAGCAATCATCACCCGAGGTGGATTAAAAATGTACCATTCGGGCAGTTTTGCAGGCTTTATAGGACCTGTACTAAGAGAGAGGACTATGAAATACAGGGAAGCATCCTAAAGAAAAAGTTCCTGGAAAAGGGTTATGAAGGAGAACATATAGAGGAAGCATATAAGAAATATTGGCCACACTACAGTGAAACAGAAGCCTCCGACTACATCAGAGCTCCGTGGGTACTCAAACTCAAGACCCATGGGGCTAAGGAGATCAAATCAGAGTCCATTAGATTCAGCCCCACTTATAACAACAAGGCGTTTAACATACAGCGAGTGCTGTCTAAAAATTGGAAGATACTGAAGCAGGATCCGGTCCTGGGTAAGGTGTTAACACCCAGGCCAGAGATTGTGTTCAGGAAATCAAGGAATATCAGGAGTCACATAGCACCCAGCAGAGTCCGTAAACTTAAGAACAATCAGTCCATAAACAAAGGCCCGTGGTCCTCAATTTTTGGCTACACAGGGAATTTTAAATGTGGAGTCAAAAACTGTGGTTCCTGTTCATACATGTGACATATGAAAAGGGAAGTACTGGGACTGGATGGTCATGCCCATAAGATCAAGCAGCTCATTAATATATGGGCTAATATGCCCATGGGGTCTGCTGTACGTGGGGCACACCATACGCCCACTCGGGGTACGCTTTGACGAACATAAATGCAGCATCCAGGGTAAGAAGGATACTACCAAAACCAGACACAGAGACAATTATTCAGTCCCCCGCCATTTTGAGTCATCACATAATGGGGACCCCTCAGGAATGAGGGTGTTTGGCATAGAGGCTATAAGGGTTGATTTAGACAGTGGGAGTAGGTATAAGAAGTTGTGCAAGAGGGAAACCTACTGGATCTTCACCTTGGGGTCCCTGACCCCTGGGGGGCTCAACGAGGATCTGGAGGTGCATGGGGTTATCAATTGACATCCCTTACCCTCACGCCCTTTTTTCATCCCCATCCCCCTCCCCCCCCCCCCCTTCATCCTCAGCCCTCCATTGAAGCTTTGTATTCTTTTATATCCCTATGCATCATGGGGCTTGTTCCCCTAGGCGGCCATTCCCTGTCCCTCGGGGTCATCCACACACCATTTTCCCATATGATCCTCGTCATGTTAGCCTGGTTACATGTCATATGCCTGTGGTTCATCCATACAGAGGTAGCGAGGTAGCGATGGTCTGTGGCCAGGTGTAGGAATAGAGGTTCATGCACTCCAAGTTCACCTTGGGAGGTTTGCATATATAGGAATAAGTCTCTCGTACACGGAAACAAGTTTTTACATCTTTTCATATGGTGCATTTGACACCGTTGTTTCTTTTTCTTGTGGTTTCATATATTTACGTATATTAGACCAATAGCAATCACACGACTAGCATGATTGTATCATACTATATATATATATATATATATATATATATATTGTGATTTTTTTTTTTTTATCAAGTTTGAGCCGTATGTATTCATTATCATATCTAGTGGAAGGTTTTCTCATAAGAGCTTAATAAAAGGTAGGGTCAATCTGGCATAGGATTGAAATTCGATACATAAGCCGTATTATGCCAGTGCTATTGGAAGTATCATACACCATTTATTGACCATCTTATACATGGATCTGTGACATTGGTAGACCCAATTGGGGACCCTCTGGTGATAGAGCGGTGCAGATTTCACGGTCTACAATAATCTGCACTTTGTGAAGCACCCAGCCTCCCCTAGCCCGGTTTATCTCTAGGGATCCCTCCTTTATATAAATGTATTTATTAGGAAGATCAACCCTCTGCCATTATCATGATGGCCTCCTTCACTGCATTTTTTCGTCATTGTTTTACCATCCCTTATACTTCCTTTGCTATGACGTTATATTTGTAGCACCCTCCACCACTAGATGGAGCTGTGCTCACCACTATGAGATACCTGGAGGTAAGAGAGTGGAGTGAGCCGGGCAGATCAGACATGAGTGCCCTCCAGCATGCAACGCATTGGGACATTTCCGCTTCCGGGACGGTGCTGGTGACGCCGTACACGGAAGAGTTGGGGCCAATTGGAACGCAACGTGGAGCTGTACTCTAGACCCCGCCCTCCGCGTGCGTTACACATATCCGGATACTATGTTCTGGTCAAAGTAGACCGCATTGCGGGCATTCCAGATCTGCCTGCACCTGGGGATGGCTGCACCAATGTCATCCAGACCTTCCACCTGGACATCTTCTATCAGATGTAGAGGGTGAGCAGCGGCTCCCCTGGAGGACATCTTTATGAGGCACACAGGCAATTTCAGGTATGATCTCAATTTAATTATGCATATGTATTCCTTAGCTGATAATGCATATCGCAGTACATGTAGGAGTAAAATGCATACTCTACCTAATAAAGGGGGCATGTGTGTGTATATAGGTGTTTCTGATTCACTTGTATACTTTTTCATGCATGTCTTTCACATGAGCAGATTATAGGTATGAGACGGTCAATACAGATTCAAACATTGCTATGAGATGGTCAATATTGATTTGGTGTTTGAAATTGATTGCGAGCACTGCCCCAATTAGGCATAGCCTAGGGGTGACTGGGGGCATGCACATGGCTATACGTTTTTCCTCCGCTACTGCTAGGGAGGTGGGTATTTACTAAGTATGCAGACCATTCACAACACCCCAGTGTGGGGCGGGGCTGCGGGTGACAGCACCCTCCCCACTTTTGCTAGTTCTGTGATATAAGCCTGTGGTCTTGACACAGTACACCTGACTCTGAGGAAGAGGTCCAGGCCTCGAAACGCGTAAGCCAGCCTGCATAGGACACCACCAGCGTATGGCAGAACGGATGCGTAGCTGATATGTGCTCGAATACATTTGTGCGTATGTTTCTATGATCTTTTAAAAAATATTGTTACTAAAGATAATGCGCTAGGCCAGTGCGCCCTTGTGTGTTCTTTGTCATTAATTGATTTGGTCATGAGGGCTGCACACTGCTCTTGCAAATCATTAGCCCGACTAGCAGTAATACGAACACACTCTGAAGCAACTGCTAGCTGGTCTCTTAATATCTTAATTTCTGTGTCTGCCTTCCCCCTTCTCCGTGATTCAGTATAGAGAGCGTGAAGAAAGTACCAACCCACTATGGACACTGTCCTCTTTTCTTTTTTACTTAAATCCAACCCCTTAAGGCTAAAATCTACAAAATTATCTGAGATTTCATCACCCCAAGTCACATTCGAGGGAGAAGCATACTCTACAAATTCTTTAGCAAGAGGCTCCCACTTATTGTCTCTGGCTTCTTTCCATCAGGACCCTCTGCAGCCTGGCTTTTCCTAAACCGCTTAAGCAGCATGTTTACCCAGCACAAGCTACACAACACACCACAGAAAACACGGGTCTGCTTCAGTTGCACTATAGCGCCAATCGCGGCACAAGCCCCCAATTGTTTTGCTTGCGTCTATTTAGCAAGGCTACTTTGCGTTCATAAGCAAGGAAGCTCATACCTGTGCAGGTGTATAAATGAGCTTTTACTGAACACAAAATGCTGTACATACAAAACTATTACAATATTAGGAATACAGTACAAGACTGACAGATATCATTGCAAATTAACAGCCTAACAAATAAGCAGACACTATGGTCTATACACAGTAAAAGTATGCCTCAACGTTAACTTGATTTACTGTGTTCGTGATCTCCGTTGACAATGATTCTCCTTGAGATCAGGCACCTTTCTTGTTCGCTGATTACATATGTTCCTCTTCGGTCTTAAGGCATGATGAATGAGCTGCTCAGCTTATGCCTGGCGACATTTGTATAGCTCAGTTTGTTTACCATAACAACCAACTAACAGAAAAAAAATATCTGAGTGCATCTCTGAGAGATGCATTCCCAAATTCTACCTCAAGATGGCACTCTGCCATCACAAATCTATAATTATTTACAGTACCTATGTTGACAATGGTTACAAGCTCCTTTACCTTAACAACCAATTGCCAACTGTCCCATTGTTTCAGGACAGCCTGTGTTACCAAGGCATTTGTTTGAGAAGCATCTTAGTATTCTGAGTCTTATAGGAAAAATCATATTTTGTGTCAAACGCAATACTGGGTTTTCTGATGTGATTTGATGTGCTGCTTATGGACCTTTTTCCTTTGACATTACTTAAATTTGGTCCTGTTTATTTAATGACTCCTTTTTAACCTCTTCATCAGATTCCCGTGTTGTTCCTTGCGTGCAAGGTGGTATTATTTTTGTGGCCATCATCTCCAGTCTTGGGGTTGGCACCCAATTTTCACAAGTACCAGCTTCCATTGTGCACATGCACAGTTGGCAGCTGCCTGTGAAGCTACAAGGAAACACAGCCAGCTGCCCATAGTAAACATGCTGGTGCACTCAAACTGGCGAAGAGGTTCAGGTGATGCTTGGATAGGCGAGTGTCCTTTACTACAGTATTTGTAACTGCTAACTTTTTTTTATTTTTTTTTGTACAAAGGCTGAAGAACCGCTTTATTGCTACATTAGTTGCTCCCAGTGAGTGCATCTCTTGGTCAAGGAAATAGTTTGTTTGGGCCAGCTTGACCCAAATTAACAATTTAAAGTCACATTAAACCTTGCATTAGGCTTTATTTCACTACTGTATTTGTTAGTGCGTCATGGGCTTTCCAGCATAGGACATATGTTTCTCAGATTTGGAAGGCTGCCATGTGGGCTTCTGTTCACACTTTTGTTAAGTTCTACCTCGTAAATGTTCATTCCTTTTCTGATGCCAGTTTTGGGCATAAGGTGCTACAAGCTACTCAGTCTTTCAAGCCTTCTCGGCTTGTTTGGTCTGTGGGCCTGTGGCATTGTTACCCATCCCTCAATTGGACTGTCTTTGGACGTCCCAATGGTAATGACTAAAAATCTCGCACCCTTTACTGTATGACTAAAAAAATCGGACCTTTGACTTACCAGTGAACTCTTTCTTGGAGTATACAGTATGAGAAGCAAGTCAATCAACTTTGTTGTTATGATCTCTTTATTGCTTGATACAAAACTTAGGCTAACTGTGAGTTGGAAAGGTTATATAGGAGGGTGTCCCTGCAGCCTATTTTTTGCCTGTGTCTAGTCACCTGACATTAAGCTGCATACAACCATATAATGTGAACGATTAGAGGACTAGTTCACCGTTGTAACATACTACATGTTATATCCGCATGTAGGGTGTAACACGTTACAGCACAGTACCTACCCACCCCCCTGACCTTCATGGCCCAAGTCATTGATTCAGTTGCCTGTGAACGAATTAACTACAAGTATAGGAGGAGTGAACAGACAGTTGACTGAGAGTCTTCAGGAGCCTGACATTGCACCCGCGATCACAAATTTAGCATTATACTTACTGCTGTAATTGCCTTATCTTAGCATGGGGGACATTGCAGTGTTTTTAAAATATGAGGTTCTATCTAAAACCTTAAAATATGATTTATCTAAAACTAAACTTTCCTGCTCTTCTATGTGATTTTGTCTAATTTTAGGAATATACTGGAAAGATTCTACCTTTCAGAGATCTGGGATTTATGTCTGTACTGGATCTGATCGGATCATTGGGAGATATGCTTCACTTGGAAAGCACAGAGAATGGAGATTGGTTTCTCTTTGATGCTGAAAGAAGATGCAAAGAAAATGAGACAGGTGAGGGATGAATACATTTTCTGTTATAGAATATATGTAACACAAAGTCCTAATTCACATGGGTGCTATGGTCCTTACAACATGCACGAGACCGTTGTTTATGCGGCTTGATCAACTGGGAGCTGCATGCAGGCAGCCTAGGGGTACTGTAATCACCCAAAAATATGACGACTCGTATAATAATTTGAGACCTACCACGATCTATAAAAATTTAGTAAAGCAGACATGCTCAACCTGTAGCCCGCAACGTTAAGCCTGTGGCAACTCGCACAGCCTCTTTGGGGTGCATGCCACTCTACTGAATGATTACTGGTTCTCCATAATTTCAGCGGCTATCATCCAGCAGCCAGCTCCCCGCTCTTCTCTTTCTTTTCTAACACACTAAAGGTGAATTCTCACAGTTGTGTGATGAGTTTCGTGTCATTCGGGGAGTGAATTATGTGTTATTTTATATTTGCTTAGTAAAGAAGTTTATTGCACTATTATGGCATGTGCTTCCCTGGTTAGTTGTTCTTTTGTTTAAATTGTCCACAGTCCTTGTTTTGGCAATTCAAAGGATGGCTGCAAAGACCCCAATATAGTGAAGGCTACAGCACTGATTCAGATATTTTTTTGGTTGTTCACACCTGAGCAGGAGAGTGGGATTAATCTGGTTAATGAAAAAATGTGATTTTTGTGAGTAAACAGTGGGGGTAAGCAACCGACGGGCATTAGACCCGTGGAAAATGATGATTCTGATTGTTTAACCACTTGCTTACTGGGCACTTAACCCCCCCCCCCCCCCGTCCTGACCAATTTTCAGTACTCTTTGAATGACAATTGCGCAGTCATGTGACGTTGTACCCCAAACAAATTGACGTCCTTTTTTTCCCACACATGGAGCTTTCTTTTGGAGGTATTTGATCACCTCTGCGGTTTTTATTTTTTGTGCTATAAACAAAGAGCGACAATTTTGAAATAAGAACAATATTTTTTACTTTTTGCTATAATAAATACCCAAAATTAAAAAAAATATATTCACCAGTTTAGACTGATATATGTTCTACATATTTTTGGTAAAAAAAATTGCAATAATCGTATTTTGGGTTGGGCAAAAGTTATAGCGCCTACAAACTATGGAAATTGGTTTATGGCGTTTTTATTATTTTTTTTTTTTTACTGGTAATGGCGGCGATCTGCGATTTTTATCGGGACCGCGATATTGCAGCGAACATGTCTAACGTTTTTGACACTTTTTGGTACCAATGACATTTTATACAGTGATCAGATCTAAAAAATAGACACTGATTACTGTATGAATGTCATTGGCAGGGAAGGGATTAACACTAAAAGGGCAGTGAAGGGGTTAAATGTGTTCCCTGTATGTGTTCTAACTGTGTGGGGGTGGGGCTGACAGAGACATAACAGATCTAACTGATCCTGATCACAGGAATCAGTAGATCTGTCATGCCCCCCTCACAGAGCGGGGAACTGCCGTGTTTACATCGGCGATTCCCCGTTCTGGCTCTCTGTAAAGGGATTGCGTGTCTTTGGCAGATATCGAGTCCGCTCGACCCACGGGCACGCTCACGCGGTGGAGAGAGCGTGCCTGGAGCACGCAAAAGGGGTGGACATCTATTGACGGCCTCCCAGCAATTCAGATCCACGCTGTAGCCATCAATCAGCTATAGCGCGGATCTGAAGCAGTTGAAGACCTCATGCACAATGGGCGTTTTTATAGCTGTTGTTTTGGGCATCAGATGTTTTTTTTTAATGCCTCCTAAACTCCCCTGCCTATTATCCTACGTGTTCATGGACACATAGGCTTTTATGAGCGTTTTTTTGGTAGGAGAGTTTAGTGGCAGAAAAAATAAACCTCTCTGCCAGCGTATGTGGTAGAAAAAATGCTGACTGCTACTAAACTGTTATACGCTGTTTTCCAGCATTTAGCAGTTTTATTTTTCTTCACTTCATCCATTTATTGGCAACATTTTTCAATTGCAATTCATTAAAAACAAAGAAAGAAAAGAATAAAGTTACAAGTTAACCTGCCCTCCTGAACCATACCAGACTAAATGCCATAAACATGCTCCCCAAAGGATGTATTCCAGATTCCAATAAGCACCCCACCCGTCAGGGTTGTGAGGGAGAGGCTTGTGGGGGCAGACATGTTGAGGGCATGTGGCCTGGTATGGCCTCCCAGGCTACATGCTTTGATAAAGGACTGGTATGGATTGAGGGGGGGGGGGGGGTGCTTTTTTTTTTTCACTTTTTCTTTTTTTTGCTGGCAATGGGAACCCTGCTGACAGCTGACGACTCAACTGCTGTTAAGGATGTGGCAGCATTCAGCTATTTACTGGCTGTTGAGGGCACCAGCGGCCCCGCTGAAGCTACTAAATGTAGATTACACACTAGGCGGAATACTACTAAATGCTGGCGAAACCCGCTAGAACATAAGTGGTGTTTGTCCAGCGTTTCTGCAGTTTTTAGCTGTCTAGTGTGCATGAATCCTAAATCTTCAGTATGCTATTTAGAATACGAGTTCATTTCGTTGTGGTGCGCGACTGGTTACAAAATCACCAAAGTGAATTGTGCTCTTCAAAAGGTGGAGCACCTCTGCTATAAAGTGCCATGTGAAATGTTCAAATAAATACTACTAAATATATAATCCAAAAAGAAATCCTATTTGTACTCGGAATCTTTAATGTGTCTGGGAAATGGAATGACATGGTGCCTGGACAGTGACCTGAGGTGTGCCATGGTCACAAGGTCAGTATGCCTTAAGGGGGCAAAAATGAACAGGATGTAAGAAGCATGCCCTTTATAATGGCCAATACAATGTTTAATCCACCAACCGAGAGACAGGCCCTAGACATTACAACAAAAGGTTCAAGTATATACCTAGCATAGCAAGAGGACCTCCACCTGCCTAGTTACCTAATGATGTGTGTCGGGACTCCCTGCTGAGGAGCCGCCGGGGCAGCACCAATCCTAAAGGAGTGACCCGTGTATTCTTTCAGGTTTACCCCCAATCTTGACAGCAAAAGCGAACATGTTTTACAAACTGTGTGGTCGAGAGTGGAGACCTGGGAAACAGTAGTAATGGCCATCCTTGCATTCCCCTTCAGCTGCAACATTAAGGCATCCAACCTTGACTGGACACCAGACCGTGTTCATTTCAAAGAATCTGTTTCTGGGACCCCTTTGACTTGTCTTGCATGCAGCCTAACATGACCCCGGTGTCTTGTTAAGTGCTTGATCAACAGAGAATGGGACTGCGGCCTGAAACTGAAATTTTGCTTGGCCTAAGAATCCATGGAAGCTAGATACATGGCAGCTTTGATAACCAGATCAGCTTGTATCCTGAACGGTGCCGTAGAGAGTAAGTCTGACATACTGCAAAATAGTTGCCCTGTAACCGGGTGTCTGCCGACTGAAGTTGGCGGGCGGCTTCCTGTATCTGATTTGTAATGGCCCTAATGGGACGCGCAGCAAACAGGGTATGTTTGTTCGGATGCTGCATAGACCTGAAATGTTGCATTCCTGCCACATAGGTTCTCATGGTTGAGAAAGATAGCACTAACTTAAGTGGCAAAATAAATAAACGCAAGAATATAGTGAATACTGAACCGGTCCGATTGAGGAAACTGCGCTGAAAAGCCTGCCAAGCTGTGTCCTATGCTTTCCTAGTATTTGCTAAGAGAGAAATAGTGATCAGCTCCCTTGCCCCGGCCTGAAAAAAGGCTTAATCCATCCTGAGCAGGGAGTAACCTGGACACGGGGTGGCCCACTGGTTTGGCTCCGGGACTTGTTGAAAAATAGTAATTAAAGCGCGATGACGCGTCAGCCGCTACGAAAATTCCCTAGAAGTGAGAGCCAAGTCAACCTGCCTAGGAAGGCCATGATTACTAAAGATTTAGATCTGCCCTTGTTGATAATTTCAACGGCAGCTACATTGTCTGTGAAGACATCAACCGTTTGTCTGACCCACAAGTGACTCCAGACCTGGGTGGCAGCTACTATAGGATGAACTCAAATAAGGCTGATGACCTTATGAAGAATGAGGGGCTGACAAGTCTTAGCCAAACTAAGTTTATTGTTAAAATTGCCTTAGGATACCCCGATCGGACTGACCCTCCAGCTGTCAAAACCGTGGTTCTGGAAATAGGCCTATCACAAACCCCTTGTCGACTTCCGATTGCAACAATGCTTCTACGTTACTACTGTGGGATTGTAGGTTAGGGCTTCAAGACTGCTTGCGGAAGGGCAACGAAACTGGTGTGAAAGCCCGTAGCAATACCTGAGATCAAAATTCTCTGATGGTGGAAGAAGGGTGCTCCGCCAACCAGGCCCATAGCAAGGGAACATTCACTCGGCTTAGTCAAGACCTATAACTTCTTTCCCTTCCAGTATGTCCTTCTTGATATTTGCCGGGATAAAAGCGCTGGAGTGACCGAGGGAGAACCTACACTGGTACCTGATAAAGCAAGTGCACTACTTGGCACCGCTGGGGTGCCAGGGCCTCCGAAAAGCCCTGACGCGGCCGCCCCACTCGGCATCGCGAGCGGATGACTTTCCAAACTTCCACCCTGACCCTTAGCTCTAGCCCGGAAGTGACCAAAGAACTAGAGGAGCACGACTGAGATAAGAAAGGACGCTACTGAGCCCAGGGGTCACTTGTTCCACGTCTGACCCTGAAGCCCTTGGGAACAAAAGTCTAATTCCGCTTTTCTTGCCGAAGATGGATATGAGATGCCCCTAGGTTGTAGTTCCGCCATCAGTTTGGGAATATTCCATGATCTCAGAGAAGGGGAGCCCCCCATGTTTGGAGGACGATGGGGGGTTGGATGGGTACTCTCTTATATCCTCAGCTTGTGACATGACCTACGTAATCAAGAAAAAGTGCATGAGCATGTTACTATGATCTATGAAATGAGTCAGCCGTATAACCTGGAATTCCCTACCCTTTGTACCTCCATATGATAGACTTGATCAAATGGAAGGGCTAGGTCAAGCTGCCTGGGCGTACACAGGCAATTAAAACGTTCGCTCAGACCTGAGAGTACCCGAAGACGTGACAGGCACCTGTATGCGAAATGAAGAGCACGTGACGTATAAAATGCGCAAGACGTATGTGACACAGATGTGCAGACTTGCCACCGCACAAGCCCATTAACAAACGCTCAACCCCATCTGTGAGACCTGTAGACGTGACCGGTTGTGACAATCTGCTGGTGGAATGCCAACCTACCCCCAACCTATCGGTGTGACATAGAAATGGACCAACTCGTACCTAGGGAACTGAGCGAAATGAAATTCCCAGTAAAGACACTCTTCCGTCCCAAACAAATGACTAAAGAGAGGGGACCTGATACGTAAGCTACCTAACCCTGGAATGACCCCCTGCCTGGCCTGAGAAACACTCCCCAATCTGTCTACTGACTGGGCAAGCTGCAGTAGTTCGCTTGAGCTTGGTGAACGGTAAACTAGGAAACGGAACAAAATAAGAAGCTACAACCTGATACCTTGACCCAAGGAAAAAACTTTTTTTTTTTTTTTTTTTTAAGAATGACATGCTGCTCCTTCCTCCGTGGCCCTGGTCTGGGCGGAAGGAGAGCCGAAAAGTTGAATACCAGAAAGTAATACCCCTACTAGCCATGCTGGCAGAAATGGAAGCGAGCACTTGACTTGGTAAGATACTAGTAGCCACGTCAGTGCAACTTTTTTTTTTTTTTAAATGATGTGCTCCTCCGTGGCCCTAGTGGGTGGAAGGAGAGCTGTACCAGCAATGCCAAAAAATCCCCCCTACACATCTTGTGTAAGATGTGCCGCCAAAAAAAACACCCCATGTGAAAAATGGTAGCAGGAGGAGCATACCGAAGGTGCATTGCAAGAGAACGTATCCTGCACGGCCCGCAGGGACTGACCCCCTGGCAGGATGCGGCAGAACACCTAGCAGACTAACTGTCCTGCCTGGGCCAGTGGAGTAGCCCCACACTGACAGGAGGGGAGCACCTGATCCCGTAATCCACCTAGCTGACATGAGTATGGCTGTGGTGTGATCGTGTGATCCCCTGGAGAGAGTGTAACCCACCCAGTGCAGTAGCCAGAGGGTTGCCACGGGAACCTGAAGAAACATTTTTTTTTTAAAGAAATTATGCCAGCTGGCGTGAACAAGAGCAAAAAAATTCCCCCTACCAGAAATGCCGGATGAAATGAAAACACTTTTTTTTTTCTTATTGAAATGATGTGCTGCTCCTTCCTCCATGGCCCAATGTGGGTGGAAGGAGAGCTGAGCCAGTACGAACAAGAGCGAAAAATTTCCCCCGATCAGAAATGCTGGATGAAATGAAAACAAAAAAAAAAATTTTTTTTAAAATGCTGAATAAAAAGAGCCCTAGTGTCCCTCCCCGAGGCCCAGGAACGTGGGCCGAGGGATGGCTAATGAAATGACCATGGCCTGAAGCAGCACGAGCCCCCCCAGGAGTGTCACCCAAGTGTCATGTCCTACAGCCTGGTCTAGACGCACCGCCAGACGAGCTCCCTAGGTGACATGGACAGGAGGGGTATGTCAGGGTTGCAATGCCAGGAAGAGTGAACCACAAGGACCACCGGGCTGACCCCTGTCAGATTGCCGCTGAGCACAAGCGGACCATGTTTACCCTGGGGGGGGGGGGGGAGACCCCCACACTATCCGGAGGGGTGCCCACGGTCCCAGGAGTGCCCCTGCAAGCCGCCCGGCTGACATGCAAGGCATAGCTGTGCACTGACCCTAGCCACCTATACCCGCCCTGATTCGTAGTGATGTGTGCTCTGAACATTTGACAACTTACATGTGGACCCCTGTGCTGGCCTGACAGCTCACTTGGGCAGGTGACATGACATCAATCCCAACCAACCTGTATGCACCACAACAGCATCACTACATGGAAGCAGACCAACCTTGGTATATGTATCCTCATGTCCCCTCCCGACTGTCAGCAGATAACTCCGACCCAGCTGTGCTCCGACCACTCGCCCAGTGCCTGTGGTTGCCGGAAGCTGCCATGGCCCCATGGACAATGCAGACCGTACCCTGCCACGTCTAGTGTGTCATGCCTAACCCCTGCCGCTCGATCCCCCCCTCCCCCCCTGACCTGCCGCAGCAGGAAGCCTCCGACTATGTCAGCCCATGTATGCCCCGTCCTGCCAGCCAGACGCAGGAATACTGGGCCCCCCGACTTACCCGGCCCCCAGTGGTACCCCTGAGAAATGCGGGAAACGTCCGGCCTGTCCCGTGTGAAATGACGGATGACGCGAAACTGGAACCGGAAATTACGGCACGCCTCAGCAGAAACTTTCCCAGGAAATGCTGAGAGCGCCAGTAGGAGGAGGCTGGGTTAGAAGTACAAATACACATAAAATACACATAAAGTGCACTGTGATTGTCAGTGTCAAGGCTACATAAAATTATTTTTTGCAAAATATTAGGTGACAAATATTCCATAATGTGCTGCCTCAGGTGAGAGGACCCCTTGAGGATATCTGTTTGGACAAAACTAGTTGGGGCAGAATCTCAGAGCTGACATCACACTGCTGCATGATCCCGGGTCGTCTCTTGGCAAGCTCTGTCTGTTCCAGTGGGATTTGCCTTTTGCTGCTGCGCATGCATTTGATTAAATGTGGCACTCAAGGATTTGCTGGATAGCGGTAGATCTTTTTTATCTAAATATATATATATATGGCTTTAATTTAAGAGAGACTTTGTTTGGCACATTGAACACTGTTTACTTTGTTTTTTTTGTGTGTTTTTGTTATATTCACTGGTGCTGCATCATTTCATGATATTGTCAGCTTGTGGATACTTCCATATGTAAGAGGACCTATATCCGTCCTTTGCTCCTGTATTAACAGCTCCTCCAATAGTGTGCATACATCCACAATATATAATGAAAGAGGTAGACCATCATAGTTCTACACTGCCTTTATTAAAACTTTAAAACTTTTGTAGAACAACAAAATCTCAGAGTAGCAAGTGCTCACCCAGTATTTTAAATCATGTGGACCATTGCATATGCACCTCTGTATGTGATGACATCACTACGCTTTTAGTCCGCCTGATGTGTTTAATCACATTGACTTCATTGAGAGCACTTTCAACCTGCCCTGTTTGTTTAGGACTGTGGCTTTGTCTGTACAGCCACTGTGCCCTCATGGCACTTTTATATGTTTTTATAGATAGGGGTATGTTACCTATTATATGACAATGAGTGCTGTATTCTATAGTGATTATAGTACCCATAGAGTGAATAGGCATCTGTACTACACTCCTGGAGGCTCTAGCTACATAAACAAATGGCCCATTTACACTGCATTGGCCATAGAGCCTATGTGAATGAGCCCTAATTTTCACTGAAACACGTGGCTTTAGATAACTGTAGCGCCCCCACAGTGACTAGCTGCTTAGGTGATAGATTTTTGCTAGGAGTGGCAAATTTATTCAGGCCTGACTGTTGTGCAGGCCTGATTGTTTTGATCTGGGCAGGGGAGTGGCCCAGGAAGAGCTGGAGACTGCAGAGAGGAATACCCCTTGGTTACCCCTCTCCTTTGTTTCCAGAAATATCTGGAAAAGGGGATGGGAGAGGCAGTGGGACTTTCTGAGGTATGTTAAGGAGCCCTGACCAATCCCCAACCTGGATTGTCAGGGTACAGGCCTCCGTAAATACTGGGGTCTGCTCCGCTGCAGGAGGGGTGTGTCGAGTGAGAGTGGAGATGTAGCAGAGGTTGCCCCAGACCGGTGTTGGTGAGTGACATACCCTGGGAGCTTGAGAAGAGGACTGGAGCAGGCTGGAAGGATACAGTGGACAGTCTGTGGAGGTCAGAGGAGCCAGTCAGGGAAGTGGTGTCACCGGGCAGCGGAGCAGACCGGAGCAGCGAGAATGAAACTGGGAACAGTAGTCTATCAAACCCCGCTAGTACAATTGTACTCCGCTACATTTTGATGGCCCGTGGCCCTTGCCTGTAATGGGCGGTCCGGAGGACCTGCCACCAGGAATGCAGGCCTTACCATGTACGAACTAGGGTGGAGGAAGATGTAATGGAGGTCTGATAAATATCCCTTCAGTTTTCACCGAGAAGAAGCAAGTGTTGTGCAGGAGGAAGTGTGAGGAGAGTAACATTCAGCAAGTGCCAGTGCTGGAGGAAGGAGGAGTGTATATACCGAGGTGTATATAGGCCGTCCCGTTTCTTGATCTATTGGGCATCTCAGTTATCCCTACCCCATCCAAGTTTATTCCCCCTCATGAATAAAAAAAAGAAGTACCGGCCTGTTCAGTGACTCCGGATGAAAGGAAATGTGTGATTGAGGGAAGAGTGACATGGCAGGTGGACCACATCAACCAGCCACCCCTAAGGGAACCATTGGCTACATTTGGGAGCTTGTTTTCCAGGATTCATCTATAAAGCTGCCAGTCGTTACCCCTAGAAACCACAAGAGAACTGAGCCAGAAAACTATACTTGTTCTATTAGTGTGGACTGAACCCGAGGAAGGACTGCTAAAACACTAAAGCTACTAGAAACTACTAAAGTGTACCGTTGTCCATAGCAACCAGCGGGAGCAGTCGCCAAATGCTGCTCCTTCTTACCCAGTAGCTCCAACCAGTGCTGGGGCGGACATTTGCACTATCCTGCAATTCAGTGACTTTGGTACCATGTGCTGTTATCCGTGGCATCTACACCGGGCAATCACGCCTATGGATTACAGATATGTCCAGCGAATCTACCAAATCTGGACATCACCCAGTAGATTACAAATATGCCCAGCACTCTGCAAAAGCTGGGTATCTTGAACTTTTTGCTCCAATTCCTGCTCACAGTAAAGTATGCCTGGGACTGTTCTTATTGTTAAGGGGAGACACACTGTGTTAGAAGTGTGCTTTCCAGCACAACACTGGCTACTACAAATTACTGTTACTATCAGCAACCAAAGTCAGCAAGTCTGGACACGTTTTGCTATTGTCAGCGTGTCTGCAAAGTTTCATGACATGCAGCAAGCCTGCTGATCAGGACTTTTAGTGCCAGCTCGTCTGGTTACGTGGGGGCGGTGCCACGCCCTGGAAGAGCTGCAGCACTTGCAGCTAGCAGCAGACACCATGAGGAGGAAGATGGCAGAAGGTGGATGTTCTTTACCAGCGCTGACCTGGTTGCCGCGCAGGCCGGAGTGAACCCTATTTGACACCGAGGTTCGACTGGAGCCTCGCGGGGGACTCACCCTAAGAATGATCTAAGGGGCGGAGCGGCTGTGCCTGATGTGCCTGGCCTGCCGGATCCCTACAGCGGAGGTCACTGCCTGAGCCCAGTGCGGCCATTGTGACAAACTGATCACCCAGCTGGTGTCAGTACCGCAGGAACCACACTTCTATACTGTGGACCTGCATTCGGGGGCTATGTCGTCGTCGTATGTTAAGGAGCCCTTACTAATCCCCAACCTGGATTGGCAGGCCTCCTTAAATACTGGGGTCTGCCCAGCTGGGGTAGGAGTGTGTCAGGTGGAAGAGTGCAAATTTAGCAGAGGTTGCAGAGGCCAGGGAGCTCCCAGTCTGGGGGAGAGGGGGGTGACCTTGAGGCCTGCCAGCTTGGATGCAGCCGGGAGGGGAGAGTGCTCCTGGAGCAGCACAAGGGAGCAGGAGAGCAACAGAGGCTACAGGAAAAGACTCTTTAAAGGATCCACAGGTGTCAATGAGTGACATACCCTGGGAGCTTTAGAAGAGGACCGGAGCAGGCTGGGAGAATACAGTGGACAGTCTGTGGAGGTCAGAGGAGCCAGTCAGGGAAGTGGTGTCACCGGGCAGTGGAGCAGGCTGGAGCAGCCAGGAGGGCTGAGGTTGGCCTGGAAGAGGATGGGCTGGGAGCAGTAGTCCATCAAACCCTGCTAGCACAGTTGTACTGTTACACTTTGAGGGCCCGTGGCCCTTGCTTGTAATGGGCGGTCCGGAGGTCCTGTCGTCAGGAATGCAGGCCTCACCATGTGCTAGCTAGGGTGGAAGATGTAATGGAGGTCTGATAAATATCCCTTCAGGCTTCACCGAGAAGTAAGTGTTGTGCAGGAGGAAGTGTGAGGAGAGTAACATTCAGCAAGTCAGTGCTGGAGGAAGGAGTGTATATACGGAGGTGTATATATACGGTCCCGTTTCTTGATCTATTGGGCATCCCTACCCCATTCAAGTTTATTCCCCTAATAAATAAATAAAAAACAATGTACCGGTCTGTTCCATGACTCCGGATGAAAGGAAATGTGTGATTGAGGGCAGAGTGACAGGTAGACCCCATCAACCAGCCACCCCTAAGGGGGGGGGCATTGGCTACATAATTTAGTAAAGCATTCTTTTCAGGCTTGAGGATAAGCAACAAATCTAACAGGTTTCTCCCTATTTTTTGGTATTGTCTATGTGTAAAAGAAAAAATATTCTTGTTAGTACCTTGACACTTGCTCTCTAATAGCATAGGCTGTGCAGCACAGTGATGGTGTAACTGCTGATTTTACAAAGTAATATCTCAGTTTGTATAGGCATTGGTGCACACATCTATTTGTAGCTATTGAGGAATATACAGGTACATCTCATAAAATTAGAATATCATCAAAAAGTTTATTTTTATATAAGTAATTCAATTCAAAAAATGAAACTCCTATATTTTATATAGATGTGTTCCACACAGAATGATTTCTTTTAATTCTGATGATTATGGCTTACAGCTAATTTTGGGTTTTCACTAGCTGTAAGCCATAATCATCAAAATTAAAAGAAAGCCATGCTTGAAATATCACTCTGTGTGTAATGCATCTATATAAAATGAGTTTCACTTTTTGAATTGAATTACTGATATTCTAGTAAGATGCACCTGTTTAAAAAAACACTCTGTGCAGTCACTGTTCACAATTGCATCACCCTAAGCTAACCAGAGTTTAAAACTATGCCCGTCTCCTGCTAACATACCTGTAGGCCATTTCGTAATGATGGAAGCCTGCTGGAACAACTGAAAATGCTTTTCATGACTCTGTCTCCTTAATAGTTAAATGCCGTTGAGACAAGCACCCCCTTTTCCTGAGGGCTGCACCTGCTTAATGCTCTCTCCTCTGTTGGGCCTGATCAGCTGTGGTGACTGGAGCAAGTGAGAAAGTACCACTGCATGTGTGTGGCCCACAGAAAGTGTGGTTCCTGTAGGGCTAGGGACTCCCCTTTTGACCTCTGCTCCATCTTAGAAGACAGGATGGCGCCATGAAAAGCATTTGCAGTTTTTCCGGCAAGCTCTTTTCAAGTTAAGAGCTATGCCTTATTTCCACATCTAACCCTCCCCATTGGCTGCTGCTTTATACAGAGAGCAGTGACGGGACTGTCACAGGAAGCATTATGGTTTTTGTACTGCAGGCAGTGATTCACAGCCTGACTTCACATTCTTCATGCTTTGCCAGATACAAGATGGTGGAACCTAATTATGGGGGTAATGGATACAGACCAGCGCAGAATTATTTCTCATATATTATGCATTAGAGTTGTTAATAAGTTGAATAGTTCTCATTTGTTAGCTTTTTCTGTAGGGTCACATTTACATCAGGGCGATCTGTTGTGCGTTTAACGTATGTGCATTATGTTAAGACTTCAATTGATTGAATGGTTTTACGAAGTGCACCACAGTGGATCTAAAATCACAGCATGTCTCTGCATTTTGGAGGTGCTTGGCACCTCAGTGCACCAATGCCCTAAAGTTTGGAAAGGGATAGGGTTGCTTTAAACACAATGGGGTTAAGATTCACTCAACTTTAACAAGGATTCAAACATTGAATCCAGCAAGAAAATATGTCAATCTTGGGTGAAGGTTGTGTGAATCCTGAGTAAATTTTTTTTTTTATAAAAACACCCCTATATAGATGTAAAATTAATATAGCTATATTAGTCGTTTGATAGCTTTCCCTTAGTATGCAATTATCTCTTGTATATAATCATAAACCTTGTAGAAACGGATCTATATATATATTTGGTAGCACTTCGTATTCACAAGAGTCGGTGTGTAAATTCATCTTCAACTACAGGATTGAATTTTATTTTTACTGGAACCAGGGAATCTGTTCACTGGTGTTATGAAGGCACAAGGGTCTGTGTGGTGTTCATAGTAGCCTTTGAATTCATAGGATGATCTCATGTTGCTCATGCTACTAACTGCTTTGTGTGAAGATGACAGGCTGTGCATACTTTGCTGTTAGCAGAGTTTCCATTTGTCATAGCTAAATATTTAAATATTGTCTGTACATTTCTTGCTTATTTTGTTTCCCTTTTTTTTTTTTAAGGCAAGGTATTGCTTGCTGACGAAGTTTCCGGATGGAATTCATCTGCAGAAACATCTGTGCTCATAAAGCCACTGGTGATCAAAATTCCTCCAGCTGCAGGAAACGGAATGGTAGTGTTTGGGTTGCATGTCAGCATTGTGTTATCTTAACTTCTGTAAAGATCCCAGTTGTGTTTGTCCTAATTATAATTGCAGATAAGAGCAGAAGATCCCGAGAGCTGCACATCAGAACAAGACCTGCTGTGTGCAAACAAGTGGCAGTCTCAGCCTGAACCCACACACCCAACGCGTTTTACTGCGTCCACTGGAGCTTACTCATAGGGATTGGCCATCCCCATAAGTAAATGCCAGTGGACAGAGTGAAACCTCTTGGGGGCGTGGCCTGGTGGGAGTCTATCCTGAGACTGCCACTTGTCTACACACAGCGGGTCTTGTTCTGATGTGCGGATTCTGGGATCTTCTGCTCTTAACGGTTTTTGTCTGGAACGGGGGTGGGTTTCTTCCCAGCCAGCACTCTCAGCAGCAGGCACAGGACTACATTTCCTAGCAGCCTGAGCAGCTCACATACACACCATGGTTTCTTAATAATTATAATCGCGTTAAAGTATATGTAAACTCTAAACGCAAACTTCTCTTACTTGCTCTCTTTTGGGCCATAAATATACAGTTGGAAGCGTTTTGTTACATCTTTTCGATAAGTGCAAAAATATTTGTTGATCCTGCCAGAAATTTTGGGAGCTGGTAACTTCTGCATGCTCCTCTTGTACTACACTTTTATCAGTTAGCATTGTTGCCTTTTTTCTCTGGACTACAGAACATCTCCCCTCTATACTATGGAGGAGATGGTGTTTTGTAGTCCTGTCTTAGAACATAAAGTAGGATACTGTCCGGATGAAAGCAAAGGAAATGGTATGCTGTAATATAGTAGATTTTTTTTTTTGAGTTTGGGTACATTTTAATGCCTTTGTGCATGAGTTGTGTTGTCTGCGTTTGTTTGGAATGCAGGGCAAAGATACGAAAAAGGTTGGAATGCTCATTTTCTAGCTCCATTCTTAACAAAAGTTCTCAATTCCCTTCTTGATGGACCCTCCTTCAGATCTGAAACATTAACAGCAATTATTTCCATGATTCCCAAACCACATTCTGATGAAACATTTTGCTGAAATTATAGGCCTATCTGCTCAATTTAGACATTAAACTTCTAGCGAAAGTATTAGCAACTCATCTAAATATAAATAGGTTCCTTGATACACAGAGACCAAACAGGCTTTATTCTTATGCGCCAAGCAGTTGGCAATATACGTAGGGCAATGTTGCTAATGCATACTGCTAAATCACCACAAATTCTCTGCTTTTTATCTTTAGATATCAAAAAAGCATTTGATACAGTTTCATGGTCTTATTTGCATTATGTCCTTAAAAGATGGGGATTTGGTCCCCATTTCCTCAGTTGGATCTCCTCAATATACGATCAGCCTAAAGCTTATGTAAAATATGCAGGATATAAATTGATTTTATTTAATATTTGCAGAGGTACTCATCAGGGTTGCCCACTTTCTCCACTTTTATTTGCCCTACTCATCGAACTTGCTCAATCAGTTCGCTCTGATCCCTCAATAAAAGGTCTTGAATTAGCTACTATTCGCTGATGGCATGTTAATCTTTATGTCCTCCCCACATATCTCCACCCCAAACCTTATTCAGAAACTAGATCATTTTGCTTACATTTCAGGCCTAACTATTAACCCCCAAAAGTCTAAGGTACTAAATATTTCTCTACCTCCTCCAGTGGTTCAACAAGCACAAACATCTCTTCCTTTTTCGTGGTCCACTATCGGCTCCCTTACTTATACATTACCCTTACACCCAATCCTGAATTTTTTTACAGCCAATTTCCCTCTTTTATTACGCCAAATAACCAACTTATTAACACAATGGTCATCTCTCCCGTTCTCCTGGATAACTAGAATAAATGTTATTAAAATGAATATATTACCTAAAATTCTCTCTCTTCCTGGTTTTGCCCATTTCTGTTCCTTCAACTTTTTAAAGAATATTGCAGAGTAAATTAGAAAAATATGTTTGGGGCGCTTTAAAACCGTGTTTACCTAAACATCCTCTTTACCTTCCAAAGCTTAAAGGTGGCCTAGGATTTCCTAATGTATCCACTTATTACCACGCAACACATCTAGCAATGATACCTAAATATCACACTACCAATGAAATCCCACTATGGGTAGCTCCGGAATCTATAGATTGTGATCCATTGTCAATATCTAATATAGTACGGCTGCAACCTGCCGATTGTAAAAGACTCATTAATCTAATAACCAAACCTTCTCTTACCAGTTGGGACAAATTTAAATCCGTTTGTGGCCTACAATCTTCCCCTATACACTTCTAACATCCGGTGTTTGCCTAAATTTAAACAGGGTTGACCATTCTCTTCCAAACCAATAATCTAATTACTCAGAAAATGTTAGCCGTCCAACGTCGGCATGATATAATCTATAACTGTTACCTAGTGTTAGATATCTAAGGCCTCGATGGGTATCACCCTAAAGTAACCATCACACTATAAATCCATAGTAACGATCTACACAACGCACCATTATTCACCTATGTAATCCTTTAGGATCCGGTGGAAATTCGAAACCTTCCATTTCTCCTACAAATCCATTTGTGCCAAAATTTCGCGGGGTTTGTATAAAAAGATTAAATGAGACGTTATAAGAAATTTTTCAACTTCCTTGTCTTTACCCGTTTTGGTCCTTCTCTCTCTTAAAATCCATTATATAAGTAAAATTATTG
>BLSH010514966.1:1691808-1715980 GCA_018402905.1 Glandirana rugosa
CCCCCCCCCCCCCCCCCCACCTGCAGCATTTATACTCTTTGACCAAAATACAGCTGACTGCTTTTTTTGGTCCCTGGCTACCAGTCAGTTGCTACAAAAATACAGCCGGATCCCAAGCCACAGATGCTCACAGAACTGAATAATGGAAGATTTCCTATCACATACTTAACATAAATTTTCCTTTCTTGATAGTCCATGACAGCATACGTTTGGGTACACTCCATGCTCACTCCTACCCTATGGGAGCCAATCCCATAAATTTTGAGGCTGATCCAGACCTGATCTATAACTGGCCTACTCGTGACACAGGGAGATACCCATGCTGCCATGGAGTTTATCAGGAAAGGAAATTTACAGTAAGTATTTGATAAAAAATGTTTACATTTTCCTGATTTAACGATGGCATATGTTTAGGAAGTAACTTCCCACAAAAAAGGGTGGGTTGCAGGAAAAGGTAAGGTTTTAATCATAGCTCTAGCTGACTGCAAACTCAAGGCCAAAAATTAACAGGATAAGGAAGCTAGCTTTACACCACAGTGAGCCAGAACCGTTTTAGTGGAAGAACATGATGTCACCCTACAATTATTAATGTAGTCCACACACTCCTGATTGAGTCGTTTCTGTAGGAACCAAGCCTTTAGCTTTACAATCAAGCCAGTTTTAGATGGACTAGATAAAACATTAATGCTCGATCTTTGTGAGCAAGCTCAAAGTATTCCAATATCCAGCAAATGGAACCATTCACCCTTAATAGTCCTGCATGTGGACAGAACCTTTTTTCATTCTCATAGAATGCTGAAGCATCCTTGGATTGCATCATGATGTGGCTAATAAAAAACACTACCTGGACTAAGCAGAATGTCAAAAAAAGGGTCTCTCATAGTCTAAAGGCACCTTCACACTGATCTGCTGCGCTTAGACCGCAGCATAGTGCAAGCATGGTTTTCAAGCAGGTTAGCTGCGCTTTCCCATAAACTTCTATTATGCAGGGATCGGGGGGAGGTGATGTGAAGGGCAGTAGAGGACACACTGGTAATGGGGATAGCCCTTCCCAAAAGCTGCCTCCTTCAAATCACCTCCCCCATACACACACAGTAGTGTCCTCTGCCCCCGTCCCTCCCCTTCCCCTATAGCAGTGACCTACCTGTGTACACAGTCCTCCACATGGTCATGCTAAAGCACCCAAGCCCCTGCACTGGCACCCTGTCTCCTATTGGCTCTCAAAGTTCAGGAAGGGAGGAGTCTGTTTACAGAGGCATCGCGGCGCTGCTTACAGCAGCAGACACTGTGTAAGTCCTTCCCACTGGGCTGCCCCTGGTGCATGCAGTGAGGGATTTACACACATCGCCCGCCCCGCCGCCTGATCACACTGATGCGAGGAAGGGAGCTGGCTGCTCCGTGCCTGCACCACCAGTGCAAGTGACAGCCTGGCTGGGGGATCCCCCCATCCTGGAGACACTGGCTCCATAAGCTCGAGTGTCTACAGAGAGGGTTCTGCATACCAGCTTTGGCATGCATGCCACAGGTTCGCCATCACTGAGCTAGGCCATCAGTGCATCAGGATCAAATGTGTACAGTATCTCACATAAGTGAGTACACACCTCACATTTTTGTAAATATTTTATTATATCTTTTCATGTGACAACACTGAAGAAATGACACTTTGCTACAATGTAAAGTAGTAAGTGTACAGTTTGTATAAGGGCCGGTTCACACAGGGGCGATCTGACTTCAGGGGCGACTTTGCTAGGCGATTTGAACGCGACATCAACGTGACTTCAGTGCAACTTTTGGGTGACTTACAATGTGACTTAAAGTGACCTCCATGCCAGGCAAATTTGCCTGTGGCCAATCAGAGAAGGGAGGGAGGGGGGGTTTCCTGGGTAATTCGTGGGGAGTAACTGGGTAAATTTTCTTTTTCCTGTAAAGTCGCTTCAATATAGATGGGGATCCGATTTGGAGACAACTTCTATTGAATTCTATGGGCACAGGTCGGATCAGAGGCGCCTTGAAGTAGTACAGGAACCTTTTTTGAAGTCGGAGCAACTTCACTTGTGACAGCTCTCATTCACTTCAATGGGATTTCTTATGTCAAGCGACTTGGGGCGACACAAGTCGGATCCCAAGTCGCTGTAGTGTGAACCGAGCTGAACAGTGTAAATTTGCTGTCCCCTCAAAATAACTCAACACACAGCCATTAATGTCTAAACCGCTGGCAACAAATGTGAGAACACCTTTACGTGAAAATGCACAAATCGGGCACAAAGTGTCAATATTTTGTGTGGTCACCATTGTTTTTCAGCATTGCCTTAACCCTCTTGGGCATGGAGTTCACCAGAGCTTCACAGGTTGCCACTGGAGTCCTCTTCCACTCCTCCATGAGACATCACGGAGCTGGTGGATGTTGGAGACCTTGCGCTCTTCCACCTTCCGTTTGAGGATGCCCCACAAATACTCAGTAGGGTTTAGGTCTGGAGACCTGCTTGGCCATTCCATCACCTTTACCCTCAGCTTGTTTAGCAAGGCAGTGGTCGTCTTGGAGGTATGTTTGGGGTCATTATGTTGGAATACTGCCCTGTGGCCCAGTCTCCAAAGGGAGGGGATCATGCTTTGCTTCAGTATGTCACAGTACATGTTGGCATTCATGGTTTCCTAAATGAACTGTAGCTCCATGACACTCCCACCACCATGCTTGACTGTAGGCAAGACACGCTTGTCTTTGTACTCCTCACCTGGCTGCTGCCACACACGTTTGACACCATCTGAACCAAATACGTTTTCTCTTTCGTTCATTGACGGACGCAGCCTCTTAATCTTGACATGTGGGGTATGCACCTTTTACCAGTAGACTAAGGCAGAACATAGTTCAGACAAAAGGCAAGCTAGCCCCTTCCAGGGGGCAGTCCTCACTCTGCATAACCCCCTCCACCCTGCTAGCACTTCAGTTTTATCTGCCTAGTGCAAGGACCTGGCTCCCTGCTGGGATCTGCGGTTCCCCAATTTTTTGTTTTTGCTCAAGCTATCTGATGAAGAATGCAATCAAGCAGCCAGCTGGGTGACAGGCTGGAGATCTTTAGGTCCAGGCAGTCTCCCCAGCGCAGCCGACGGATGCGAGCCGTCCCCTAGCCGCTTGCGGGGTCGGCCGCATCGGGCCCCGTTCCGTGCGGGGCAGCCGGCGGGTTAAATGTCCCACCAGCGCAATGAATGACCGGGCTGCGGCTCGCGTCGAGGTGTCGCATGGCCAGTAGCTCCCTCCCCACCTGTAGGGGCGGCAGGTCTGTCTCGGGTGGCTACCCGCTGCGCCTGTCTGGAAGGGTGAGTATGCTTCCCCCTCCCCCCTTGGGGGTGCGGAGGGGGGGCTGGCGGGTCCCCCTCGCCCCCCGCCGCAATCCTGCCTCAGTTTCTGCTGTTCTGGGTCTTTTTTTCATACCCTCAGAGAGTTCTTTGCCATGAGGTGCCATGTTGAACTTCCGGTGACCAGTATGACAGAGTGAGAACGAGAACGTCAAATTTAACACACCTGCCCCCCATCCACACCTGAGACCTTGTAACACTAACAAGTCTCATGACACCGGGAAGGGAAAATGGCTAATTTGGCCCACTTTTATTGCCAGCGGTTTAGACATTAATGACTGTATCTTGAGTTATTTTGAGGGGACTGCAAATTTACACCATTAAACAAGCTATACAATCACTACTTTACACTGTAGCAAAGTGTAATTTCTTGAGTGTTGTCACATGAATAGGTATAATAAAATATTTACAAAAATGTGAGGGGTGTACTCACTTTTGTGAGATACTGTATATAGTTGTAGACGCTATAACTTTCACACAAACCAATTAATATACAGGTATTTAGATTTTTACCAAATATATGTAGCAGAATATATTTTGGTCTAAATTTATGACAAAATTCCATTTTATTTGATGTTTTATGACCAGTAGAAAATACAGATTTTTTTTTCAAAGTTTCTTTTTTTAGTTTATATTGCAAAAAAACCCCAAAAACAGTGGTCATCAAATACCACCAAAAGAAAGCTCTATTTGAAATTTAGAAGTGTGTGCATGCAGAAGATTTACCCCCTACCGAAAGCCAAAAAGATCATTGGTGTCAGTGGCTACTCATCTGAGAGGCAGAAATTGCTTATTGCTCAAGGAACCCCTAGCAACCCATTGGGGGGCCCTAGGGTTCTATGGAACTTCTAGGGTGAGATGCAATCCTAAGGGTGCAAAGATAATGTTGGCACTACACAAGGGAAGCTTGTGCAAATAGCTTTTTATACAGCAAGCGTAATGTCTTAGAGAAGAACTTCAGATTTAGCCAGTAAAGGATTATATATTTACATGACCATGCTGTAAATAAGTACAGATTTATTGCAATATTTTAATATGTGCCTGCTAACATCTTTACAAATCTTTAATATGCAAAATGTCTGGCTTGGGAAACCCGACAAGTAGGATAATTTGTTGATGGCATGAGTCAAGGGAGAGTTGTAAGTTCTAGTTCTGGTAGCATTTGCATTTTATTTGGCTTATTCTAAAATTTTCTTACCTCTTATTTCATCCAATCGCTGGCCTTGATTTCAGTTTTGAGGGTGACTCCTTAGCTTACATGGTCCTATGGAGCCCGGCTGGAGCTATCCTTACTACTTGCGCACTTACAGAATAGCTTCTGCTGCTGCCTACACTGGACACACATAGGCAGCCCAGATTAATAGAAATAATGGTGGCATAACACCCATATGCATGCACAGGAGTGCTAAGAATGATGAGATGTAGTACCGTGGAATGTAATTTTAGAGATTGCGTGCTCCCCAACCGGAAGTGCAGAAAAGCCGCACGGTGAGAGCTTACGGCAAGTTAAAGTACAACACAAATGTATACAGTGGATGGCTTGAAAGGTAGCTGTCCATTGTTTACAATTGTCATGTGATCTGCTGTGATTGGTTACAGCTATCAGCAGGCCAGTGTACTGATCATTCATTGGCAGTGTCTGGTGCCAGATGACTTGCGTTCTGGTATGACGTCCACTCAGAATGACAAAAATCTCGGTGGGCCATCATTTTGCTATAGGCCGGACGGAAACTGGTTAACCACTTCTGCTCTAGAGCATGGTTTTCACTTTTTGCGCACATTTTAAAATCTGCATTTTTGGCTGATATTTAAAATTTCCAGAACACAATTTTTCAGAAAGCTCATCAAATTAGAGTAAACTGTGAAGGATGGTCCTAGAATTCTTGTTCTCACTCTATTTGCGGTTATATATAACGTGTGGTGCAGTCCCTATTTCCATATACGCTTGCATGTGTGTGCAGTGTCACAAATTGCTTTACCTTTTTTTTATTTCTATTTAATTTTATTAGAATTGTTTTTTTCTTTCAAATGTTCTTTTTTTTTTTCATTTAACCACTTGCCGACCGCCAACCGCAGGTTGACGGTGACAAGGTGGCTCTATTAGTCAAATTGCCGTCATATGACGGCAGGTGCGATCACGAGCCTAGGGCGCACGGGCGCTACAGCGCCATTCGACACAGGGCCGATCAATCTACAGGGCCAGGCCAATGATTTTTGGCCTGGCCCTTCCGATTGGTCCTGCCAATGATAGCGCTCCTCTGCCTCTGTAAAGTAAACAGAGGCAGAGGAAGTAAGCTCCACTTCCTCCCTGAAGCCCTTTTCGGTTTCAGCGAGGAAGAAGGAGCATCAGAAACGTGAGTTGCACAAACAGAACACTGACACCAGGTCACATAGGCACATTTAACCCCTTGATCGCCCCCCCCAGTTAACCCTTTTACTCCCTGTCACCCCCTGTCACAGTGTCATATAGTGCAGCGATCTGATTTTTACAGATCGCTGTACTTGTGACCCTTGTGACACTAATCAGTGTTAGGGTAGGTTAGTAGTAGGCCTAGTTAGGTGAAAATACCCCCTCTTGCCCCCCAATAAAGTTTTTAACCCCTTGATTGCCCCGTCACCTGTGATCACTGTATAAGTGTCAAGGGTGACGCTAGCTAGCTAGGTAGTTTTTTTTTTCAATCAGATTACCCGCCGTATATTTTATTTACCTTTTTATAGGTTTTAACCCCTGATCGCCCGGCGATGACCCCAGTTAGGTTTTAGTGTGCGTTAGGGTCAGCGTAAACGCCAGGCAGGGCAAGTTAGCGAGGTACTCTGACATGCACACATAAACATTAGGTAGGTATTAGATATTATTGTAGTATCTGATCAGATCAATATCTGCGATCTGATCACATATATATTAGCGTCCCCACTAGTTTAGTATTCTAAAAAATGCAGTGTTAGCATAATCAGCCCAGATAACTGCTAGCAGCTGCGTTTAGCCCCACCGACCAGCCCAGCCCACCCAAGTGCAGGATCAATAGATCGCTGTCACTTACAAAACACAGAACACATATCTGCAGCCTTCGCAGAGCTCACGCCCGATCCCTGCGAATTCTGACAGTGAATTTGGCAGCGTTTGAAGCAGGCTCTGACAACCAGGTGCGCTTTTTTGCCTGTGAGTCACGCTAGTGTACGTTTCAAATTTAGAAAGTCCAAAATGTCTGGTCGCACGTACACTAGCGAAGAGGCCTACAATATGCTGAGTTTGACAGATGAGAGCGATGGGGAAGCCTCACTGTCAGAATCAGGCTCAGCATATGAACCTGTAGACAGCAGCGGCACCCTGTCAGATAGCTCTGACGACGGAGTTGTGGTCCCTGCTAGATGCAGGCGTACCAGACCCTGTTCTGCTGTTGCTGAGCTGCAAGAACCGCAGGGCTCTCGTATGCAGCAGAGAGCCAGTACTAGCGCTGCTACCTGTTCTGGTGACCTGGCAAGCACCAGCGGCCTAGTACCCCCTGGACGTAGATGAACCAGCACTGCAGTATCACGTGGTGACGTGGCGAGTCCCGTAAGTGCAGTACAAGCTGGTGTGGCTAGCACGAGTAATGCCCCGCAGCCATGAAGGAGACAAACACAGGCCCGCAGAACCCATAGTGCCCTTCTGACGCGCTTGCAAACCCTGATTGGCAACCCCCCACTGATGCAGCGCCCGTACTTCCCCCATTCACTGCCCAACCCGGAATCACGGTGAATACAGCTGATTTTACGGCCATTGATTTTTATTCGATGTATTTCACAGAAGATCTGAATAGATCTATTGTGGACCAAAGCAATTTATATGCTGGTCAATTCATCGCCATTAATCCCCATTTGATACTTGCCAGAGACTGGAAACCAATCACGGTTCCAGAATTTAAGATCTTTCTGGGCCTTTCCTTCCTCATGGGCATAACTAAAAAATCTGAATTGCGGTCATATTGGTCCACTCATCCAATTCACCATATGCCCGTGTTCTCTGCTTGCATGTCCAGGGCACGATACGGTTCATACGGAGCAGATTTTGTGGTTCATGCACTTCAGTGACAATGAACTCAGTCGTCCACGGGGTGACCCTGAATTTGACCGGCTCTACAAAATTCGGCCCCTCATAAACCACTTCAACCAGAAGTTCACCAAACTTTTTATTCCCAACAAAGTTGTGTGCGTGGACAAGTCCCTGGTTAAATTTTCCGGCCGTCTTGCTTTCAAGCAGTATGTCCCCAGCAAGCGTGCCAGAGGGGGACGGGGTCAAACTGTATAAGCTCTGTGACCGGGCCACAGGCTATACACATAGTTTCACGGTTTATGAGGGCAAAGATAGTCACGTAGAGCCGGAAGGATGCCCAGACTACATAGGGAGCGCTGGCAAGATTGTGTGGAGCTTGGTGTCACCCTTATTCGGAAAGGGGTACCACTTGTACGTGGACAATTACACGAGCGTGCCAATTTTAGTCACTTGTTCATCATCAGATTGGCGCATGTGGCACCTGCGAACTAATCGCCGGGGCTTCCCCCAATGGCTTGTAGAATCCCGTCTTAGTCGGGGGAAGAGAGCCTGCGCTAAGTGTAATAATTTGTTTGCCATGAAGTGGAGGGACAATCGGAATGTTTTCGTTCTGACCTCCCTTCATGCATACGACAGTGCAAATCTCTACGGCGACTGCTCTTGTGGAGAAACCCCTCTGTGTCCATGAATATAACCTAAATATGGGAGGGCTGGACCTCAATGATCAGTTACTGGCGCCATTCCTAATTGCCTGTAGAGCGAGACGCTGGTACAAAAAAGTGTCTCTATACCTTTTTCAATTGGCTTTGCTGAACGCTCATGTCTTGTACAGAGCGTCAGGACTGACAGGATCCTTCCTCAAATTCATGGAAGAAATCGTCAGAGACCTTCTGTATCCAGATGGTGCTGCACCCCCACTTCACAATGTGAATGCAGTTAGCCGGCTGCATGGGAAGCACTTTCCACGTGTCCTCCGTAGTACCCCAGGCCACAGAACACCCCAAAAGAGATGTCGTGTCTGCAGACGACGCGGATACAGGCGTGACACCCGCAGTTATTATTCTACCCGTCCTGACCAGCCTGGTCTCTGCATCAATGACTGTTTTGAACGCTATCACATATTAGTGAATTATTAGCGGGTGCAACAGACACAGCGATAGACACACTGACATATAGGGTCTCCAAAGATGGCAGTGTATTTTGAGAGACCCAAACCTGGAACCGATTTTTAGTTGCAAAAAAAACAAAAAGCAACAAAAAAAAACAAAGGCGTACCAAACCCCCCCCAAAGAAAAAAGTTATAAAAATTAAAAAAAAACTCGTTTTCTCTCTAATCTCTCTCTGTTCTCTCTCTATTGTTAATATTTTCTATGCATACTTGTTTGTTACTGTTTTTATCATGTTTTCTTTGCAGGTATATATTTTTTTTGTTACTGCTTACCTGTAATGTTTTATTGTTAATGCTTTTTATATTTTTTTTTCTTCTTAGCAGGTATGTCATTTTTTAAGTTACTGTGTTTTATTAATTGTTTATTCCTTTTCAGGTACGCCATTCAGCTGCAGCACTGATTTATTAATGGTGACAGCAAAAGCGTTTGCTCCCACCATTCATAAAGCAGCGACTCCAGCGCTGTTGGCGGTGATTTCACCACCACAGTTAAAAAAAAAAAAAAGAGCAAATATACCGGAGCATAGGGGCAGTGGGTGGAAATTGGGGCGGATTGCCCCTATGCTCAGGTATATTTTTTTAAAAAGTGGCTATGCCCACCATTAGAAGTAGGAGGATGAGGGGAGGTTTTCTAATGGTGAGCATACCCACTGATTGATTGATTCTTTTTTTTCATGAATAAAAAAGAACATTACAATATATGCCCAACAAGGACCAGCGACATACTAGTGTGTTGCTGGTCTTCTCAGGCTATCCTGTCCCACCGGTGGACGTGAGAATGCAGCTGGTGGTTCCGCCAGCTGACCATAGAGCTGATTGAGACTAGAATGGCTTCAATCATCTCCATGACCCAAGAAACCGGAGACTATGAGCATTTTGTGACTTTGGTTTCACCAGATATAAACAGCGCCATTGGGAAATTGGGGAAGCATTTTATCACACCGATTTTGGTGTGGTCAGATGCTTTAAGGACTGGGGAAAGATCTAGCGTTTGGTAGACCACAAATTAAAAAAAAAAAAAATGCGACAATATCTATTTTTATCATAGGGGATATTTAAAATCCCTGTGATAAAAATTATAAAAAAAAAAGATGAAAGGGACAGTGTAAAAATAAAAAAGCAAAATGAATAATTAAAATAACAAAAAATGCGCCCTGTGCACGTGCGCAAAGATGGACGCAAGCGTCAGTCTCGTGTTGTATGTAAACAACAATTTCACCATGCATGTGAGGTATCACCGCGAACATCAGATCGAGGGCAGTAATTCTAGCAGTAGACCTCCTGCAGATATGAAGTGGTATCCTGTAAAGGCTTTTTAAGGCTTTTAAAAATGTATATAGTTTGTCGCCGCTTTGCGGGTGTTCGTAATTTTTAAAGCATGTCATGTTTGGTGTTTATGCACTCGACATGAGATCAACTTTTATATTTCACCAAAAATTTGGGCAAATAGTATGTTTTTGTGCATTAAAATTCAAAAAAGTGTTTTTTTCCCCCAAAAATTGCGTTTGAAAAATTGCTGCGCAAATACTTAGTGAAAAAAAAATGTAACACCCACTATTTTAAACTTTAGGGCCTCTGCTTTAAAAACTATATAATGTTTGGGAGTTCAAAGTAATTTTCTGGCGAAAATAAGTATTTTTTTCATGTAAACAAAAAGTGTCAGACTTGGTGGATCAAGTGGTTAGAAGAGTGGGTGATGTTGGGCATAAAATGCTAGGACAGTTCAAACACCCCCCAAATGACACCATTTTGGAAAGTAGACACCCAAGCTATTTTCTGAGAGGCATGTTGAGTCCATGGAATATTTGATTTTTTTTGTCATTAGTGATTGAAAAATGACAAAAAAAAAAAATACACAGTTGTCACTGAAATTATATATTGCTCACCCATGCCATGGGTATGTGTGGAATTAAACCCCAAAATACATTCTGCTGCTTCTCCTAAGTATGGGGATACTCCATGTTTGCGACTTTTTGGGAGTCTAGCCGCATACGGGACCCCGAAAACCAATCCCCTCCTTCAGGATTTCTAAGGGCAAAAATGTATGCCTTCACCCCACACTACCTATCCAGGTTTCGGATGCCATGAAATGCCCAGATAGCCAAAAAAAAAGCCCAAATGACCCCATTTTGGAAAGTAGACACCCCAAGCTATCTGCTGAGAGGCATGTTGAGTCCATGGAATATTTTATATTTTGCCACAAGTTTCCGGGAAATGACAATTTTTTTTTTTACTTTTTTTTTTTTTTTTTTACACAAAGTTGTCAATGAAATGATATATTGCTCACACATGCCATGGGCATGTTTGGAATTGCACCCCAAAATTCATTCTGCTGCTTCTCCTGAGTATGGGGATACCCCATGTGTGAGACTTTTTGGGAGCCTGGCTGCGTACAGGACCCCGAAAACCAATCACTGCCTTCAGGCTTTCTAAGGGCATAAAATGGTGATTTTACTCCTTAGTACCCATCACAGTTTTGGAGGCCCTGAAATGTCAAGATAGCACAAAACCCCCCCAAATGACCCCATTTTGGAAAGTAGACTCACCAAGGTATTTGAGAGGCATGGTGCATATTTAGCAGCTCTCATTTGTTTTGGAAAATGAAGAAATAAACTGATTTTTTCAAATTTCAAAATTTTGTGACAAAGTGTGAGATCTGCAAAATACTCAAAATACTTCTCAGCAAATAGCTTGGAGTGTCTACTTTCCAAAATGGGGTCATTTGGGGGAGGGGGGGGGGGGGTTGTGCTGTCTGAGCATTCCATGGCTTCTGAAACTGTGATAGGGAACGAGGAGTAAAATCACCTTTTCTCCTATCTGACAGACGCAGCTCATCATGACGTGTGGGTTTATGCTTGTCCCACTAGGAGTTAACTAGGCAGGGAAAAGAAACAGCTGGCCCCTCCTATGGGGGCCATCCTCTCTTCCTACATAAACCCCCTCATAGCATAGCTCTCCAATTCTTATGCCTAGTTTGCAAGGAGTTGACCTGGCTTCCCTTTAGGGGAATTTGTGGTCCTGTTTGTGACCATTTTTTATTTTAAGTTTTCTTTTATTTGACTTTTATCAAGACATTGATCTGCTATCAAGAAGCCGGTCGGGGCATAGAGGGTCCTTGGGCCCTGTACTCTCCCCGACCTGGCCAACCGATGCGAGCCAGTCCCGATGTATGGGGAGCCGCCGCATCGTGCCCGTTCTGTGCGGCGGCCTGGGGTGACCCCCTCCCTTGCGCCCAGCCCCGGATGCGTTTCGGCAAGGGCGATTTTCTGGCCTGCAGCATACCGCCCAAGAGGGGGTGGAAGGTCTGCGACTGGGTGGCTACCCACGGTGCTCGTCGGAGGGGTGAGAGTTCCTGCCTTTCCCCCCCTTTTAGGGGCGGAAAGGGGGACCGACGGCCAAACAAGAAAAAAATATATTTTTTTTCTTGCTGGGTAGCCGCTGGTGGGACGCGTGGAGCTCCCGTTCACCCCCCGCACCCCCTCCCCCCGCACCGATCGTCTAGGCCGTTCATTTAGTTGTTCTCCGACATGCGGCGATCGGCCGCCATTTTGCGGCGGACCGCTGCCATTTTCCCGTAGCCGCGGACATTTTGGGCCTATGGGGCTTTCCCTCTAACGCTCAGAGCAGCAGTTTGTGGTACTGCACATTCCCTGAAGGTGTCTTTTGGCCTCTAGTGTTTAACGGCTGCCATTTTGACTGCACACCTTTGCAATACACATGTCTGCAGCGTTTTTTCCTTCTCTGTGGAACGGTGATCTGGCGGCGCGCCTCTTCTGACGATACATACAGAAGTTACAGGCAGCGGAACAGCAAGTATAGCTGGGCTACCTGTGGGTGCTGGTGGCAGTGGGTGCAGTCCTCCTGGTTTTCCTGGTGCACTGTGGGCGGTGGTGTGCGGCAGTGTGGGGGTGCCTCATTCTATTTAGTCCTCTGTGTGTCACTAAGAGTGTTTTTTCTGGGGGAAGACGATGGCAGATTACACTGCTGACCCTGCTGAGGAGGCATCAGTGGCGACGCAATCTGCGCAAGGGGCTTTTTTGGACCAGCTGCGGGCGGTGTTTAGCGAATTTCACCCCCGGGCGGAGGTCGCCCAACAGGCCTCCAAGAAGCGTCCCCCTCCTCCTCTTTATTCATCAGGGGAGGATTCTGAGCCAGAAGTGGCCTCAGGGGTCTCAGAGACCCCAGTGGACCTATCTGATGGGGAACTGGGCCCTTCGGACGGCAAAGGGGATCAGGGGGCGGCGGCTGCGCGCGAGAAAGCGTTGGTTGCTACCATTATCGCTGGCATTCGCACTAAGCTGCAACTGGGTCAGGATGGTGAATTGCAGTCTGCTGCATATGGTGTGGGTCCTCTAGGTCCCCTAGGGCCCCCAAGGCTTATCCCTACAATGACTTTTTTGATCATTTTCTTTATCGTGAATGGCAGCGTCCGCAACACTCTTCTTCGCTGTCAAAACGGTTCGCTGCTCGCTATCCCTTTGAGGAAAGCTTTTTGAAGAAATGGGAATCGCCTGTGGTGGACCCACCGATGGCACGCCTTAGTAAGGCGACGATCATCCCCGGTAAGGTCGCTGCAGGCACCGGAAGACGGCAGTGGCAGCGCAAGACCGAAAAGGCGGAGGACAAGTCCTCAGCCTGATGGGTTGCCCCCACCCGAGTTTCGGGTGGGGGGACGTCTTCTGGGGTTCGCAGTCCTGTGGCTGGCTCACATTTCCAACCGCTGGGTCCGGGAAGTGGTGTCCACCGGGTACCGGATAGAGTTCAGTTCTCTACCCCCAGACAGGTTCTTCCAATCGAATTTAGGGCTCCCGCAGGAACGCCGGGGGGCTCTTTTTGGGGCTGGAGAAGCACTCTCAGACCAGGGGGTGATCGTGCCAGTGCCTCCAGAAGAGAAGTTTCGAGGGTTCTACTCGAATCTATTCGTGGTTCCAAAAAAAGGGGGGGGTTCGGCCCGTACTGGTAACGGTATGTCAGGGCGCGGAAATTCCAAATGGAATCTATCTGCTCGGTCGTGGCCGCCCTTCATCAGGGGGAATTTCTGGTGTCTCTGGACATCAGGGATGCGTACCTCCATGTACCCATTCATCCACGACATCAGCGCTTCCTACGTTTTGCGGTGGGAGACCTCCATTTTCAATTTGTGGCACTCCCCTTCGGTCTGGCCTCTGCACCCCGAGTTTTCACAAAACTGCTAGCCCCGGTGTTGGCGTTGCTACGACAGAGAGGGGTTGCGGTAGTACCCTACCTAGACGACCTGCTCCTGCAAGCAGAGTCCGCCTCGGCTCTGGAGGAGAATGTGGGAATCACAATGACCTCACTGCAGGACTTCGGCTGGTTGATCAACCTGCAGAAGTCGTCGGTCTCTCCATCCCGTCGCCTGGAGTATCTGGGTCCAATTCTAGACACAGTGCAGGCGAAGGTGTTCCTCCCTCCGGCCAAGTTGCTGTGTCTGCAGTCGGCAGTGCGCACCCTGTTGTCGCACCGTCGGTCTTCATTACGGTTCTGTATGCGGGTGCTGGGGCTCATGGTCTCGTCGTTCGAGGTGATACCATTCGCCCAGAGTCACACTCGTCTCCTTCTGCGAGCAATTCTGGCTCGGTGGGACAGGTCCCCTCGCTCATTGGACCTTCCGATCCGTCTGAGCTCCCAGACCAGGGCGTCTCTGACCTGGTGGCTGCGGGACTCGGCCCTAATTCAGGGGAAGTCCTTCCTCCCCCTTCAGTGGGTGATCATCACCACGGATGCCAGTCTTGCAGGCTGGGGAGGGATCCTGGGGAAGCTGTCTGCCCAGGGCCGTTGGTCGGCACAGGAAGCTCGCCTCCCCATCAACGTTCTGGAGCTGAGAGCAATTAGATTGTGCCTCTTTCACTGGACAGTGAGATTGCAGGGTCGTCAGATTCAAATTCAATCGGACAATGCCACAGCAGTGGCGTATGTGACCCATCAGGGCAGCACAAAGAGTCCAGCAACTGCGGCGGAGGCAGCTCTGATACTACGTTGGGCGGAACGTCACATTCCAGCGATCTCCGCCATTTACATTCCGGGTGTGGAGAACTGGCAGGCGGACTTTCTCAGTCGCCAGACTCTGGACCAGGGAGAGTGGTCTCTCCACCCGGAGGTGTTCAACCAAATTTGCCGCAGATGGGGGATGCCGGACGTGGATCTCATGGCGTCCTGGTTCAATCACAAGGTGGAAACCTTTGTGTCCAGAACGAAGGATCTGTTGGCAGTGGCCACAGACGCTCTGGTGGCCCCCTGGGGCCATTATCGTTTTCTGTACGCCTTCCCTCCGATAAAACTGCTTCCGCGATTGATACGCAGGATAATGGCGGAGAGGATACCATTAATCCTGGTGGCTCCAGATTGGCCTCGGCGCAATTGGTACGCCGATGTGGTGCAAATGGTGGCAAATGCCCCTTGGAGGCTCCCACTGCGAGACGATCTTCTGTCTCAGGGACCCATCTTGCACCCTGCTTTACCCTCGCTGGCTTTGACGGCTTGGCTATTGAGTACCAGGTGCTGAGAGACAGGGAATCGCCGACTCTGTGATCCTTTCTTTGTTAAAAGCTCGCAAGTGTACTTCTCGGAAGATTTATCATCGCACCTGGAAGGCTTATATTGCTTGGTGCGAAAAAAAACTGGCTTTGAGTACTCTCAAGGGCCAGATATCGGCTCTGGCGATTCTCTTTCAGAGACCTTTAGCTTCGCATTCGTTGATTCGTACCTTTGTACAAGGTGTGCGACACGTGGCGCCTCGGGTAAAGCTTCCGATGGCTCCGTGGGATCTGAATTTGGTGCTTTCTGTTCTTCAGAAACCACCACCTGAGAATATCAGGGAGATTTCTTTGTCATTGCTGTCGCAGAAGGTGGCCTTTTTAGTTGCCATCACTTCCGCCAGACGGGTGTCTGAATTGTCAGCACTATCGTGCAAGTCTCCCTACTTAGTCATACATAACGATAAGGCGGTCTTGCAACCTTCTCCTTCCTTCCATCTGAAGGTGGTTTCATCCTTTCACATTAATGAAGCTATTATTCTTCCTTCGTTGTGCCCTCGTCCATCGCACCCAAAGGAGTTTGAGTTGCATGCTTTGGACTTAGTGAGGGCCTTACAAGTGTACATGGCTGCTACAGCTTCTTTTCCACAAGCTGGTGCTTTGTTTGTATTGCCAGAAGGCCCGCGTAAAGGGTTGGCGGCCTCGTCGGCTACGATTTCTCGTTGGATCAACAGACCGTGACCCATGCGTATTCTGTTCGGGGCAAGGTCCCCTCTTTTCCGGTAACGGCTCATTCTACCCGGACTGTTAGCACTTCCTGGGCTTTCAGACACCAGGCCTCGGTGTCACAGGTGTGCAAGGCGGCCACTTGGGCCTCGGTTCACACTTTCACTAAGTTTTATAAAGCTGATGTGTTTGCATCTTCGGATGCTGCTTTTGGCCGCAAAGTTTTGCAGGCGGCAGTGTAGGCGGGTTTGGCGCCTCCTTAGAGGTTCAGTTGGGTGCTGTTGTTAGTGTTTACCCACCCCTCTTTTTGACACAGCTTGGGGACGTCCCCACACGTCATGATGAGCTGCGTCTGTCAGTGAACGATAGGAGAAAAAGGGATTTTATTAAAACTTACCGTAAAATACTTTTCTCCGAGTTCACTGACAGACGCAGCACCCACCCCTCTGTGCTCTGTTCTTGTACGGCTTGTGTACGAACTGAAGAGCTATGCTATGAGGGGGTTTATGTAGGCAGAGAGGACGGCCCCCATGGGAGGGGCCAGCTGTTTCTTTTCCCTGCCTAGTTAACTCCTAGTGGGACAAGCGTAAACCCACACGTCATGATCAGCTGCGTCTGTCAGTGAACTCGGAGAAAAGGATTTTACGGTAAGTTTTAATAAAATCCCTTTTTTACGCACTTAGAAAGCCTGGAGGCATTGATTGTTTTTTGGGGTTCTGTATGCGGCTAGACTGCCAGAAAGTCTCACATGTGTTATCCCCGTATTCAGAAGAAGCAGCAGAATGTATTTTGGATTGTAGTTTTACATATACCCATGGCATGTTCAACTAACTTATCATTTAGTGAGAAAAAAATTGTAATTTCCCCGAAACTTGTGGCAAAATATAAAATATTCCATGGACTCAATATAAAATATTCCATGGACTCATGGAATAAAAGGACGCAAATTTTGTTTGGGTACTGCATTGCATGACCACGCAATTACCATTTGAAGCGGCGCAGTGCCAAATTGACAAAAGTGCTCAGGTCCTAAAGCTGGAAATCCTTCCGGGGCTGAAGTGGTTAATGTTATTGCTTTACCAAGTAGGCCAACAAGCCCCTTATGTGATAGAATTGAGCAGGTTACAGGTAGTCTTTATGGAGACATCAGGGGTCTATTGGATCCCCGATGTCTTTCCTTCCCCCTGCTCTAGCCAGCTGCGTACAGGAGTGTGCTCAATTTAGTGGTACACAGCCCAGAGCCTGCAGATATAATTAAAACAGGCTCACAGCTGCTACTGCTACTCATGTCCAAAGAGCTGAACAAGTAAAAGTGGAACCTTACCAGGCTATGGGAAAACTAAACGTCAGTAGCTACAAGTACTGTAGCTTCTGAGTTTTCAGACACACATACTTGCCATACACAAAGTCCAGTACTGCCCTCCATGTACCCAGATATTTTCAGGGCTTCTGGTCTTCCACGCTGTCATCTTCTACTTGGGAGCCAGCTGTCACTTTCTGATCACTCTCAGCTGGCCCCCAACTGCACATGTGTGAGATCGCAGATTGCAGGAAGACTGGTCCTGTTTTCTCCTGCTAAGTGTGATAAGGCTGCTGGTGGACTGAGTACATCATCATCAAAAAGTGAGTGTGAATATCCCTTAAAAAAATTACTTGCTTCCAGAATTAAATAACCTGCAATCCTGAGTGTTATTTTTGGGTGAAGGTCCACTTTAGGAAACCAAGGCATTAGTAGGGCTTTGTCTAATCTTGTATAAATGAGGCCTGCACTTACTCATGTACAGAACAGGATGAGCAGCCAGACAGCAATACTGCCTGTTCTCATTTTTCATCACGTTGTTTTTATTGAAAAAGGAACAGAAGAAAAACACACATACAGCGCCTTGAAAGACTATTCATACCCCTAGAAATATTCCAGATTTTGTCATGTTACAGCCAAAAACGTAAATGTATTTTATTGGGAAAAGGAAAATGATAAATGGTTTTACAATTTTTTTTACAAATAAATATCTGAAAAGTGTGTAATTTAATCTCAGTATAAATACAGCTGTTCTGTGAAGCCCTCATAGGTTTGTTAGAGAACCTTAGTGAACAAGCTGCATCATGAAGGCCAAGGAACACACCAGACGTGTTGGGGATAAAGTTGTGGAGAAGTATAAAAAAGCGTTAGGTTATAAAAAATATCCTAAGCTTTGAACATCTCATGGAGCACTGTAAAATCCATCATTTGAAAAAGGTAAGAGTGTGACAACTGCAAACCTATCAAGACATTATTCAGAGAAGAAGCCAATAGGCCCATGGTAAATCTGGAGGAGCTGCAGAGATCCACAGCTCAGGTAGGAGAATCTGTCCACAGGACAGACTATTAGTCGTGCACTCCACAAATCTGGCCTTTATGGAAGAGTGGCAAGAAGAAAGCCATTGTTGAAAGAAAGCCATATGAAATCCCATTTGCAGTTTGCGAGAAGCCATGTGGGGGACACGGCAAACATGTGGAAGAAGGTGCTCTGGTCACATGAGACCAAAATTGAACATTTGGTCTAAAAGTAAAATGCTATGCGTGGCAGAAAACTAACACTGTGGTGGCAGCATCCTGTTGTGGGGATGCTTTCTCTTATGTTAACTGACAGACGCAGCCCTTCATTGACAAGTGTGTTATATGCACATCCTACTAGGAGTTGACTAGGCAAATAGAAAGAAAAAGATTGCCCCTCCCAGGGGGCCGTCCTCTCTCTCCCATATAACCCCCCTGCTCTGCTTAGCATATCAGTTTTATTATGCCTAGTGCAAGGAGTTATACCTGGCTCCCTTATGGGACCTGCGGTTCATCTTTTTTGCTACCGCTTTATTTTTTTCAAGCTATCTGATGAAGACTGCTATCAAGAAGCTGGCTGGGGCATAGAGGATAGCTAGAATCCTGCACATTCCCCAGCAGGTCCGACCGATACGAGCTAGTCCTAGCCTTGGCAGGGCCCGCCGAATCGTGCCCGTTCCGTGCGGGCAGCCAGTGGGTGTCCCCCACTTGCGTCCAGTGACCGGACTTGGTTCCTGTCCAGGGGCCTATGGCCTGCAGCATCCCTCCCTGGCATGGGGGAAGGTCTGCGACCGGGTGGCTACCCGCTTCGCCCGTCGGACTGGTGAGTGACCCCCTATCTTCCCCCCCCCAGGGGCGCGGAGGGGGGTGCTGGGCGTATTTTAGCGATTTGGGCGACTGGTGGAGGGTATTCGCTGGGCTAGTGTCCCCCCTGGGTGTCCTCGCCCCCCTCCTACACCCCCCCTCTCCCCTCACCACACCCCAAGCGGTCGTGCCTCCATTTTGCCGTAGCCGTGGCCATTTTGCTGAGGGTTTCCCTCTAGTGCTGAGCAGCGGCCATTTTGCCGTAGTCGCGGCCTTCTTCAGCAGGGATAGGGAAGCTAGTCCGAGTTGATAGGAAGATGAATAGAGCCAAATACAATGCAATCTTAGAAGAAAACTTGTTCGAGTCTGCAAAAGATTTGTGACTGGGGCGGACGTTCACCTTCCAGCAGGACAACGACCCTAAACATACAGCCAGAGCAACAATGGAATGGTTTAGATCAAAGCATATTCATATGTTAGAATTGCTCAAAGTCCAGACCTAAATCTAATTGAGAATCTGTGGCAAGACTTGAAAATTGCTGTTCTCAGGCGCTCTCCATCCATTCTGTGCTTGAGCTATTGACTCAGGTGGGCTGAATACAAATGCACGCCACATTTTTCACTTATGTATTTGTAAAAAAAATTTGAAAAAATTTATCATTTACCTTACACTTCACAATTACGTGCCCTTTCTGTTGGTCTGTCACATAAAATCCCAATAAAATACAAGAGTGAGTTCCAAGAGTACACCGCTCTGATCTGTGCAGCAGATTGACTGAGTAACTTCCGCACCCAAAACCAGGTGCTCTGGCTCTGAACGCCCTCCTTGCATCCAACAGCAGTATCTTAAGTAGGAAAAATGAGCTGGCACTTCTGGATACTGTTAAATGCTTGAATTTATTCCATCATGATCATAAAAACAGTCTGGGAATGTTGACGCGTTTCGGCTAACAAAAGAGCCTTGTTAACAGCATAGTTCACATTACAATAAAGACAAATATATATACATTAAATTGACCAGTGGCAATGTGCTTTCTTCAGGTGCATTTGATTGAAAGGATCATTAAAGAGAAATGGGAGGCACCTAGTCTGAGTGCATGTATCTTCCCACTGTTGAAAACACAATTAAAGTGGTTTTAAAGTCTCATGGTTTTTCGCCTTATTGCATTCTTTGCATTAAGGTGAAAAACCTTTTTTCAGTAGTGACCCCCCCCCCAGAGCCCCCCTTTTACTTACCTGAGCCCATTCATTCCATCGGCGGCTATGGGCAATCCGCTCCAGCCGGTGTCACGTGTCCTCATTGGCTTGATTGATAGCAGGGGAGCCGTTGCCTCCCGCTGTTGTCAATCAGGTCCAGTGGCGGTGGTGCCGAGTCCCGCTGTTTGTGTGAATACACGCAAACAGCAGGACACGGGAGCGCGCCCGCACGTGTGACCCCAGGGAAGATTTCCCTGATGGGTCACTCGATGTGGAGGAGGACCCCAGAAGACGAGGTTCGGGGCCACTCTGTGCAAAACCACTGCACAGAGGGAGGTAAGTATGACATGTTTGTTATTTTAAAGGGAGAAAAAAATAAAGGCTTATCTCTTTAATGTTACATATATATGCAATTTGTACAAATGTTCCATTCAAAAAATAGAAAAACATTTGCTTTTATACAAAAAATCTTTACCCCAGAAATTTGGTTGCACCTCTTACTAAAAAAAATAGTATAAATATAGTTTTTTCACTAACTATGGAGCATAGTATCCATTCATTAATTGTTACTTAATTGTGTTTCTAGTGAGTATCCTACTAGTGTAATTGTTATAACATTGCAATAGTCAATAATTACAATGTGGCCCATAATTTATCCAGAAAGATCATCAACTGTCCCTTTCAATAGAAACAACTTCTCATATTGTCCCTAAACTTGCCATTATTATTGTATGGGCAGAGAGACAATACAGAAAAGGAACAAATCCAGGAAATAGACAGAGGAGAAATTATCAGGAGAGCTAAGAGAGCGAGAGGGAGAAACAAAAGTAGTAGAGATAGGGAGGAAAGATTATTTCAGGAAAAGGTCTACATCATATCTATAGTTCATACACATAGGGATTCTGGTCTGTAAATTAAATATATCCACCAAACCTCTCGCTGTAAGAGTCTTTGATCGATATCTCCTTCTCTTGGTGAGGTCTTAATTTTCTCTAGCCCATAAAAGGAAAAAGGTGTCATATTTTCTTTATAGTGATATTTAAGTTGTTTAGATATTTGAAAGACCTTTGTCTGTGAGGTTTGAGGCTCCATGGAAGTATTCACTAATTCTTTTCCTTAAAGGTCTCCTTGTGCAGCCAACATATTGGAGATGGCAGGTAGTACATTCCACTGCATATACAACATAGAACGTATTACAGTTTATACAGTGTAGAATCTTAAATTCCTTTCCATTTTAACAGAAATTGTTTTATTAGATGTCTTGGAATGTTTGTTACAGAAACGGCATGTGGATGTGCCACATGGATATGAGCCCTTCAAGTCTAACCATGTATCTCTATGTTTAATAGATCTGGAAAGACTGGGTGAAAGGATATCTCCTGTAGTCTCAGTTCGTCGTGCAGAGAATCTTTTTTTCTCCTACGTTCACTGACAGACGCAGCTCTTCATGACTTTGTGGGGTTTTATGTTCGTCCTACCAGGAGTTAACTAGGCAGGGAAAAGAAATCAGCTGGCCCCTCCCCTGGGGGCTGTCCTCTTTTCCTACATTAAAACCCCCCCTCACAGAGGAGCTCTCCAGTTTCAATGCCTAGTTCGCAAGGAGTTGACCTGGCTTCCCTATGGGAACTGCGGTCCTATTGTGACCGTTCTTCTTTTTTTATTTTCTTTTTTCTGCAATCAAGATGATCTGCTATCAAGTAGCCGGTCTGGGCATCGAGAGTCTTCGTGCTCTGTACTTTCCCCGACCTGGCCAACATGATGCGAAGCCGGCCCCAACACAGGGACCCGCCGCATCTTACCCGATCCGTGCGGGTGGCCCGGGGCGAGATTCTCCATATTGGTCCCCTTCCCGATTCGCTCGGCAGGGTGACCCTGGGCCTGCAGCGACCCCCCCCGCCAAGGGTGGAAAGTCTGCATCCGGGTGGCTACCGTGGCGTCGGACTGGTAAGTGAGCGCCCTGCCTTCCTCCCCACATGGGGAGTGAAGAGGGCCCGACGTCCAAAAATGCAATTTTTTCACTGCTCCTGTAGCTGTCCAGGGTAGCCACCGGGTGGGAATCAGCCTCTCATCTTGCCCCCTGCCACCCCCCGCCCTCACCCCCCTCCCCAGCGCTGTACCTTCGTTCAGCCTTCTCGTCCAGCATCGCCATGCGGTCTTTTGGCCGCCATTTTGCGGCGGACCGCCGCCATTTTGCAGTAGCCGTGGACATTTTCAGTCTATGGGGCTTTCCCTCTAGCGCTCGGAGCGGCCATAATCGGTACTGCATGTTGCCTGAGAGGTGTGCACACCCTCTAGTGCTTCCTGGCGGCCATCTTCACTGCATGCTCTGCATTCTACACGTGGCTGCAGCTTCTTCTTCTCTCTGAAAACGGCGGCTGACAGAGGCAGTTCTGAGCGATTGGCGCTATCAGGCAGCAAAACAGCAAGTATAGCTGGGCTCCCTCTGGGCTGGTGGCGGTGGGGTGCTGTCCTCTGGACCCTGTGGGTGTGTGGCTGTGTGCGGGGCATCCCTTCCTTCCATCCATCCATCCCTGTTATGGCTGATCTCCCTGCTGAACCTACTGAGGTGGCTTCAGCAGCCACGCAGCTGACCAAGGGGCTTTTTTCTCTTTCAGCTGCGGGATTGAGTTTCTTCCGCGTGGGGAAGCCGCTCCGCGGGCCCCCAGGATGCGGCCCCTGTTCCCCCCCCCCGGTCATCGGGGGAAGATTCTGAGCCGGAGGTGGCTTTAGGGGCCTTAGGGACCCCGGGGGATGGGTAGCACAGTGGTGTAGTGGGTAAAACTTCCGCCTGGCAGCAAAAGAGTCGCTGGTTCGAATCCCCACCATGACGACCCTGCCTGGAGTTTGCATTTTCTCCCTGTGCCTGCGTGGGTTTCCTCCGGGTACTCCGGTTTCCTCCCACACTTCAAAGACATGCTAGCCTGTCTGATGAGGAAACGGGTGGTGGCATGGGAACTGAGGACCAAGAGCCTGTGACTGACCAGGACAATGTGCTGGTAGCCACCATTATCGCTGGCATTCGCACCAAGTTGCAGATGGATCAAACAGGCGAATTGCGGGCTGTCTATGTGTGCGGGTCTTCTAGGCCCCCCAAGGCCCCCAAGTCCTATCCTTACAATAAATTTTTTGACCATTTCCTATACCGTGAATGGCAACAACCACGCTGTTCCCCCTCACTGACTGCACGTTTTTTCTGAACGCTATCCTTTGAGGAGAGCTTCCGGAAGAAATGGGAATCTCCTACGGTGGATCCGCCTATTGCAGCCTTACTAGGGCGACTACCATTCCTATGGAGGGGACTCCTTCCTTTAAGGATCCTGCTGATAAAAGAACAGAGGCACTTCTGAAGTCCTTGTTTTTAAATGCTGGCTCCGCGGTGCGACCTACTTTGGCTGCGGCCATGGCAGTGCAGTACCTTTCGGAGTGCATGAAGGAACTTAAGGCGGAACTGACTGAAGGTCGCCTCATGGAGGCACCGCAGAACGCTGAGTTTTTATTCCAGGGGATTAATTACCTCTGTGATGCGGCGGTGGACGTTCTGCCCTTGTTGTCCAGAATTTCTATATCGGCCATTAGGCTTCGCAGAATTCTTTGGCTGCGATCCTGGTCGGGTGACCACGCCTCTAAACTAGGTTTGGCTGATATTCCCTTCAAGGGTGGGCGCCTATTTGGCTCACGACTTGACGAAAATTATTAAGGATTTCACGGGAGGCAAGAGTACTTTCCTCCCGGAGCTTCGCAGGCGTGAATTCGCCGTAGACAGGCTCGGTTTATCCGCGGGTGGGAACTTCCCTTATAGTCGGTTTGGATCAAATCTCCGCACCAGTGGGCTGGTCCTAGCGTCGGTTTCTTAAGACGCTTCGGATTACCGGCTATATCTTTAAGACCTGTTGTTCCCGTCTTGCAGGTGGCGGCGTAGTGTCTCCATTAATTAGGGGACCTTATTTTTGAGTCGCAAGACGCCACGGAGGTACTCCGCTGGAAGTCAGTCAAGGCGGAATTCAAGGAAGTACGTGAGGCTTTCCATGACGTGACGGTACCGGCGTCGGTTTCATCCAGCGTGGCGCCTCGGTCGTAAATTT
>BLSH010514966.1:1725118-1746309 GCA_018402905.1 Glandirana rugosa
TTCGGGGGTTCGCAAACCGGTGGTTGGCTCGCATTTTCGACCACTGGGTCTGCGAGGTGGTGTCCACCGGGTACAGGTTAGAGTTCATCTCTCTACCCCCAGACAGGTTCTTCCCATCAAATTTAAGACTCCCGCTGGAGCGCAAAACAGGCCCTTCTCAGGGCGGTGCAGGCTCTCTCAGATCAGGGAGTGATCGTACCGGTCCCCCAAGGGGAGAGGTTTCGAGGCTTTTACTCGAATCTTTTTGTGGTGCCCAAAAAGGGGGACGGTTTTCGGCCCATCCTGGATCTGAAGGCCCTAAACAAAATTGTCAGGGCACGGACAGTCCGGATGGAGTCCGTTCGGTCGGTTGTGGCCGTCCTGCACCAAGGGGAATTCCTGGCATCATCGGACATAAAGGATGCGTACCTTGATGTACCCATCCATCCGTGACATCAGCAATTCCTGTGGTTCGCTGTTGGGGATCGCCATTTTTCATTTGTAGCTCTTCCCTTCGGTCTGATCTCTGCGCCCCGGGTGTTCACGAAGTTACTGGCACCGTTGTTGGCGTTGCTGCGGTAGAGGGGCATTGCCATAGTGGCTTACCTGGACGATCTGCTCCTGCGAGCGGACTCTGTCTCTGCCCTGGAGGAGAATGTGAACATCGCAATGTCTCATTGCGGGACTTCGGATGGTTACTCAACCTGCAGAAGTCGTCAGTGTCTCCTTCCTGCCGTTTCCGGAGTACTTTGGTCTCATTCTGGACACGAACCAAGCTTACAGTCGACCGTGCGCACCCTACTATCACGCCGCCAGTCTTCTCGCAGGTCTGTATGAGGGTGCTGGGGCTCATGGTCTCGTCGTTCGAGGCGATACCTTTTGCCCAGTGTCACACTCGTTTGCTCCAACGCGCAATTCTGGTTCAATGGGACAAGTCCCACCGGTTCGTGGATCCTCTGATCCGGCTGGGCCCTCAGACCAGGGCGTCCCTCACTTGGTGGTTGCGGGACTCGGCCCTCACTTGAGGAAGTCATTCCTTCCCATTCAATGGACGGTGATCACCACGGACGCCAGTCTGACGGGCTGGGGCGGAGTCCTGGAGCAGTTATCAGCTCAGGGTCGTTGGTTGGCCCAGGAGGCCTGTTTACCAATCAATGTGCTGGAGCTGAGAACGATCAGACTGTGTCTTGCTCATTGGACGAGGAGATTGCAAGGCCGACCGATTCGGATTCAGTCGGACAATGCCACGGCAGTGGCGTATGTGAGTCAGCTGCGGAGGCAGCCCTGATTCTGCATTGGGCGGAACTCCATGTTCCGGCAATCTCTGCAGTTTACATCCCAGGCAAGGATCCGTTGGCAGTGGCCACGGATGCCCTGGTGGCTCCCTGGAGCCGTTATCGCCTCCTGTACGCTTTTCCTCCCATACGTCTGCTCCCGAGATTGGTGCGCAGAATAGCGATGGAAGGAGATCCGACCATTCTGGTGGCCCCGGATTGGCCTCGGCGCACTTGGTACGCCGACGTGGTGCAAAGGGTGGCAGACTCTCCCTGGCGGCTTCCGATGCGAGACGACCTTCTGTCTCAAGGACCCATCTTGCACCCTGCTTACCCTCGCTGGCTTTGACGGCTTGGCTATTGAGTCCCAGGTGCTGAGGGATAGAGGAGTGGCCGACTCCGTGATCCCCACCTTGTTAAAAGCTCGCAAGTGCACCTCTCGCAAGATTTATCACCGTACCTGGAAGGCTTATATTGCCTGGTGCGAGGCGGAGGGCTACAACCCTCGCTCGTTTGTAGTCTCCAGGGTGCTGACTTTTCTTCAGCAGGGTCTGTCTAAGCAGTTGGCTTTGAGTACTCTTAAGGGCCAGATCTCGGCCTTAGCCATACTTTTTTCAGAGACCTTTGGCTTCGCACTCTCTAATTCGTACCTTTGTACAAGGTGTGCGACATGTGGCGCCTCGGGTGAGATCCCCGATGGCCCCATGGGTTCTGAATCTGGTGCTTTCTGTTCTTCAAAAACCACCTTATGAGAAGATCAGGGAGATCCCCTTACAACTTCTGTCGCAGAAGGTGGCCTTTTTTGGTTGCCATCACTTCTGCCAGACGAGTGTCGGAATTGGCTGCCCTATCGTGCAGTCTCCTTATTTGGTGATACATAAGGATAAGGCGGTCTTGCGACCCCTTCCTTCTTTTCTTCCGAAGGTAGTCTTCTTTTCATATCAATGAAGATATTGTTCTACCTTCATTGTGCCCTCGTCCATCGCACCCGAAGGAATTAGAGTTGCATGCCTTGGACGTAGTTAGGGCCTTACGGGTGTACTTGGCTGCTACAGCTTCTTTTCGTAAAGCTGACGCCTTATTTGTTCTACCAGAGGGCCCGCGCAAAGGTTTGGCGGCCTCTTCAGCTACTATTTCTCAGTGGATTAGAAAAACCGTGACCCATGCGTATTCTGTTCGGGGCAAGGTTCCCCCTTTTCCGGTCACGGCTCATTCTACCAGGGCGGTTAGTACTTCCTGGGCCTTCAGACACCAGGCCTCGGTGTCATAGGTGTGCAAGGCGGCCACTTGGGCCTCGGTTCACACTTTCACTAAGTTTTACAAAGTTGATGTGTTTGCATCTTCGGGTGCTGCTTTTGGCCGCAAAGTTCTGCAGGCGGCAGTGTAGGCGCGTTTGGCGCCTCCTCAGAGGTTCAGTTGGGTACACTTGTTTGCGTTTACTTCAAAGTCATGAAGAGCTGCGTCTGTCAGTGAACGTAGGAGAAAAAGGGATTTTATTAAAACTTACCGTAAAATCCTTTTCTCCGAGTTCACTGACAGACGCAGCACCCACCCCTCTGGGCTCTGTTTTGGTACGGCTTGTGTACAAACTGGAGAGCTCCTCTGGGAGGGGGGTTTTAATGTACGAAAAGAGGACGGCCCCCAGGGGAGGGGCCAGCTGATTTCTTTTCCCTGCCTAGTTAACTCCTGGTAGGACGAACATAAAACCCCACAAAGTCATGAAGAGCTGCGTCTGTCAGTGAACTCGGAGAAAAGGATTTTACGGTAAGTTTTAATAAAATCCCTTTTTTCAGTGTGTAGACATGCAGTAGCATGCCATGGAATGTCTAGAGTTAAAGGACATCCTGTATGGCTTTCTTTTCACTGTGTGTGTTATAGGGAGAGTGTCCCTCGGCAGGGAATAAGCAGGTGTAATGCATTACCTGTAAAGTGGTTGACGAGACTTGGACAGAACTTTGCAGTACTCAACCCTCTTAGTTGGGTCGTCTGCGGCGGAGAGTCTGCTCGAGATGGTCGAGCCAGGCAGCCGCGTCCGAGGCGGTCTCAGAGAATTGTATCTCCCTCTGTTGTGACCCTCAGTCTGGCAGGGTACAACATGGCGTACTTCAGTTGAAGATTTTGTAATCGCTTTTTGACATCAAAGAATTTGGCACGTCTTTTCTGGACCTCCGCAGAAAAGTCGGGGAAGAAGGATATTCTGACCCCGTTGAATTGAATAGGGACCCTGTCATGAATGTCAGCCTCTTTATGCTCCTTTTGTATTTTATATCTAGAATATTTTAATAGATCTTTCCTGTTCCTTTGTTCCACTTTGTTTTTTGCTCTCTCAATCTCTCCAGATTTATAGTTCTGTGCCTGCAGCCTAGGTGTCACTATCTCACATTCTTTTTGGAAGCCTATTTCTGTGTAAACTCCCCTACAGGGATTGATTGTATTGTGTTTGCTGGATGTAAACTAGAAGCTAAGAGCAAAGAGTTGCCTGCACATGCTTTACGGAAGGTTTGCATATTAATTATGCCCCTTTGACAATCTCCTGATAGGGAGATATCTAGAAAATCAATTGTTGATTTATCCACTCACTGTAAATGTAAATTCCAAATTTAGGGGATTGTTATTTGCCTAATCTTTAAATGAAGATAGATCCTCCATTGATCCCTGCCAAACATATAGCAGATCATCAATGAATCTGCCAAACCACTTGATCTTATGTCTATGGGAGTTCTTAGTTGAAAAGATGTAATTTTCCTCCCACCAGCCCATGTACAGGGAACATTTGGCTCCCATAGAAGCTCCTCTACATTGCAGGTAGTATGTATAAATAGTTATGCTTTAGGAGAAAATCAACTACCCTCATAATGAACTAATTTAGCTGTACATGCTATAAAGTGTTAGATGATGTCACCCTTACGTTATTCTGTGTCCATGTGAAGTCCTGTATTCCAACCAGAACCGCAGTGGTATCCTTGATAAAACCAGGTAGTCTGGTAACTAATGACTGCAAATGCTGATTTACCCAGTGTCCCAGTCTCTCAAACATCGAGCCTATACCTGCCACTGTCGGTCATCCTTGTATAGGTACTGTATCTTTATGCAATTTTGGCAAGTGATGAAAGACTGGGACTACTGGGTTAGCAACCAAAAGATATTCTGCCATTTTGTTAGATAAAACCCCTAGTTCTTTCCCTTCATCTAAAAGGTGGATACTTTTTTTCCCCAAACTCTGTAGTTAGACTTGAAGGGCTCATATCCATGTGGCACATCCACATGCCGTTTCTGTAACAAACATTCCAAGAAACCTAATAAAATAATTTCCTGTTCAAATGGAAAGGAATTTAAGATTCTACACTATATAAACTGTAATACAGACCATGTTGTATATGCAGTGGAATGTACTACCTGCAATCTCCAATATATAAGCTGCACAGGGAATCCTTTAAGGAAAAGAATTAACTAACACTTCCACGGAGCCTCATACCTCACAGACAAAGGTCTTTCAAATGTATCTAAAAAATCTAAATATCACTATAAATAAAATTACATATTTTTCCTTTTATGGGTTAGAGAAAATTAAGACCTCACCAAGAGAAGGAGATATCCAGCAAAGACGCTTACAGCGAGAGGTTTGGTGGATATTCAATTTACAGACCAGAATCCCAATGGGTATGAACTATAGATATGATGTAGACCTTTTCCATAAATAATCTTTCCTCCCTATCTCTACTACTTTTTGTCTCTCCCTCTCTCTCTCTTAGCTCACCTGATAATTTCTCCTCTGTCTATTTCCTGGATTTGTTCCTTTTCTGCATTGCCTCTCTGCCCATACAATAATATTGGCAAGTTTAGGGACAATATGAGAAGTTGTTTCTATTGAAAGGGACAGTTGATCTTTCTGGATAAATTATGGGCCACATTGTAATTATTGACTATTGCAATGTGTTATAACAATTACACTAGTAGGATACTCACTAGAAACATAATTGAGATAAGTAACAATTTATGAATGGATACTATGCTCCATAGTTAGTGAAAAAACAATATTTATACTATTTTTTTTAATAAGAGGTGCAACCAATTTTCCGGGGTAAAGATTTTTTGTATAAAAGCAAATGTTTTTCCATTTTTTATTTTTTAAATGGAACTTTTGTACAAATTGCATATATATAACATTAATTGTGTTTTCAACAGTGATACATGCTCTCAGACTAGGTGCCCCCCATTTGTCTTTTACGATCCTTTCAATCAAATGCAACTGAAGGAAGCACATTGCCATTGGTCAATGTCACAACATCTGTGGTCAGATAACAGGTGCGCACCGCTGAAGTGTGAATTGCACAGAGGGTTGTGAAGTGCACCACTAAGGTTGTGGACCTATAGCTGACTGCTGTTAATGAGTTAGGGCTGATACGGGAAGAGGGCCCCCTAGAGCACGGACACTGAAACACAGGGAGCTAGTGCATCGATTTCTCCAGGGCGCAAAGTCTAAGAGCCAGTGGGTGTTCACCAGAGCCTCTAGTTGTAAGGATGGATTTGGCTGCAACTGGATTCAGGTCGTGGCCCCTGTGGTCCCCTAGCTCACGCTTGGCTGGCTACAAATGGAAGAGAGGAAGCAGCAGCACAGGAACAGCAAAGAATAGTCAGAGGTAGTAGCAAAGGGTCAGGGCCAAAAGCAGACAGGAGTAACCGAGAACAAGCCAAAGATCAGGGTATCAGGCAGGCAGGGATAGTCAGACAAGCCAAAGATTGGTACACGGAATAAGACTCAGAGCAAATGATAGGAACAACCACACACGAAGCCAAACACGGACAAACGTTCATCAGCAATGCAGGCTTGCACTGCCAGGTGTTATCCTGTTCCCAATTAGGGCCTGGGGTGGAGCCCAGCTGAGGAGGGCATACAAAAGCACACAGGTGAGGGAGGCCCGGCCTTTAACTGGGCACTTGCAGCAAGGTAGGCAATACATAAGACATGAATGTTTTCTAGGGTTTCAAAACAGAATGTTTACTGTGGTTTCATGACAGTGCCCCCCCCCCATCCTTACAAGTCCCCCCGCTTGGGTCCAGGCTTGGAAGGAAACCTTTTCACAAGACGAGGCGCAAATACCTTTGATGCAGGAATCCACGACCTATCCTCAGGACCAAACCCTCTCCAAAGCACGAGATACTGAAGGATGCCTTTACAGAGGCGAGAATCCAGAATTTGACTAACCTCGTACTCCTGATTATCCTCAGAGACCGGAACCACAGTAGGGAAAGGACGAGAGAACTTATAGAGGACTAAGGGCTTCGGAAGGGAAACATGGAAGGACTTGGATATCCTGAGGCTTTTGGGCATCTGAGGTTTAAAGCAAACCGGGTTAACCTTATTAATGATAGAATACGAACCAATGAATCTTGGTCTGAATTTTAAAGAAGGACCCCGGAGTTTGATGTTCCTGATGGAAAGCCAGATCTTGTCTCCAGTCTGTAGAGAAGGCAGTTTACTCCTGCGACGGTTGGCAAAACCCTTAAACTTATCAGCCGCTGCCCAGAGGGAATCATGAACCTCACCCCAAATAGTATTGAATGATTGCTGAACAGTAGCCAAAGGTGGAATATCCAGAGAACAGGTCATAAGAAGAGGAAGCTGTGGGTGTCTTCCATAAACTGTGAAAAAGGGGGTCTTCTGAGAACTGGTGTTAACATGATTATTATGAGAAAATTCTGCCCACGGAAGTAGAGGACCAGTCGTCATGAGCAAAGACTAAGGTGCGGAGGAAGACCTCTAACTCCTGATTAACACTCTGTCTGTCCATTGGATTGAGGGTGGTAAGGAGAAGAAAAATCCAAGACCATATTGAGGGACTTATAAAAAGCTCTCTAGAAGCGGGATGTAAATTGAACCCCCCTGCCTGAAACAATATGGCGAAGGAACCCCATGGAGGCGGAGGATTTCTTGAAAAAAATTGGGGGCCGAAGCAGAAGGGAGACCAGGAAGGGGAACAAAATGAGCCATCTTAGAGAACTGATCGATTACCCCCCAAATGACTGTGTTCTTTTCAGACGGCGGAAGATCGTTGATTAAATCCTTAGCAATGTGAGTCCAGGGCTCCTTCAGGATGGGCAAGGGCATAAGCAGACCGGCAGAAGCCTGTGTGAAGGACTTAGACTGGGAACAAACATGGCACGCCTTCACGTAGCCTTTGACATCCGAACAGAGAGTAGGCCACCAGTAGTGACGACTGATGAGCTGAAGGTATCGGAGGAACCCAGCATGACCCCACAACTTGGAATCATGTCCCCAACGAAGGATCTTAGGTCTTTAGTTCAATGGGGGCGAAGGTCTTGCCAGGTGGAATTTTAGACTCCAGAGTGGTGGAATGGGCAAGAATACACCTGGTCGGAATGATCGGCTCAGGTTCAGAGGGAGCATCAGCCGGACATTTAAAGGACAAGGTTTGTACATGATCGTAAAATTGAAACAGAAAAAGAACAGACTTCACCTGGCCTGTCTGGGATTCAGTCGTTTAGCATTCTGTAAGTACTGTAAATTATTATGATCAGTGAAGATCATTATGGAGTGAGGGGAACCCTCCAAGAGATGACGCCATTCTTCTAGGACTAATTTAATAGCACAAAGCTCCCGATCGCCAATAGCGTAATTTTTCTCTGCCTGAGAACATTTTTTGTAGAAAAACGCACATGCCTGTTTATTCTCAGATAATTGAAGAAACACCACTCCTACTCATATCTATCTATCTATCATACATATCTCCAGGTGCTGGAGTACAACCCGGACATGATTTCTGTGAGCAAGTAAATCTTCCAAAAAGATTATAATGTCATCCAGATAGATGACCACAAATTGATACAGAAAATTCCTGAAGACCTCATTGACGAAGTTTTGAAATACCGCTGGGGTGTTACACAGCCCAAAGGGCATAACCAGGTATTCATAATGCCCGTGTCTCGTGTTAAACACGGTTTTCCATTAGTTACCTTCTCTTATCCGGATCAGATTGTAGGTGCCCGAGATCCAACTTGGTAAAGGAGGCGCCTTTCAATCTGTCAAATAACTGAGGTTAGGGGTAAGGGGTATCTGTTCTTGATTGTCACTGCGTTTAAACTTCGATAATCAATCCAAGGTCTTAAAGTGGCATCTTTTTTTGGCAACGAAAAAGAATCCTCCCACCCGAGACAAGGACTTCCGAATGAGCCCTTTGTCTAGGTTTTCAGTGACATATTCTGACACGGCCTGGGTCTCAGGGATGGACAGAGGATATGTACAACCCCTGGGCAGAGTCGCTCCAGATACAAGGTCAATGGCACAGTCAAAGGACCTGTGCGGAAGAAGCACGTCAGCTGATTTCTTACAGAAGACATCCTGGAAATCGCTATATGCAGTGGGTAGGGTAGAAGAAACCGACGTGGTGGCAACAGGAAGTCTCTCCTTCGGGACCACCTTGAGTAGACAGGTAGAAAACAGGCCTTTAACAAAACACATGCAGCAAGGTAGGCAATAGATAACACATGAATGTTTGCTGTGGTTTCAAAACAGAATGTTTACTGAAATCAAAAATTGCCGACTGGATTAGAACCCAATTTTTACCTGCGCTATGGGTCAACCTAATGTGCGGGACCTTGTGACCCCTGATGACAGCACGCTGCTGACAAAACGCCAAGTCGGGTGGCAGGAAGTCCCACACGTCACTTCGCTCATAGGAATGCAGTACTTTGTGGTTTTATCCTGTTGTTTCTGGAACTTCGTTTTAATAAATGGACAAATGTACTTACTATCGGAGTTCCTTCCATTTTTTTGCATCATCTATTATCCCTGAGGCACGGTAGCTGGACTTGAATCCAGGAGCAGCCGCAATATCGTTGGATGATTCACAATAGGTGCTTATGATGCCTGTATTGGGGGTCATATTTTCTCTTGCGTTCGTTGACAGCCTCTATTCATGACACGTGGGTTTATGCACCTTTTACTAGGAGTAGACTAGGCAGAACGAAAGTTCAGAAAAGCAAAGCTGGCCCCTCCCAGGGGGCCGTCCTCACTCAGCATATAACCCCTCAGCCCTGCATAGCATATCAGTTTTCTTCTGCCTAGTGCAAGGAGTTAGACCTGGTAACCTGCTGGGATCTGCGGTTCCCCTATTTTTTCTTTCTGTTTTTCTTTTTGCGCAAGACTTCTGATGAAGACTGCAATCAAGTAGCCGGCTGGGGAACACGCGGATATCATTTGTCTTGCCACCTACCCAGCACGGCCGTTGGATGCGAGCCACCCTTAGCTATGGCGGGGTCCGCCGCATTGTGCCCGTTCCGCGCGGGCGGCCGGTGGGTTAAACGTCCCACCTGCGTACCCAGTGACCGGGCTGCTGCTTGATCCAGGGGTCACATGGCCAGCAGCATCCCTCTCCACCTGGGGGGAGGAGGGTCTGCTCCGGGTGGCTACCCGCTACGCCCGTCTGGAAGGGTGAGTGACACCTCCCTCCCCCCCTGGGGTGTGGAGGGTGGGGCGGCTAGCGGTGCCTGCTTCCCCCCCAAAACCGCCGGCCCGCATTCCTGCCTGCCTCTGCACTGTCCTTTGGTCTCCATGCCATGCGGCGATGGCTGCCATTTTGCTGTGGTCGCAGCTGGCGGCCATTTTGCCATAGCCGCGGCCATTCTGGAAGTACTTGGCCTCTTGCGGCCGCTCGGCGGCCATTTTTGGTTGGTCCCTGGAAAGGGAAAAAACGTGGGGTTGGCGCCACTCTCCCTCTTTATGATCGGCGCTGGAGAAGGCAGCAGCAGTAGCAGCAGTTTTCAGCGGTGGCGGTGGGCAGAGCAGCCTCTTATCCTGATAAGGCAGGAGGGCGGTATCGCAAGTATTGCTGGCTCTCCCTGGGTGTTGGGTCCTCCTGGGCATTCCCGGTAAGACTCTGTGTGGGGGTGTGCGGTGGGGGCTGCATGGCTGGTAGGCCTAATAAGTGTCCCGGTGGCGCAATGGCGACTGAACCAGCAGCTGACTCTCAGGAATGGTCCGCTGAGGCCCAAGCTGCTCTGGGACCTATGGTTCCCTTGGATCAATTACCTTCAATTTTAGAAGAGTTTTTTTTGCCCGGGGGGGTACCGAGCCGGGTTAGGGGGGCCCCCAAGAAGCGTCCACCTCAATCTTCGGAGGAGGACTCAGAGCCGGAAGGGGGTTCTGGGGTCACAGGGACCCCGTGGAGCTTTCGGATGGTGAAGAGGACCAGGGGGCCTCGTTGGCGCGGGAAAAGGCACTGGTGGGTGCCCTGGTCAAGGCCGTCCGTAATTCTCTACGCCTGGATCAGGCTGGGGAGTCACAGGTGTCTGCCTACACGTTTGGGTCCTAGAGGCCCTCCCGTGCTCCCAAGGTGTTCCCCTATCTCCAGTATTTTGACCAGTATGTCTACAAGGGATGGCAGAGTCGGCTTAATTCCTTTACCCTGCCAAAACGTTTTTCTGTGCGCTACCTTTTTGAGGATAGCCTGTTACAGAAATGTGATTCCCCCACGGTGGATCTGCCAGTGGCCCGTCTGAATAGGGTGACAACTATTCCCTTGGAGGGGTCCCCCTCTTTTAGGGACCCGGCCGAAAGACGGACGGAAGCAGTGTCCAAGGCACTTTTCTTGGTGGCGGGGGCAGCCATGAGGCCAGCCTTGGCGTCGGTCATGGTGGCACAGTCGCTCACGGAGTGTGCAATGGAGTGGCGCTCGGGGCTGCGTGGATACGCCTGAATCGGTGCAGCGAGCAGACCACCTGGTACAGGGGCTTCGTTGCCTCTGTGACGCAGCACTGGACTTGGTGTCGATGCTGTCAAAAATGTCTGTTTTTTTGCTGTCATTATCAGACGCCTGCTGTGGCTGCGGCGCTGGTCGGGTGACCACGCGTCTGCGAAAGGCCTCACAGACCTGCCCTTTCAGTGTGGTCGGCTTTTTGGGGCCCAGTTGGATGAAATCGTTAAGGATTTCACCGAGAAGAGTATGTTTCTTCCGGAACCCAAGAGGCAAGAACAGCGCCGCAAGCAGGGACCTCAGTCCTCTGGCCAGAAGCATTTTTTTCATGTGCCCGGTTCTGCGGGCAAGGGCTCCCGGCCCAGCAAGACTGCCTCTGGGACCGGTATACGGCCCTGGCGGCGCAAGCCCGAAAAGTCGGAGAAGTCATCCTCCGCATGATGGGTTGCCCCCGCCCGTCTCTCGGGTGGGGGGTGGCTTCTGGGGTTCGCGGACCAGTAAGGGCGCTCGCATCTCCGACCGGTGGGTGTGGGAGGTGGTGTCCTCCGGGTACAAGATAGGGTTCAGCACTCGGCCTCCCGTCAAACTTAAGACTCCCTCCGGGGCGTTGGCTAGCTCTGTTAGAGGCTGTCCAGACGCTGTCCGATCAGGGGGTAATTGTGCCAGTTCCCCCGTCGGAAAGATTCCGTGGCTTCTACTTGAACCCCTTTGTGGTGCCAAAGAAGGGGGGGGGGGTCAGACCGGTTCTGGACTTGAAAGCACTCGATCACTGTGAAGGCGCGCAAATTCATGATGGAGTCAGTCCGTTTGGTCGTGGCCGTCCTGCATCAGAGGGATTTTCTGGCGTCCCTGGACATCAGGGGCGCGTATCTTCTCGGTCCCATTTGTGTTCAGCACCAGCGATTCCTGCGCTTTGCTGTAGGGGACCTCTATTATCAATTTGTGGCTGTTTCTTTCGGTCTAGCCTCGGCTCCGCGGGTCTTCACCAAGATCCTGGTCCCGTTGTTGGCTCTGCTGGGACAGAGGTATTGCTGTGGTAGCTTACCTGGACGATCTTCTCCTGCGAGCAGAGTCCGCTCCGGCTCTGGAGGACTAAGTTACTATCACTCTGACCTCACTGCGGGACTTCGGTTGGCTAATCAATCTACAGATGTGGACATTGACCTTGTCCTGTCGCCTGGAATATCTGGGCCTGATATTGGACATGGTGCAGGCGAAGGCCAAGTTGCTGACACTGCAAGCAGAGGTGCGAACCCTGTTGTCACGACAGTGGTCCTCCTTACGTTTCTGCATGCGGGTGTTGGGGGACATGGTTTTGACTTTCGAGGCAATACCGTATGCCCAGAGTCACACCCGGCTCCTGCTGCGAGCGATACTACTGCAGTGGGACAAGTCTCCCTAGTCTCTGGATCCACTGATCCAGCTAGATCATCAGTCCAGGGGGTCGTTGACCCAGTGGCTTCGGGCCCCGGCACTGACCTTGGGGAAGTCATTCCTTCCCCTGGAATGATCGATAGGCTGGCATCTGCCGTGACTATCGGGCTGGGGAGGAGTCCTGGGGCAACTGTCGGCTCAGGACCGTTGGTCGGCGCAGGAGACTCGTCTTCCAATAAATGTGTTGGAGCTGAGAGCGATCAGGCTCTGTCTCTCACTGGTTGGCAAGGCTGCGTGGCCTCCCGGTTCGGGTTCAGTCGGACAACACCACGGCGGTGGCGTACGTGAACCATTAAGGCGGAACAAGGAGCTTGGCGGCAGAGGCAGCCCACATTCTATGGTGGGCAGAACTTCACATACCAGCAATCTCCGCCATCTACATTCCGGACGTAGAATATTGGCAGGCGGACTTTCTCAGTCGCCAAACGCTGGACCAGGGGGAATGGTCTCTGCATCCAGAGGTTTTTCGCCAGATTTGCGAAAGGTGGGGCACACCAGATGTGGATCTCCTGGCGTCCAGATTCAATCACAAGGTGAAGACCTTTTGTGTGCAGGTCAAGGGATCCGTTGGTGGCAGCTACGGATGCCCTGGTGGCCCCATGGTCGCGGTACAGGCTTCTGTACGCCTTTCCCCCTCTCAAGCTTCTACCGCGGTTACTGCGCAGGTTAGAAGTGGAGGGAATCCCGACAATCCTGGTGGCTCCGGATTGGCCTCGGCATACTTGGTACGCCGACGTGGTGCGGATGGTAACAGATGTTCCCTGGCGACTCCAACTTCGCGCAGATCTACTGTCGTGGGCTCCCATCTTGCACCCTGCTTTGCCCTAGCTGGCTTTGACGGCATGGCTATTGAGTCCCAGGTCCTGAGGGACAGGGGGGTCTCTGAGACAGTGATCCCCACCATGCTTAACTACCTCGCATCCGCGCTATAGCCGAATGACGGCTACAGCGCGGCTCTAAAATATCAATAGACGTCCTCCCATTCGGCTCGTGCTGGGCGCGCTCCCGCGGGCGCGAGCGGCGCGTGCACGTGCCGCCGCACACTGCGGGAGCGTGCCCACGGGTCGGGCGGACCCGATGTCCGCCGGAGACCCGCGATCTCCTTACAGACAGGAGGAACGGGGAACTGCCGAAGTAAACACGGCGGTTCCCCGTTCTGTGAATGGGGCATGCCAGATCTACTGATCCCTGTCACTGGGATCAGTTAGATCTGTCATGCCCCTGTCAACCCCGCCCCCCCACAGTTAGAACACACCCAGGGAACATTGTTAACCCCTTCACTGCCCCCTGCAGGTTAACCCCTTCACTGCCAATGACATTTACACAGTAATCAGTGGACATTTAAATTTCTGATCGCTGTATAAATGTCATTGGTCCCAAAAAAGTGTCAAAAACGTCCGACATGTCCGCCCTGATATCGCATTACCGATAAAAATCGCAGATCGCCGCCATTACCAGTAAAAAAAATAAATAATAATAAAAACGCCATAAATCAATGTCCATAGTTTGTAGGCGCTATAACTTTTGCGCAACCCAATCAATAAACGCCGATTGCGATTTTTTTAACCAAAAATATGTAGAAGAATATATGTCGGCCAAAACTGATGAATAAATTTGTTTTTTATTTTTTATTTTTGGATATTTATTATAGCAAAAAGTAAAAAAATATTGTTTTTTTTTTTTCAAAATTGTTGCTCTTTTTTTGTTTATAACGGCGATCAGAAATGACACAGGCGATCAAATACCACCAAAAGAAAGCTCTATTTGTGGGAAAAAAAGGACGCCAATTTTGTTTGGGTACAACGTCGCACGACCGCGCAATTGTCATTCAAAGAGCGACAGCGCTGAAAACTGAAAATTGGTCCGGGCAGGAGGGGGGTTTAAGTGCCCAGTAAGGAAGTGGTTAAGGTGCGCAAATGTACTTCGCGCAAGATCTATCATCACACCTGAAAAGCCAATATTGCCTGGTGCGAGGCGGGGGGGTTGGAGCCCGCTGTTCTTATGCGGTTTCTCGGGTGTTGGCCTTTCTTCAACAGGGCCTGGATCAAAAGTTGGCTTTGAGCACACTCAAAGGCCAGATTTCTGTTCTGGCGATTCTTTTTCATCATCCTTTGGCGACGCAGTCTTTGATCCGTACATTTTTGCAGGGTGTGCGTCGTGGCTCCTCAGGTGCTGTCGCCCCTGGCACCGTGGGATCTGAACTTGGTACTTTCTGTGCTGCAGAAACCGCCGTATGAACAGATCAGGGATATTCCCTTGCAGTTTCTGTCCCAGAAGGTCGCCTTCTGGTGGCCATCACATCCACTAGGCGGGTGTCTGAATTGGCAGCTTTGTCGTGTAGGTCTCCTTATTTGGTCCTACATAAGGATAAGGTGGTGTTGCGTCCGTCTCCTTCGTTCCTTCCCAAGGTGGTTTCCTCTTTTCAAATCAATGAGGACATTGTCCTCCTTTCCTTATGTCCGCGCCCTTCCCATCCTAAGGAGATTGCTCTGCATTCCTTGGATGTGGTGAGGGCCTTGTGGGTGTATTTAGCAGCTACGGCTCCTTTTCGGAGGTCGGATGCGCTGTTTGTGCTGACGGAAGGGCCGCTCAAAGGTTTGATGGTTTCGTCGGCCACTGTATCACGTTGGATCAGACAGACTGTGATCCATGCCTCATGTGCGGGGCCATGTGCCCCCTTTTCCGGTCACGGTTCATTCCACCAGGGCGATTAGCACTTCCTAGGCTTTCAGACACCAAGCGTCATTGTCTTAGGTGTGCAAGGCAGCTACTTGGGCCTCGGTGCACACTTTTGTTAAGTTTTACAAAGTTGATGTGTCAGCATACGCGGATGCTGCTTTTGGCGGCAAAGTTTTACAGGCGGTGGTGTAGGTGCGGCTGGCGCCTCCCGAGATCTTTCTGTGGGTACAGTTGTTGTTGTTTACCCACTCCTCTTGTTTGACACTGCTCCCCACGTGTCATGAATAGAGGCTGCGTCTGTCAATGAACGTAAGAGAAAATAGGATTTTATTAAGAACTTACCGTAAAATCCTTTTCTCTGAGTTCATTGACAGACGCAGCACCCACCCCTCGGTGTTGTGTTTGTATGGCTTGCTACAAACTGATATGCTATGCAGAGCTGAGGGGTTATATGCTGAGTGAGGACGGCCCCCTGGGAGGGGCCAGCATTCTTTTCTGAACTTTCGTTCTGCCTAGTCTACTCCTAGTAAAAGGTGCATAAACCCACGTGTCATGAATAGAGGCTGCGTCTGTCAATGAACTCAGAGAAAAGGATTTTACGGTAAGTTCTTAATAAACTCCTATGATGTGAGAGTGAGATGTCACTGGTGAAGGGAATCATCACCCAGTTGATCCTTTGATGGTCTTCATAGGCAACCAGTGAACGGTGACACCGCTTTTCTCTTTGCATTTATTTCATTACTTTCACAGAGCACTTGGCACTTTATGAACTTTCTATTCAAGATATTATTATTTTTGCACATTTGGACACTGTTTATGTATCATATTATATTTTAGTGTTTACAAGATTTGCATTATTAGAAGAGACGGAAGCCTGTTCTACACTTTGCACTTTGTTTATTTGCACTTTATGTGGAGCGCAGTTTAAAAAATTTGTTTTTTTTCCAGAATGTTTACTGGGGCTTCATGACAGTAAATTTAATGTATATGTTTTTATTGTAATGTGAACTATGCTGTGAACAAGGCTCTTTTGTTAGCCGAAACGCGTCAGTTTCACAGACTGTTTTTATGATCATGATGGAATAAATGCAAGCATTTAACAGTATCCAGAAGTGCCGTCTCATTTTTCCTACTTATTATACTCCCAATAAAATACATTTACGTTTTTTGGTTGTAACGTGAAAAAATGTGGAAAAATCTAAGGGGTGTGAATACTTTTTCAAGGCACCGTACATAGTTTGATAAAGTGCGCATGTTTTTTTTGTTAAAGCTGAATTAAGCTGAAGCTAGAAGCTGAGTGGCTACCATGCACAGCTGCATCAGATTTTGCACTCCCCGGCTTTAGTAAATAAACCCCTATGTGTTATCTACAAGATATAGTGTAAACAGTACATCTAGCAACAAGTGCTAAGGAGTCCCTAAAACATTGGGAACTTGGTACTTTGTGCCGGCAAACTGAGGGCAATGTATTGTAGATGCATGCAAAGCAATGTCACAAAAAGGGCCATTTAATATATGGCCGACATGGGGCAAGATAACGCTTGCTCAAGATAATTCTAGTGCGGCTATTAATAGAGAAGAGACACTTTTGTGAAGGAGGGAACTGCCAAGTGGTGAGGGTAAGAAGTGCAGTAAAGGAACTGTTGTATTAAAAGGAAGGAAAAGGGTTGGGTAAACCAGAAATGGGGAAGCAGGGTAAGACAGGAATGTAGGGGAGGAGGTAGGGGTGCACCAGAGTGTTAATTTTGTTGTCAAAATTAATACTATTTTAGTAGACTAACATACAACTAAACAATCCAGATGACTAAAATACGTCTAAAACTAAAATGGCATTTTAGTCAAGACTATGACTAACACTAAATTGAAATTTGACTTCAAAATTAATACTGTCCACCACTCAATGTGGCCAGTTCCCTGAAACATCCCCTCTAATGTGCTCCAGCCAGCGGGTGCACAATGACATCAATTACAGTACAGGACCAGCATCTAGAATGATGAATAATCACTTGAAGAACAGGCTTTTTCTGGCACATTTCGTTTACATGTAACAATCTTTTTTTTTATAGAAAATGCAAAAAAACAAAACTATTCATAACCCAATTTTGTTGTAAAATATAAAGGATGATGATAGGCCGAGTAAATAGATTTCAAACCTGTCACGACCGTGCAACTGCGACAAACATATTTACTATCCATAGGTGGTGCTTTAGAAGCCTTTACAGATTACCACTTTAGATTTGCAGAGGATATTTAGTGCTAGAATTACAGTCCATTATCTGCCGTTTGCGATGATACCTCATATGTGTGGGACGATCGCGGTTTGCATGTGCATGGTTTCGCCTTTGCACGCTAGCCCAGGGGACAGGGTCGCTTGAATTTTTTTACTCTTCCGTTCACTGACAGATGCAGCCTTCTTATGACACGTGGGGTTATGCTCCTGCTACTAGGAGTAGACTAGGCAAAAATAAAACAAAAGCATAGGTTGGCCCTTCCCAGGGGGCCGTCCTCACCTTAGCATATAATCCCCCTGCTCTGCATAGCACATCAGTTTTACATTGCCTAGTGCAAGGAGTAGACCTGGTTCCCTATGGGATCTGCGGTCTCCTGAAGATTTTTTTCTGATGAAGACTGCTATCAAGAAGCCCCCAGTGGCCATTTTTGGTATTACAGGAACAGGAAGTGATATAAACGGAATTAGTGCTTCCGGTTTCACTTGGACAACGTGGCTGACACTCTGTGGTGCAGGCTCTTGAAGTGCAGTGGATTTTTGGGCACTTGGTCACAAGTGCTGAGGCATTTAAAACAGCAAGTATAGCTGGCTCCCTGGGTGCTGGTAGCGGTGGGTGCAATCCTCCCGGGTCTCCCTGGCTGATTGGTGGGGTAGAGGTGGTGGTCACACAGTGGGGGTGCCAGAAGGCTGGGATGTCAGATGCCGGCAAGGTTATGGCAGGTGTACCTGCGGATCAACAATCCACCCCGGGAACCTTGGTGTCCCTGGAACAGCTGAGGGCGGTATTTGGGGAGTTCTTTCCCTGGGCGGGAAAGGCTCCTTTTTCGCGTGATAAAGCGATAGTGGCCGCTCTGATCAGTGATATCTGCGATATCTGCGACTCCATGCAGCTTGACCAAGCAGGGGAGTCGCATGAGTCCACATATATTTGTGGATCACTTAAGCCCCCTAGGTCCCCTAGGGCTTACCCTTATGATCAGGTGTTTGAACAGGCGGTGTTCAAGGAATGGCTGCGGCCACCAAATTCCTTTGCCTTTCCTAAAAGCTTTGCTATTAGCTACCCCTTTGAGGATAGCTTTACTAAGAGATGGGCTTCCCCAATGGTGGACCCCCCAGTGGCCCTTCTGAATAAAGTAAAGACCATTCCCTTGGAGGGGTCTCCGTCTTTTAAGGAGGCGGCCGATCACCGCACGGAGGCCGTCTCTAAGGCACTGTTCTTGTTGGCTGGGTCAGCCATGCAGCCAGCTCTAGCGGCTGCGATGGCGACACAATCTCTTCACGAGCACGCTGCTACACTGCACACTGGTTTAACTTGTGAGTGTGCACAGGCTGAGGTGCAGCGGGCACAACATTTGGAAGAGGGTCTCCGCTACTTATGCCATGCTGCTTTGGACCTTCTTCCCATATTGTCAAAAATGTCTGTATTTGCAATTGTTATCAGGCGGGTGCTGTGGCTCCGCTCTTGGTCGGGCGACCAGGCTTCAAAGAAAGCTCTTGCAGATCTTCCCTTTCAGGGAGGGCGTCTGTTTGGCCCACAGTTGGATGAAATCATTAAGGATTTCACGGGAGGGAAGAGCACTTTCCTTCCAGAGCCAAAGCGGTGGGATTTTCGCAGTAGGCAGGGCCCTGTTTCTTCAGGTCAGAAGAAGTTTTTTCGGGCACCCGGCTCAGCGGGTAAGAGCTTCAAGTCCAGTAAGGCTTCAGCTGGGCCCAGTAAAAGGCCCTGGCAGCATAAGTCCGAAAAAGCGAAGGATAAATCAACCTCCGCATGATGGGTTTCCCCCGCCCGACTCACGGGTGGGGGGCCGGTTGCTGGGGTTCGCAGACAGATGGACTGCCCGCATCACCGATTGGTGGGTACTGAAGGTGGTGTCCTCCAGGTACAGGATAGAATTCATCTCTCTGCCCCCAGAAAGGTTCTTCCCGTCAAACTTGAGACTCCCTCAGGGGCGTCGGGAGGCGCTTCTAGGCGCCGTTCGGTCGCTTGCCGAACAGGGGGTGATTGTACCGGTACCCATGGTGGAAAGATTTCACAGGTTTTACTCAAACCTCTTTGTGGTGCCAAAAATGGGCGGTGTCAGGCCAGTTCTGGACCTGAAGGCATTAAACCGCTTCGTAAAGACAAAGAGATTCAGGATGGAGTCCATCCGCTCGGTCGTGGCCGCCCGGCACCAAGGGGAATTCATGACGTCCCTGCATATCAGGGACGCGTATCTCCATGTTCCAGTTTGTCACAGTCACCAGCGTTTTCTACGCTTCGCAGTGGGGGACCTACATTACCAGTTTGTGGCACTTCCCTTCGGGCTGGCTTCATCTCCCCGAGTGTTCACCAAGGTGGTGGCCCCGATGCTGGCACTGTTGAGACAGAGAGGTATTGCGGTAGTAGCATACCTCGACGATTTACTCCTGAGAGCAGAGTCTGCTGCGGCTCTGGAGGAGAACGTGACAATCACGGTGTCCACGTTAAGAGAGTTCGGTTGGCTGAAAAACCATTGTTGCAGGAAACATTGTTGGCTCCATCCTGCTGGCTGGAATACCTGGGTCTGACTCTGGACACGGTGCGGGCAAGGGTGTTTTTACCACCAAACAAGCTCCTGACACTTCAGGCAGCAGACCTACTGTCTCAGGGGCCCATCTTGCACCCTGCTTTACCCTCGCTGGCTTTGACGGCTTGGCTATTGAGTCCCAGATGTTGAGAGATAGGGGTGTCTCGGACTCCGTGATGCCTACTATGATTGAAGCACGTAAAGGTACCTCACGTAAGATTTATCATAGGACCTGGAAGGCCTATATTACCAGGTGCGAGGCAGGGGGTTGGAACCCCCGCTCTTATATAGTGTCCAGACTACTGACTTTTTTTGCAGCAAGGACTGGAGAAGAACCTGGCGTTAAGTACGCTTAAGGGTCAGATTTCGGCCCTGGCTGTTCTTTTTCAACGGCCCTTGGCATCTCATTCATTGATCCGTACATTTGTACAGGGGGTACGTCATGTGGCTCCTCGGATATGGACGCCTCTGGCACCGTGGGATTTGAATCTGGTGCTTTCTGTGCTGCAGAAACCACCTTATGAAAAGATTAGGGACATTCCCTTGTGACTGTTGTCGCAGAAAGTGGCTTTTCTGGTGGCTGTCACATCCGCTAGGCGGGTGTCTGAGTTGGCAGCATTATCCTGAAAGTCACCTTACTTGATCCTTCATAAGGACAAGGCGGTTTTGCGACCTTCCCCTTCGTTTCTTCCGAAGGTGGTTTCTTCTTTTCATTTAAATGAGGATATTGTTCTTTCCTCATTGTGCCCACACCCGTCGCATCCCAAAGAAGTTCAACTGCATTCTTTGGATGTGGTGAGGGCTTTGCGGGTGTATTTGTTTTTTACAGCTTCTTTTCGGAAGTCTGATTCTTTATTTGTGCTGACGGAAGGGTCGCGCAAAGGCATGGCGGCCTCGTCCACTACCATTTCTCGTTGGGTAAGGAAGACCGTGACTCATGCATATGAGATTCGGGGCAAGGTTCCCCCGTTTCCAGTCACGGCTCATTCCACCAGGGCAGTTAGGGTTCATCGGCGAAACGTGTGGACTCTGTGGTTCCGGACCACAGATTTGCGGGTCCTTCATGATTGACGGGACCACCTTACTCGGCACTGACCTTTGCCCCCTTGGAACGGGGCTTAGAGTATACGTACTCAGTGCCAGAAGGAATGGGTTGCTCTTTACCATCACCTGCTCCGGCGGTACGGAAACGCGCTGGGAAGGCAGTCGTGTTTATTTCTTAGTCTGAAGGCTTTTCTTCGACATTTTTTGTTTATGTGGGCGTTTCGGGAGTGGTGTAGGTTTCTTACGTCAACTTGAAGAAACCCTACGCTGCCCACACCCGTGTTACTCCTTT
>BLSH010514966.1:1746319-1759833 GCA_018402905.1 Glandirana rugosa
CTTGGAACGGGGCTTAGAGTATACGTACTCAGTGCCAGAAGGAATGGGTTGCTCTTTACCATCACCTGCTCCGGCGGTACGGAAACTTTCTTGTTGGATAAGGAAGACCGTGACTCATGCATATGAGATTCGGGGCAAGGTTCCCCGTTTCCAGTCACGGCTCATTCCACCAGGGCAGTTAGTACTTCCTGGGCATTTAGACACCAGGCCTTGGTGTCTCAGCTGTGCAAAGCGGCTACTTGGGCCTCAGCGCACACGTTTACTAAGTTTTACAAAATTGATGTTTCAGCATCTTCGGATGCTGCTTTTGGCCGCAAAGTATTACAAGCGGCAGTGTAGGCGCGATTAGCGCCGCCTGAGAGTGCTTTTTCTTTTGGGTACAGCCCACCCCTCTTGATTGGCACAGCTTTGGGACGTCCCCACGTGTCATAAGAAGGCTGCGTCTGTCAGGGAACGGAAGAGTAAAAGGGATTTTATTATAAATTACCGTAAAATACTTTTCTCTGAGTTCACTGACAGACGCAGCACCCACCCCTATGTGTTGAGTTTGTACGGCTTGTTACGGACTGATGTGCTATGCAGAGCAGGGGGATTATATGCTAAGGTGAGGACGGCCCCCTGGGAGGGGCCAACCTATGCTTTTGTTTTATTTTTGCCTAGTCTACTCCTAGTAGTATGAGCATAATCCCACGTGTCATAAGAAGGCTGCGTCTGTCAGTGAACTCAGAGAAAAGGATTTTACGGTAAGTTATAATAAAATCCCTTTTTTTTTTAGTTCATTTATTTTGTTTTTTATTTTCACATTGTTGCTTTAAAAAATGTTTTTGTGACCGCTTTTATTGCTGTCACAAGAAATATAAAACTCCTTTATGACAGCAATAGGCACGTGACAGGTACTCTTTATGGCGGAATCCCTCCTCAGCCTTTGAAAACATTCAAAACACCAAAAATATGTTTTTTGAGTACTTATGATTTTTAAAAAATGGAGCCGTTGACATCGTAAACTGAGTTATGTCATGTCGTCTCTTCCGGGTTACCATAGCGGAGACCTGATAGCAGTCAAGCAGTTAGTTAGCCACTATGATTGCTATTACAAGAGCACCAACCATCGGTTCTAAAAAAACTTTACCAGGTTGATGACAGCAGCTGCAGACATCACCCGGGTACAACCACTTGTACCAGTCAAATGACCTACTAGGTACATGATTTGGCGGCAAGTGGATAAGGTTAAGCATTACACCTTATTTTTCTACCCCTATATTTAACAATCACATGAAGGCTAATTTTTTACAGCAACTTAATACTTAAAAATATTGAGTATAAAAAAATAAATAACGTTACCGATTTAAATCTTAATACATTTTTGTAAACTATGTCAATCTACTTTTATCTTCTAGAAGCTGCTATTCAAATGAAAATATATCTGATCGCTATGTGGTACCTTACGATTGTGTCATTGTTGGTGAAATCTATGCTGTATGTGTGGCTGAAGATGTTTGGTGGTACCGGGTTATTGTCCATTCTGTTATCAGTTCCGAGGACGTTCAGGTCTACTATCCTGATTTTGGCAATTTGGCAACTGTGAAAAGACAATGGCTGCGATTCCTCAAGTAAGATTTTATAATTGTGCTGTAATGGAAACCTGAACACTTTAGAGCCGTCTTGTGCAGGAATGAGTTATTTTGGTTATATACTGCATCTGCTTTAAAGAAATTAATTTTGTTTATAGTAGTAAACATAATCCATTAGGTCTCTTTCACACTGGGGCGGGCGGTAGCGGTAAATAGCTGCTGGTTTCACCTTCAATTTTCCGTTGTTATAGCGGCGCTATGGTGCCACTATGCAAACGGAAGACAGTGCTTTTAACCCCCCACAAGGGGTTAAAAGTGCCAGCGTGCCCTGCTTCCGAGGCGTTGTGCAGTCGCTTCAGAAGCGCTTGCCATTTATTTCAATGGCTTGGAATGGCTGAGAATTATGGGAGCGTGATGTCACCCAAAGGCTCCCATGGCCTAGCGGTTATCAGCGCTAACTCATATTTCCGGCAGCTGTTGCTCACTGATAGCCCGGAGTAGACTAAAATAGGTAACTATACGGATCATTTTTTACACAGGGTAGGCAGGATAGATAGGTGTAGGGGTAGGAATATTGTTCGGCTTTAATACCACTTTCAACTAGCTGTGGAGTAGCAGAAGTAAAGTTAATATTTCTTTTTTTTATCCTTTATTTCCTGTCCATTATCATAATCGTACAGTACAGGACACAGATGACATGTTCATACACCATGAGTTATATAGCGTGTACCTTCAGGGGATTAAACCCTGGGAAGCTTCTGAGGACACACTCCCAGGGGCACCTTCTGCTTTATCCTTTCCCACTCTGCGAGTCCTCTGTTTTTTGCTAGTGTCTGAAGGTGATCGATCTCTTCTCTTTTCACAAATAAATATGCTTTACTAGTTTATTTTCTTCTTTGAATTCATCAATCACAGAAACAGATAGAAAAGTGGTCCATTGATTTTTTTTTTTTTTTTTCTCCTTCTAGTTTGAGTTCATGTCCCCTTGTTCTTGATCTTGGCTTCATATTAAAAAAACTGCTTTACTGAACTTTATTCACCTCATTGATGTATTTAAAGGTTTCAATCATGTCTCCCTTTTCTCTTCTTTCCTCCTGACTGTACATTTATAGTTCCCGAAGTCTCTCCTGACATGTTTTATTCCTCAGACCTTTCACCATATTTGCTGCCCATCTCTTGACTCGTTCTGTCTTATCAAACTCTTATTGTATTGATAAGTGTGGTCTTCAGAACTGGACACAGTATTCTAAATGAGGTATAACTAAATATCTGTAAAAGGGAATCAAGACGACCTGCTGGCAATCCCTCTAGTAATGCGTCTTAGAATTCTTTCTTTGCTTTTCCCACATATACCCCAAATATTTTTCCTCTGTAGTGCTGGCCAACACTGTACCCTCAATATTATACTCGATCAAGGAATTATTTTTCCCTAGGTGCATTATTTTACATTTAGAATCATTGACCTGAAGTTTTGACTGCTTTGACTAATCTTCCAGCGATGCCAAATCATGTTACATGTTACAGACAGCTCCATGGATGTCAACCCTATTGCACACCTTTTGTGTCAGCAGAAAAGCCACCAAACTTTTAGTTATATCATTTACAAATAGAACAGGACCTAGCACAGAGCCTTGTGGTATACTGCTAGTGACTGGTCTCTGTTCCAACTGAATCCCATTTACAACCACATGCTGGCATTTGTCCTTTAGCCAACTGCATATCCACTAAACCAACCAAGGGTCAAGTCCTGGTTTCACTGTCTTCTAATGCCTAAAGAGAAGCAGGTTATCCAGATTGTTGTAACTTTGCTAAAACCTGCAACCCTCCCCAGGCCCCACATCGTGGGGCAGCCTGTAATGTTGCTTTGGACACTGGATCCTGCATGGATCTTCACCTTGGCACAAGTCAGCTGCTATACAGGTCCAGGTCAGTGATGCATCGCTATGGAATCCAGTCCCTGAAGCTCATTTAGGGGTATGCCCACCATAATGGGAAAGCCTGGACTTTAGATAAGTCCAGCTTCAGGAACAGGTAAGCCAGAGTTACCCTGTATTTCTGACATCACTGTATTAGCGGAGCTATGGTTGGAATGTATTCACTTCACAGTATAAAATTTTTAAACTTGCAGTAAAATTAAACCACTTAAAGCTCACAGCTGGTTTACTGCTTTCTCTTAATCTGTCATGTTTACCCTATCTCCCTGCACACTCTGAGTACCCCACAGAGGAATACCTTCCCTTGTAGCTATGACAAACCAGGGAAAAGGGAGCCAATTCAAAATTGCAGGTGAATATTTCCTCTGCCGAAGACCCGCACCACAATCAATTTAACTTCTTCGTATGGCTACAGTGCGGATCTAAATTGACGGGAGGCCATCAACAGACGTCCTCCCCTTTGGCTCGTGCCCGGTGCGCACGCCACGTGAGCGTGGTCGCAGGTCTGCCAGAGACCCACAACCTTGTCACAGAGAGCCAGAACGGGGAACCGCCGATGTAAACACGGCGGTTCCCCGCTCTGTGAGGGGGGGCATAGCAGATCTACTGATCCCTGTGATCGGGATCAGTTAGATCTGTTATGCCCCTGTTAGCCCAGCCCCCCCACAGTTAGAACACGTACAGGGAACACATTTAACCCCTTCACTGCCCCCTTAGTGTTAACTCCTTCCCTGCCAATGACATTTATACAGTAATCAGTGTCTATTTTTAGATCTGATCGCTGTATAAATGTCATTGGTCCCAAAAAAGTGTCAAAAAGTCAGACAAGTCCGCCGCAATATCACAGTCCCAATAAAAATCGCATATCGCCACCATTACCAGTAAAAAAAAAAAAAAAATAATAGAACCGCCATAAACCAATGTCCATAGTTTGTAGTCGCTATAACTTTTGCGCAAACCAATCAATATATGCCGATTGCAATTTTTTTTTTACCAAACATATGTAGAAGAATGTATTTCGGCCTAAATTGATGAATAAATTTGTTTTTTTAAAAAAGTTTTGGATATTATAGCAAAAAGTAAAAAAATTTTTTTTTTTTTTTTTTTTTTCAAAATCGTCGCTCTTTGTGTATAGCGCAAAAAATAAAAACAGCAGAGGTGATCAAATACCACCAAAAGAAAGCTTTATTTGTGGGAAAAAAAGGACGCCAATTTTGTTTGGGTACAACGTCGCACAACCGCGCAATTGTCATTCAAATAGTGACAGCGCTGAAAATTGGTCCGGGCAGGAGGGGGGTTTAAGTGCCCAGTAAGGAAGTGGTTAAAAGTGATGACGTGTCCCTTGCACCAGAGCATGAACCAATTTTAACAGCAGCCTCAGCCTCCAATTATAGCTTGATTTTAAGCACAAAACAAGTGACCTTTGTGACAAATTTTCTGCATCTGTGTCACATTTCTATGGACAGGTTACAGCCTTATAGAGTCATCTTTGTCTAGGGATTAGAAATGCCCTGCCTCTTTTCCTACTCCCGTTTCTTAGGTTCCTATATTCCAGTCCTAGAGGATGCAGACACGGAATAAATAGGATATGGAGGCAGCATTGAAGGAAGCTGCAGAGGATTTTTCTCCCTCATATTTTCACTGTATTGATGAGGGAGCTTCATTCAACACGCTTGCTAACATTAAAAAGCTTAATGCAAAAGCATTGGCATTATAATTCGGTCACTCCTAAAAGGATTTTCTCCTGAAATCTGTTTCAGACTCCATTTCATCACGGGCTGCATCAGCAGTATGGTTTCCCTCAAAGGAACTTGTATCTGGGTCGCGTTGCATACAGTGTTCAGGGGTGTGCTGCATACAGAGTGCAGGGTTCAAGGGTGTGCTGCGTACAGAATGCAGGGTTCAGCGGCGTGTTGCGTACAGAGTGCAGGGTTCAGGGCCATGCTGCGTACAGAGTGCAGGGTCCAGGGGCGTGCTGCATACAGAGTGCAGGGTCCAGGGGCGTGCTGCGTACAGAGTGCAGGGTCCAGGGGTGTGCTGCGTACAGAGTGCAGGGTCCAGGGGCGTGCTGCGTGCAGGGTCCAGGGGCGTGCTGCGTGCAGGGTCCAGGGGCGTGCTGCGTGCAGGGTCCAGGGGCGTACAGAGTGCAGGGTCCAGGGGCGTGCAGGGTCCAGGGGCGTGCTGCGTGCAGGGTCCAGGGGCGTACAGAGTGCAGGGTCCAGGGGCGTACAGAGTGCAGGGTCCAGGGGCGTACAGAGTGCAGGGTCCAGGGGCGTGCTGCGTACAGAGTGCAGGGGCATGCTGCGTACAGCGTGCAGGGTCCAGGGGCGTGCTGCGTGCCGGGTTCAGGGGTGTGCTATGCGCACTGTGCAACATCTCATTTGCACCCACCATTCTGCCCCACCTCTGCACACATCTTCTTGCACACCTCCACAGCCCACACGCCCCTTTCGGCATATCCTCTGCTCCCAGGGTGTTCCCCAAAGTCTTGGCACCCTTGTTTTCTCTTCTCAGGACTCAAGGTGTTCAAGTCGCAGACTTTGTAGATGACCTTCTCCTATGGTATTTATCTCTTTTTCAGCTCTCAGAAAATTTCAGGTGCTCCAGACCTTTTGCTGGGTGATAAATGTGTACAAGTGTACTCTCCAGCCTTCCCTTTGCCTCAAATACGTGGGTCTGCTCCTAAACTCATCCCAAGCAAAAGTCTTTTTTCCAGAAATGATATTTTTATCCAGATGTGTTCAGTCTGATATGTCAAAGATGGAGGTTTACAGATGTGAACAACCTGGCCTCCGTAAACAGCAAGCCACCTCTTTTTGTTGCTAGATCCAGGGATTCTCTAGACTTATCCCCGGGTCTTAATTCAGCCTGATCTGTGCCTTCGCTCTGGTGCGAATTCTGCCTCAGTTGTTGCACAAAATAGATGTAATGCCCCGTACACCGTTGGATGATCGCACGTACGATCGTGTCGAATCGTATGTTGGCTGTTGTATGCAGCATACTGACTGCACTACGCGATCATACGGCCAGGGAAAGAATGTTCAGGTGCATGTATTTAGCGTCCAGCCATTCCTGACTTTGGGCATGGGTGTTTTGCACAATACAGCTTTGTTGTACAAGTTTTCTAGTCTGCTCATACAACTCCCTTGTACGACCGTCGTATGTTCGACTGTTCAAATCGCGCATACGAACGATCGATATCGCATACAACGGTCGTGAGTACGACCTGTTGTATGCGATCGTCGAACCGTGTGTACGGGGCTTAAGAGATGAGCTAATTCTAATTGTGCCAGATTGCTCCAAAAGAAGCAGATGAGGTGTGCCCGACATGATGATTGATGATCGGTCCTTCTGGCCCTGCATTTATGGACCAACGAGTGCCTCTGATGTTAGTGGATCGCTGAAGGTGTTCCCTGTGTTATGGAGAAATGTAAGCACTTTTTCTTGTTGCTTGACATGGCAATGGTTGAGCTCAAAAGGGGCAGCGTCATCACGCCTGTCTGTGCATGCCCAGGTGTCATTTTTTAACTGGTTGCAGTACACCTGCATTGTGAATTTCTGAGTCTTGCACTGGTCGCACCAAGCTGGAAATGGCTCTCTGTTCCAGACATTCTACCTTCAGTCCATCGCAGCTACAGCAAGTATTGGGACACTTGTTTACTGGAGGTGACTCCTCTCCTCTCTGGGTTTACAGGCCTTTTAACCCTCTGGGAACAATGACCTTGTGAAGGCAGAGAGGTGGGGAAAAGGATGATTGAATGGGCTTACAAATACCTCTGTCAGGTAGGAAGGACACCCTACAAACTTCATCCTGTAATAGCTCTCCAAAAGGTCAGATTGGCTTTGGATCACTGCCCTTATCTAGTATTGCCACTGTTTCAGGGGCACAATCCTCCACTTGGTGACGGGAGGAATTTTCTGCAGCTATATCTGAGCTGCATGATCAGTTCTTAGAAATGAAGCACCTGGGATGCAAACATGGGCATCCTCCTCCCCTTTCTCCTTTTTTCAGGGAAGATGAGGTGTCAGAGGAAACTCTTCATGATGAGGAAGAGGTAGGAGCTGTTTAGAATCCTCTGTAGACAAGACCCTTCTTCAAGTGGAAGTTCACCTTTAGCACCAAAAATCGAATTCCTTCATAAATCATGCCTAACCCTGATTACAATCTAAATGTTCATAATAATGTTTATGTAAAAATTGCTTACTTCTGTGTTCTGGATAACTAATTTTCAGACTTTTTTGAAAAATGCATTCAGATTTCTCCTATCGTTCACTGACAGACGCAGCTCATCATGACGTGTGGGTTTTATGCCTGTCCCACTAGGAGTTAACTAGGCAGGGAAATGAAACAGCTGGCCCCTCCCATGGGGGCCATCCTCTCTTCCTACATAAACCCCCTCATAGCATAGCTCTTCAGTTCTTATGCCTAGTTTGCAAGGAGTTGACCTGGCTTCCCTTCAGGGGAATTGTGGTCCTGTTTGTGACCATTTTTTATTTTAAATTTCTTTTTTGACTTCTATCAAGACATTGATCTGCTATCAAGAAGCCGGTCGGGGCATGGAGGGTCCATGGGCCCTGTACTTTCCCCGACCTGGCCAACCGATGCGAGCCAGTCCCGACGTATGGGAACCCGCCACATTGTGCCCGTTCCGTGCGGGCGGCCTGGGGTGACCCCCCCCCCTTGCGCCCAGCCCCGGATGCGATTCAGGAAGGGCGATTTTCTGGCCTGCAGCATACCACCCAAGAGGGGGCGGAAGGTCTGCGACTGGGTGGCTACCCACGGCACTCGTCGGAGTGGTGAGTGAGAGTTCCTGCCTTGGCCTCTAGTGTTTAACGGCGGCCATTTTGACTGCATGCCTCTGCAAATACACGTGTCTGCAGCTTTTCCCTTCTCTGTGGAACGGTGGTAATCTGGCGGCGCAGCTGTTCTGACGATCCATCCAGAAACAGGCAGCGGAACAGTAAGTATAGCTGGGCTCCCTGTGGGTGCTGGTGGCGATGGGTGCAGTCGTCCTGGGTTCCCTGGTTCACTGTGGGGTGGCGGTGTGCGGCAGTGTGGGGGGTGCCTCATTCTCCTTAGTCTCCCTGTGTGTCACTAAGAGTTTTTCTGGGGGAAAGCAATGGCAGATTACACTGCTGAACCTGCTGAGGAAGCGCAATCTGCGCAAGGGGCATTTTTGGACCAGCTGCGGGCGGTTTTTAGCAAATTTCTCCCCCGGGCGGAGGTCGCCCAACAGGCCCCCAAGAAGCGTCCCCCTCCTCCTCTTTATTCATCAGGGGAGGATTCTGAGTCGGAAGTGGCCTCAGTGGTCTCAGGGACCCCAGTCTGCCTATCCGATGGGGAACTGGGCCCATCGGACGGCGAAGGGGTTCAGGGGGCGGCGGCTGCGCGTGAGAAAGCGTTGGTTGCTACCATTATCCCTGGCATTCGCACTATGCTGCAACTGGGTCAGGATGGCGAATCGCGGTCTGCTGCGTATGTGTGTGGGTCCTCTAGGGCCCCCAAGGCTTATCCCTACAATGACTTTTTTGATCATTTTCTTTATCGTGAATGGCAGCGTCCACAGCACTCTTCTTCGCTGTCAAAACGATTCGCTGCTCGCTATCCCTTTGAGGAAAGCTTTTTAAAGAAATGGGAATCGCCTGTGGTGGACCCACCGATAGCACGCCTTAGTAAGGCGACGACCATTCCTCTGGAAGGGACTCCTTCTTTTAAGGATCCCACTGATAGAAAAACAGAGGCGCTTTTAAAATCACTGTTCCGGGTGGCAGGTTCCGCTGCGCGACCGACCTTGGCGTCCGCCATGGCGGCGCAACATTTATCCGAGTGTATGGAAGAGCTCCTGAAGGACCTGGAAGATGGTCGCCTGATGGATGCGCCGCAGAAGGCTGAGTTTTTGCTCCAAGGGTTCAAGTACCTTTGTGATGCGGCCGTTGATTTACTGCAGATGTTGTCCAGAATAACTATATTTGCTGTCATCCTCGGACGGATACTTTGGTTGCGTTCTTGGTCCGGTGACCACGCTTCCAAAAAAGGTCTTGCTGACCTCCCTTTTCAGGGTGGACGTCTATTTGGTCCACGTTTGGATGAGATTAAGGACTTCATGGGAGGTAAGAGTACCTTCCTCCCAGAGCCCCGCAGGAGTGAGTTTCGCCGTAGACAGGGGCCCCCTCCCTCAGGTCAGAGTTTTTTTGTGCCCCGGGCGCAGCAGGTAAAGGGACCCCTCCCGGTAAGGTCGCTGCAGGGCCCGGAAGACAAGTCCTCAGCCTGATGGGTTGCCCCCACCCTGGTTTCAGGTGGGGATACGTCTTCTGGTGTTCGCAGGCCGGTGGCTGGCTCACATTTCCGACCGCTACTGGACCTGAAGGCCCTGAACCGGTATGTCAGGGCGCGGAAATTCCGGATGGAATCTATCCACTCGGTCGTGGCCGCCCTTCATCAGGGAGAATTTTTGGCGTCCCTGGACATCAGGGATGCATACCTACATGTACCCATTCATCCACTACATCAGCGCTTCCTGCGCTTTGCGGTGTTGGCGTTGCTGCGTCAGAGAGGCATTGCGGTAGTGGCCTACCTAGACGATCTGCTCCTGCGAGCGGAGTCCGCCTCGGCTCTGGAGGAGAATGTGGGTATCACGATGACCTCACTGCAGGACTTCGGCTGGTTACTAAACCTGCAGAAGTCCTCGGTGTCTCCATCCCGTCGTCTGGAGTATCTGGGTCTAATTTTGGACACAGAGCAGGCGAAGGTGTTCCTCCCTCTGGCCAAGTTGCTGTCTCTGCAGTCGGCAGTGAGCACCCTTTTGTTGCACCGTCAGTCTTCATTATGGTTCTGTATGCGGGTGCTGGGGCTCATGGTCTTGTCGTTCGAGGCGATACCATTCGCCCAGAGTCACACTCGTCTCCTTCAGCGAGCGATTCTGGCTCGGTGGGACAGGTCCCCTCGGTCATTGGACCTTCTGATCTGTCTGAGCTCCCAGACCAGGGCGTCTCTGACCTGGTGGCTGCGGGACTCGGCCCTAATTCAGGGGAAGTCCTTCCTCCCCCTTCAGTGGGTGATCATCACCATGGATGCCAGTCTTTCGGGCTGGGGAGGGATCCTGGGGCAGCTGTCTGCCCAGGGCCGTTGGTCGGCACAGGAAGCTCGCCTCCCCATCAACGTTCTGGAGCTGAGAGCAATTAGATTGTGCCTATCTCACTGGACAGTGAGATTGCAAGGTCGTCCGATTCAAATTCAATCGGACAATGCCACAGTAGTGGCATATGTGAACCATTAGGGCGGCACAAGGAGTCCAGCAGCTGCGGCGGAGGCAGCTCTCTGATACTGCGTTGGGCGGAACGTTACGTTCCGGCGATCTCAGCCATTTACATTCCAGTTGTCGTCTTCTGTACGCCTTCCCTCCGATAAGACTGCTTCCGCGATTGATACGCAGGATAGTGGCGGAGGGGATACCAATAATCCTGGTGGCTCCAGATTGGGCTTGGCGCACTTGGTACGCCGACATGGTGCAAATGGTGGCAGATGCCCCTTGGCGGCTCCCGCTGCGAGACGATCTTCTGTCTCAGGGACCCATCTTGCACCCTGCTTTACCCTCGCTGGCTTTGACAGCTTGGCTATTGAGTCCCAGGTGCTGAGAGACAGGGGAGTCGCCGACTCCGTGATCCCTACTTTGTTAAAAGCTCGCAAGTGTACTTCTCGCAAGATTTATTACCGCACCTGTACGGCTTACATAGCTTGGTGTGAGGCGGAGGATCATAACCCTCGCTCTTATGTCGTGTCTAGGGTCCTGACTTTTTTGCAACAGGACCTGAACAAAAAACTGGCTTTGAGTACTCTCAAGGGCCAGATATCAGCTCTGGCGATTCTCTTTCAGAGACCTTTAGCTTTGCACTCGTTGATTCGTACCTTTGTACAAGGTGTGCGACACGTGGCGCCTCGGGTGAGGACCTGAATTTGGTGCTTTCTGTTCTCCAGAAACCACCTTATGAGAATATCAGGGAGATTTCCTTACAACTGCTGTCGCAGAAGGTGGCCTTTTTAGTTGCCATCACTTCCACCAGACGGGTGTCTGAATTAGCAGCACTATCGTGCAAGTCTCCCTACTTAGTCATGCATAAGGATAAGGCGGTCTTGCGACCCTCTCCTTCCTTCCTTCCGAAGGTGGTTTCTTCCTTTCACATTAATGAAGATGTTGTCCTTCCTTCATTGTGCCCTCGCCCATCGCACCCAAAGGAGTTTGAGTTGCATGCTTTGGAAGTAGTGAGGGCCTTACGGGTATACTTGGCTGCTACAGCTTCTTTTCGAAAAGCTGATGCCTTGTTTGTGCTGCCAGAGGGCCCGCGCAAAGGGTTGGCGGCCTCGTCTGCTACGATTTCTCGTTGGATTAGAAAAACCGTGACCCATGTGTATTCTGTTCGGGGCAAGGTTCCCCCTTTTCCGGTCATGGCTCATTCTACCCGGGCTGTTAGCACTTCCTGGGCTTTCAGACAATAGGCCTCGGTGTCACAGGTGTGCAAGGCGGCCACTTGGGCCTCGGTTCACACTTTCACTAAGTTTTATAAAGTTGATGTGTTTGCATCTTTGGATGCTGCTTTTGGCTGCAAAGTTTTGCAGGCGGCGGTATAGGCGCGTCTGGCGCCTCCTTAGAGGTTCAGTTGGGTACTGTTGTTAGCGTTTACCCACCCCTCTTTTGACACAGCTTGGGGACGATCCCACACGTCATGATGAGCTGCGTCTGTCAGTGAACGATAGGAGAAAAAGGGATTTTATTAAAACTTACCGTAAAATCCTTTTCTTCGAGTTCACTGACAGACACAGCACCCACCCCTCTGTGCTCTGTTCTTGTACGGCTTGTGTACGAACTGAAGAGCTATGCTATGAGGGGGTTTATGTAGGAAGAGAGGACAGCCCACATGGGAGGGGCCAGCTGTTTCTTTTCTCTGCCTAGTTAACTCCTAGTGGGAAAAGCATAAACCCCACACGTCATGATGAGCTGCGTCTGTCAGTGAACTCGGAGAAAAGGATTTTACGGTAAGTTTTAATAAAATCCCTTCTTTCTCTTTCTGCTTCCTACTTCCTTCTAGCAATTAATAAAAACCAAAAATGCCTGTGCTAACAAAACCATACAGCAGTAATAAACCAGCAGTGGTAATAGAATAGCCGCCAGCAGTTTTTCTGGAACAAAAACAAATCAAGATCAAAACACCCAAATGCTGCGCTAAATAGTCAATATCGGTTCATGTAGTGGTCATATATATCCAGTTCATGTTCAATCAGTACTACTTCACACATAAGTGGATATAGGTGAATGTGCTCAAGGAGATGGGATCCAGCATCAAGGAGAAGGGAGGAAGAAACACACTGCTCCTTACCAGAGCTCAGGGGCTGTTTAACTAAAAACAGCCAAACACACCAGAAATCATATGCTCCACCTTCAATACAGGTACACATGGATCCAACACAGTCCCAAACTCCTTTGCATAGATGTCAGGGTTGTCAGTGCTGCACCAAACTCAGTTGTAGCAGTCTGGGGTTCCTCTTCCTTATTGGTTTGAGTCCTGTAGCACCGCCTCTACACCATGGTTTGCTCAAGATAATGATCATGTGATGATCATGAGAGAGCGAGCGAGAGCATGAGAGAGCGAGCGAGAGCATGAGAGAGCGAGAGCATGAGGGAGAGCGAGCGAGAGCATGAGGGAGAGAGAGCGCGAGCATGAGATGGAGAGAGAGCGCGAGCATGAGATGGAGAGAGAGCGCGAGCATGAGATGGAGAAAGAGCGCGAGCTTGAGATGGAGAGAGAGCGCGAGCTTGAGATGGAGAGAGAGCGCGAGCTTGAGATGGAGAGAGAGCGAGAGCATGAGATGGAGAGAGGGCGAGAGCATGAGACGGAGAGAGGGCGAGAGCATGAGACGGAGAGAGAGCGAGAGCATGAGACGGAGAGAGAGCAAGAGCATGAGACGGAGAGAGAGCGAGAGCATGAGACGGAGGAGTACGAGAGCGAGAGAGAG
>BLSH010514966.1:1762328-1784690 GCA_018402905.1 Glandirana rugosa
GAGTACGAGAGAGAGAGATCGAGAGAGAGTACGAGGGCGAGAGAGAAGAGTACGAGGGCGAGAGAGAAGAGTACGAGGGCGAGAGAGAAGAGTACGAGGGCGAGAAAGAGTACGAGTACGAGAGCGAGAGAGAGAGTACGAGAACGAGAGTGAGAAGAGAGAAGAAGAGAGAGCGGGAGCATGAGAAGAGAGAGCGGGAGCATGAGAGAGAGCTAGAGAGAGAGAGCATGAGCATGAAAGAGAACGCGAGAGCATGAGAGAGAGAGCGAGAGCATGAGAAGAGAGCGAGCATGAGAAGAGAGAGAGCGAGCATGAGAGAGTGAGAGCATGAGATGGAGAGAGCGAGAGCATGAGATGGGGAGAGGGAGCGGGAGCACAAGAGAGAGGGAGAGCTAGGGCATGAGAGACAGAATGAGATGGAGAGCGAGAGCATGAAAAGAGAGCAAGAGCATGAGAAGAGAGAGTGAGAACATGAGAGAGAGAGCGAGCGGGAGCATGAGAGAGAGAGAGCGGGAGCATGAGAAGAGAGAGCGAGCATGAGAAGAGAGAGAGCGAGCATGAGAGAGTGAGAGCATGAGATGGGGAGAGAGCAAAGAGCATGAGATGGAGAGAGGGAGCGAGAGCATGAGATGGAGAGAGGGAGCGGGAGCATGAGAGAGAGAATGAGATGGAGAGCGAGAGCAGGAGAGAGAGCGAGAGCATGAGAAGAGAGAGAGCGAGAGCATGAGAGAGCGAGAACATGAGAGCGCGGGATCATGAGGAGAGAGAGAGCGAGAGCATGAGATGGAGAGAGCGGGATCATGAGAAGAGAGCGGGATCATGAGAAGAGAGCGGGATCATGAGAAGAGAGAGCGGGAGAGCATGAGATGAGAGACCGGGAGAGCATGAGATGAAAGAGCGAGAGCATGAGAAGAGAGAGCGAGAGCATGAGAAGAGAGAGCGGGAGAGCATGAGAAGAGAGAGCGAGCGAGAGCATGAGATGGAGAGCGAGCGAGAGCATGAGATGGAGAGCGAGCGAGAGCATGAGATGGAGAGCGAGCGAGAGCATGAGATGGAGCCGGAGCACATGAGAGGGAGCGGGAGCACGAGAGAGAGGGAGAGCTAGAACACGAGAGAGAGCATGAGATGGAGAGCGAGAGCAGGGGAGAGTGAGAGCATGGAAGAGTGAGAGCGAGAGCATGAGATGGAGAGAGAGCGAGAGCATGAGATGGAGAGAGAGCGAGAGCATGAGATGGAGAGAGAGCGAGAGCATGAGATGGAGAGAGAGCGAGAGCATGAGATGGAGAGCGAGCGAGAGCATGAGATGGAGAGCATGAGATGGAGCGGGAGCACATGAGAGAGGGAGCGGGAGCACATGAGAGAGGGAGTGGGAGCACGCGAGAGAGGGAGAGCTAGAACACGCGAGAGAGGGAGAGCTAGAACACGCGAGAGAGGGAGAGCTAGAACACGCGAGAGAGGGAGAGCTAGAACACGCGAGAGAGGGAGAGCTAGAACACGCGAGAGAGCATGAGATGGAGAGCGAGAGCAGGGGGAGAGTGAGAGCATGAAAGAGTGAGAGCATGAGATGGAGAGAGAGCGAGAGCATGAGATGGAGAGAGCGAGAACATGATATGGAGAGAGAGCATGAGATGGAGAGAGAGCGAGAGCGTGAGCATGAGAAGAGAGAGCGTGAGCATGAGAAGAGAGCGTGAGCATGAGAAGAGAGCGTGAGCATGAGAAGAGAGCGTGAGCATGAGAAGAGAGAGCATGAGCATGAGAAGAGAGAGCGTGAGCATGAGAAGAGAGAGTAAGCATGAGAAGAGGGCGTGAGAGCGAGAGCATGAGAAGAGAGAGCGTGAGCATGAGATGGAGGAAGAGCCAGAGCATGAGATGGAGGGAGAGCGTGAGCATGAGATGGAGAAAGAGCGTGAGCATGAGAGAGCATGAGATGGAGAGGGAGTGAGAGTGGGAGAGAGAGAGCAGGAGAGAGGGAGAGAGAGAGCAGGAGAGAGGGAGCGGGAGCAGGAGAGAGGGAGCGGGAGCATGAGAGCGAGGGAGCCGGTGCATGAGAGAGAGGGAGCGGGAGCATGAGAGAGAGGGAGCGGGAGCATGAGAGCGAGGGAGCGGGAGCATGAGAGAGAGGGAGCGGGAGCATGAGAGAGAGGGAGCGGGAGCATGAGAGAGAGGGAGCGGGAGCATGAGAGAGAGGGAGCGGGAGCATGAGAGGAAGGGAGAGCATCCACTTCCAATCCCTGGGACTCATCTTTGGAGACCTCAATGCAAGGACAGGAAGGGAAAAGGACTACATAAGTTCTGATGGCAACACGTACATATTAGGGCCTGCAAATTACTGTCATGAGTTAACACAGATCCAAAGAAACAGCTATGATTGTACAACCAACAAAAATGGAAGAAAACTGCTGAATCTGTGTCAGTCAGGGCCTTTACATCCTCAGCAGCTGTACCAAGGGACACTCTCTGGGAAGGTACACATTAAACTCCCATGTAGGCAGCAGTGTGGTAGACTATGCCATCACAGGTATGAACCCCACACACTGGCTTTGCAGTCACTCCACAAACACACCTGTCAGACCACAACTAATTACATTAAATCTTCTAACAAACCATCACCAAAACTCCACCGGGCTTCTCTCTTCGCAACCTGCCACCATCATTTAACCACATCAGTACCGGGCACGAAAACCCCCTTCCTGTCCAGGCCATTTTTCAGCTTTCAGTGCTATCACACTTTTGAACAACAATTACTCAGTCATGCAACATTGTACCCATATGAAATTTGCGTCCTTTTTTTCACACAAGTAGAGCTTTCTTTTGGTGGTATTTAATCACTAGGGGTTTTTTTTTATTTTTTGTGCTATAAATAAAAAAAGATTGAAATGTTTTTGAAAAAATGCCTTTTTCTTTGTTTCTGTCATAAAATTTTGCAAATTAGTAATTTTTCTTTGTAAATTTTGGCCAAAATTTATACTGCTACCTATCTTTGGTAGAAATAACCCAAATAAGCGTATATTATTTGGTCCTTGTGAAAGTTATAGAGTCTACAAGCTATGGTGCCAATCATTAAAAGTTGATCACACCTGATATACTGACGGCCTATCTCATTTCTTGAGACCCTAACAAGCCCGGAAAGTACAAATACCCCCCACATGACCCCTTTTTGGAAAGTAGACATTCCAAGGTATTTAGTAATAGGCATGGTGAATTTTTTGAATTGTAATTTTTTCCCACAATTCTTTGCAAAATGAAGATTTTTTTTTTCTTTTCTTTTTTTTCCCCACAAAATTGTCATTGTAACAGGTTATTTCTCACACCCAGCATATGCATACCACAAATTACACCCCAAAACACATTCTGCTCCTCCTGAGTATGGAGATACCACATGTCTGAGACTTTTTCACAGCCTGGCCACATGCAGAGGCTCAACATGCAGGGACTGCCGTCAGGTATTCTAGGGACATAAATTACACATCTAATGTCATGACGACCTATCACATTTTTGAAGGCCCTGGAGCACCAGGACAATGGAATTGCCCACAAACGCTTTTATTTTTACACAAAGTTGTCCATTTATAAGATTTTTCCAACACATAGCATGTACATAGAAAAAATTACCCCATAAAAAACATTCTACTACTCCCCCCGTGTATGGCGATGCCAAATGTGTGAGCCTTTTACAGGTGATCTTTTCTCATGGGTGTGACGGTCACTGACAGGTGACTGGCGATTGTCACCGATGGGTGACTGGCGGTGGTCACTGATGGGTGACGGGTGTCTGGCAGTGGTCACTGAAGGGTGACGGGTGTCTGGCGGTAGTCACTGATGGGTGTCTGGCGGTCGTCACTGATGGGTGACGGGTGCCTTGCGGTCGTCACTGATGGATGACGGGTGCCTTGCGGTGGTCACTGATGTGTGACGGGTGTCTGGCGGTAGTCACTGATGGGTGACGAGTGTCTGGCAGTAGTCACTGATGGATGGCGGGTGACTGGCGGTGGTCACGAATAGGCGATGGGTGACTGGCGGTGGTCCCTGATGGGTGACGGCTGTCTGGTGGTGGTCACTGATGGGTGATGGGTGAAGGTCACTGATGGGTGAGTGGCGGTGGTCCCTGATGGGTGACGGCTGTCTGGTGGTGGTCACTGATGGGTGACTGGTGGTGGTCACTGATGGGTGACTGGTGGTGGTCACTGATGGGTGTCGGGAGTCTGGTGGTGGTCAATGATGGGTGTCTGGTGGTCACTGATGGGTGATGGGTGAAGGTCACTGATGGGTGACATTGATGGGTGACTGGCGGTGGTCACTGATAAGTGATGGGTGACTGGCGGTGGTCACTGATGGGTGCCGGGTGTCTGTTGGTGGTCACTGATAGGTGTCTGGTGGAGGTCACTGCTGGGTGACAGGTGACTGGTGGTGGTCACTGATGGGTGCCGCTTGTCTGGCGGTGACTGGTGTCTGGCGGTGATCACTAATGTGTGACGGGTGACTGGCGGTGGTCACAGATGCGTGACGGGTGACGGGTGACTGGCGGTGGTCACAGATGCGTGACGGGTGACGGGTGACTGGCGGTGGTCACTTATGGTGGACGGGTGACTGGCAGTGGTCACTTATGGGTGACGGGAGACTGGCGGTGGTCACTGATGGGTGACGGGTGACTGGCGGTGGTCACTGATGGGTGACGGGTGACTGGCGGTGGTCACTGATGGGTGACTGGCGGTGGTTACTGATGGATGACTGGCCATGGTCGCTGATGGGTGATGGGTGACTGGCGATGGTCACTGATGGGTGAGGGGTGACAGGCCATGGGTGACTGGCGGTGGTTACTGATGGGGGATGGCCATGGTCAGTGATGAGTGACAGGCGACAGGCTACGTCAGTGTTGGGCGACAGGCCACTGATGTGCCGGCTGACACACCACGGTAACTGATGGGTGACGGGTGACACGCCACGGTCACTGATGGGTGTTGGGTGACACGCCACGGTTGCTGATGGGTGACGGGTGACACGCCATGGTCAGTGACGGGTCACACACCACGGTCAGTGACGGGTGACACACCACGGTCAGTGACGGGCCACGGTCAGTGACGGGCCACGGTCAGTGACGGGTGACGGGCCACGGTCAGTGATGGGCCACGGTCAGTGACGGGCCACGGTCACTGACGGGTGACGGGCCACGGTCACTGACGGGTGACGGGCCACGGTCACTGACGGGTGACGGGCCAGGTCACTGACGGGTGACGGGGAACAGGGGCTCTTTATGACAGGTGCACTTTATGGGGGGTATATGGGGTGACTGTTGGGGTGACAGGTGCATTGGGGGGCAGGGGGGGAAGTGTCAGTGTGATTTTACTGTACAGATCAGGAATTCACTAATCCCAGCTCTTCTCTCCTCACACTGGACACTGTGTGAGGAGAGAAGAGCTGGTAACAGTGAGTTACCGCTCTGTTTACATTGGATGTGATCGGCTGTGAAGTAGATCACAGCCGATCACAAGGTATCAGCCGCCGCCTGGTGGCTGATACCTGTGTCTGTGACAGGCAGTGTTCCCCAGGAACACGCCGCCACCGACGTGCAGCGCGCTCCCGATCGCGCGCATGCGCCGTGCGAACGGCGGTCGTGCCATTTGTGATCAGCCGTGACTTCGTCACGGCCGATCACGTGGTGAACAGCCATAACCAATGGCTGTTCACCCCTGTCGGTGAAGCGGTGTGTCCTGGGGACACGCCGACACCGACAGAGCCGGGATGCGCGCAATCCCGGCTTAAAGGGAGGACGTCATATGACGTGCACCCGGAACGAGAGCCGCTACGCTCCGCCGTCATTTGACGGCGGGCGGACGGCAAGAGGTTAAATGGTCATAACAGTCTACCACAAATATAGAGAGGTAACTGACAGACCTGACATTAAAAAAACAGCTTTGAAAACTTCCAAAACAAAGCCTATGAGATAAGCTTACAAGGTGTGAACCAGGCAGCAAAGGACTTCCAAAAATACTACACACCATTGCAGAAACCGCCCACCTGAGAAAAGCCAACCACAAGACACCATCCAACAAACAATCCAATAAATGGTTCGACAAAGAATGCAAAGTATTAAGGAACACCTTGTGGACAGTCTCCAATCATAAACACAGAGACCTGGACAACACCGACCTAAGGAGAGCCCATGACATCCTACAGAAAAAATACAAACAAACCCTTAAAAAGAAAAAGCAAAACTTAATCTCCAAAAACCTGCAACAGTTAAAGAGGCACTTCAGGAAAATAATTTCTGTGAAACATGGAAAACTATCGGCCCAGCACCCAGGAAAAGCAAACCTTCACATCTAAAAAGGCGACATCTGGCTCAACTATTTTAAGAACCTCTACAAAGGTATTCCAGAGGAGGCTCTAACTGTAGAATAAAAAGGCATCATCAAAAGACTAATATGGAGGAAAAAATCAAGGATTTTCAAAACCCCCTAGATGTACCGGTTACACTACAAGAAATTAGGGAGAAAATCCAACACCTGTAAACTAAAAAATCCAGTGGGATGGATGGAATCCTGCCAGAGATGACTAAACACGACTCCCCAGTACATGCTGCAATATGCTAAGTTTTAAATCTAGTCCTGCGTGCTGGTTACTACCCTACAGTATGGAACCAAGGCCTCCTAACACCCATCCATAAGAGTGGAGACCAGTATGACCCAACCAACTACAGGGGGATATGTGTCAGCAGCACACTAGGGAAAATATTCAACAGTATCCTCAACAAACGGATCCTCCACTCGCTGACGCAACACAATGTCCTCAGCAGAAGTCAGGCAGGATTCATGCCGCACCACAGACCACATCTACACCCTGCACAGTCTCATCAAGAACCATGTCCACAATACAAAAAATGGGAAGATATTTGCCTGCTTTGTGGACTTTAAGAAGACATTTGACTCAGTGTGGGACCCAGGCCTGTTCCTCAAACTATTGGAGAGTGGAATAGGAGGGAAAACCTATGTCATCAAGAGTTCATATACTGAGAACAGCTGCAGCGTAAAGGTGAACGGGAAAAGAACCAACCCTCTTCAACATCTACATCAATGAACTGACCGCAGCTCTAGAATCCTCCCCAGCACCTGGACTGACTGTATGACACCGGGGTGAAGTTCCTGCTGTATGCAGATGACCTACTTCTGTCACCAACCGTGAGAAACCTACAAGACAGCCTGGAAATTCTGGAGAAATGCAGTGCCACAAGGGCACTACCAATCAACCCAAGCAAAACAAATGCCATAGTGTTCCAAAGGAAAAACACAAAACAAAGAGCCCTTTCTTTACATTAGACAACTGCACTCTTGATGAAACTAACAGCTACACTTACCTCGGCCTAGAAATCAACAAATCAGGAAGTTTCAAGACAGCCCTAGAGGCACTATAAGACAAGGCATGCAGAACCTTTTATGCCATCAGGAGACAGCTGTACCACCTAAAACCACCAGTGAGAGTCTGGCTCAGAATATTTGATAGCGTCATCACCCCAGTTCTTCTTTATGGCAGTGAAGTTTGGGGTACGGTCACCTACTCAGACCAATCTAAATGGGACTCCAGCCCAACAGAAATATTCCATCTGGAATTCTGCACGCACCTCCTCCAAGTCCATCAGAGCACCTCAAACAGTGCTTCCCGGTCCGAGCTGAGCAAATTTCCCTTCTCGCAGTACAGAAGAGGGCGCGATCATACTGCGACCACCTGCAAAACCGCAGTCCCAACTCATACCACCATAAAGCCTTACTGACCAATAAGGATCAGTCCAAGTTGTGGCCTGCAACAACTCATCAGTGCCTTGTCTATCCCAAACTCCCAAAAATCCGGCCTGACAAAACTCAAATAAAAAACATAATGAATGACTCCAAAGAAAAATATGTTGGAGAATGGAGAAATGAAATAGCAAACTCCAAAAACTGTTAACCAGTCACTGCAGAGAGACTACAAACTGGTCCCGTACCTGGAGGTGCAACAAGACCCCAAAGACAGACCCTCAGCCTGTACAGACTGAGCGCCCACAGCCTGGAAATCAAACTTGGATGGCACAGACAGACCTACAAGCCCAGGGAGAGTAGACTGTGCCAGCAATGTGACCAGGGGGTCCTGGAGGGTGAGGACCACTTCCTGCTACAGTGCTTCAAGTACTCATCAGTGAGGGACACTCACTTTCAGAGACTCTCCGCTCTCATTCCGGACTTCAATTCTATGGAAGAGAAGCTGAAACTCCAAATGAAAGTGAAAATAGCTGCACAGTAAGTGACAGTGTGTCACAGACTGAGAGGGACGTGAAAAACTGTGGACTTAAAAATCCTTTACATGGACTTACTCCCCATTCACCTTTATATTACCCATTACCCCCCTCCCTTTTCCCATAAAAACATAACTGCTTTGGCAATGCTAAATTGTATTTGGTCCTGCCAATAAAGCTTATATGAGAGAGAGGGAGCGGGAGCATGAGTGAGTGAGCGAGCGGGAGCATGAGTGAGCGAGCGGGAGCATGAGTGAGCGAGCGGGAGCATGAGTGAGCGAGCGGGAGCATGAGTGAGCGAGCGGGAGCATGAGTGAGCGAGCGGGAGCATGGGAGAGCGAGAGCATGAGAGAAGGGGAGATGGGGAGGAAGAGTGAGAGCATGAGGGAGAGAGCATACAAGAGGGAGAGAGAGAGAGGGAGGAAGGGTGAGAGGGGGAGAGCGAGAGGGAAGGAGAGAGAATGAAAGAGAGGGAGGAAGAGCGAGAGCATGAGAGGGAGGGAGAGCTTTAAGAGGGTTAATAGAAGGATCTCCCAAATAACTTTACTTAGATGGTTACAAAGCCTTTGGGACACAGATATAAATGCAACAAAGGGGTTAAAGAGGAAGTAAACCCTGATGGGGTTTACTTCCTCTGTTACCCTGGAATGTAAAAGCATAATGGGCTAGTATGCATCGCTTATTAGCCCATTATGTGCCACTTACCTGCATTGGAACCCAGCGATGTCCCCGCTCCAGGCAGCATCCATCTTCTGCCCCTCTTCTTTCCGGGGCCGCGATCTCCGGCTCTGTGACTGGCCGGAGTCGCGTGATGAAGAGGGTTCACCCTGGAAACGCGTTAGCCTGGTCACTATGGGCACATTCTTGGAGGCGTCCTGTTCATTTCATGATTTTGGTTCGAAGGGGGGCGGCAAGACCCTGTGTGTGGAGGAAGACACATCTATTCATCAGCTGTCACTTTTTATTATTTATTACATCTTTTTTGGGACAATATATCTGAGCGCAGGAGGATTGGTCTTTAATGAGTTCACAAACAGTCTTCTCTATCTGAACTGTGTATATACAAGCAGCCTTGTATGTTTAAGTACAATCTTTGCTGTCCTCAGTGTCAGTCCAGAGCAGCAGCTGCCACAATAGAAGGTATACACGGGTCACATAGGGCCTGCCTGTGAACGTGCTCTGCTCGTTCCACTGCTTTGGGGTCGGGACTGAGAGCTGCAGAGTGCACGCAGGGATAGGGGAGAATGGCCTCTATGCATCATGGGAAGACACTGACAGGAGATTACCATATGTACCTTCTTAAGAGGTACGTTTGTGGGGAATAAAAGTGTGGCTCTTAAAATTTGGAAATCCGGAACTAGCAGCTTTGCAGGATCCAAATGGTAGGAAAGAAGAAAGAAACCTCTGTTTACTGTTCTGCACAGTGCTTTATAGTTGTATAGGCATCCTTTACAAGATTATAACAAGTGTTGTAAAGGTGTACTAACCCTTTAAGGTGTCCTTTTCTCTGCTAGGAGTAGCTTGTGACCTCCCCAACATTTTCTCTAATTTGCACTACAGGATCGCTTGTATCTGTTTCTGGTGTTGCTTTTCAGCATGTACAGTACACAGCTCCCAGAATGTTTACCAAGGTGTTGACTCTAGTTTTGGTTTTGTTAAGGACCTAGATTACCTGAACCGTGAGATGTTGGCTTTGGTCCTGATGCAATGGCAGGAGTACTTCAGTTTGGTACTGAACATGGCATAGGGGAAAGTACTGCTCCCACAAATGAAATGCCTGTCTCTTGGAGCCCAGATGGAGTCCCTGAGATTGTTGGAAAGTTTCTCTATTTGGACATGCATGATGGTGCTGAAGAAGATGGTAGCTGCCTTTGATGTGGTCCCCTATGCACAGTTTCACTCCAGAGCTCTGCAGCTCAAAAACACCAGAGAAGGGTGTGTACTGCAATTATATGCCATTTTCTTTAACTTTTCTAATCCTTTCTCCAGTCTTTCCTTGCTCACAGCCACACTTTTTGCATTTCACTCCCATCACACATTCATTATCTCACATGTTTGCTTACTCCACAGACACTTCATATAATTCCAGTACACACCCTTCTTTGGTCAACACTACACCATCTCTGTCCACCGTGGATGCTGCCCTTTGTCTTTTGGTGCCGTCATTGGTAGCCCCCAGAGCTCCCGCCAATGGTGATCCTGGCTGACATGCGTTAACAGGCACGGGCATCCTACTCCTAGCACTTTGATTGTGTAAGTTTTATACATTGGTGGTATATTATATTTTTTAATTTTTATGTGCTTATAGATCCTTGTCTCATATCCTACAATTTGAACTATATATATTTATATTTTTTATCATAGATAGGCTTGCTCCTGAAGAGTGACCATTAAGTCACGAAACATGCGTCGAGCTACGTACAGTCCTATCCTCTCATGTGCTGTATAAAGACTAAATATTTTTTGATATGAGACCTCTGCTGGTATAATCCATGCTATTTGATATGAGACTCCTGCTGGTATAGCCAAGATTTCAATAGTGATTATGGTTACTTTTCTCCTACGTTCACTGACAGACGCAGCTCTCCATTGACATGTGGGTTATATGCAGATCCTATTAGGAGTTAACTAGGCAAAGAAAGCAAGCAAGCTGGCCCCTCCCAGGGGGCTGTCCTCTCTTTCCCATATAATCCCCCTACTCTGCTCAGTACATCAGTTTTAACATGCCTAGTGCAAGGAGTTGACCTGGCTCCCTTATGGGACCTGCGGTTTAGTTTTTTGCTACAGCTTTTTTATTTTTCATCAAGCTAATGAAGACTACTATCAAGAAGCCGGCTGGGGCATAGAGAGTTCCTGGAAAATCCTGTACTTTCCCCAGCACGGCCAACCAATCTGAGCTAGTCCCAGGCTATAGTGGGTCCCGCTGCATCGTGCCCGTTCCGTGCGGGCGGCCAGTGGGTGATCCTCATTTGTGCCCAGAGCCCGGATTTGATCCTGTCCAGAGGCTTGTGGCCAGCAGCATCTCTCCCCAGCTGGGGAGAAAAGTCTGCGACCGGGTGGCTACCCGCTGCGCCCGTCAGGAGTGGTGAGTGAGCCCCCCTCTGCTCCTCTTGGGGCGTTGGAGGGGGGCCGCCGGGCGATTTTTGGCATCTCTGTCAGCCGGTAGAGGCTGGTTGCTGGGGCTCTCCTGGGTCCCTTCATCTTTTCCTCTTACCCCCCCCCCCCCGCTCCGCACCCTATTTGATGGTGTCTGCAATAATATCTGGCATCCGTGCGTCTTTGCGACTGGACCAAGATGGCGAGTCGCGGACGTCTACTTATGTCTGCAGGACTGCCAGGCCTCCTAGGTCACCCAGAGCTTACCCTTATGATACATTTTTTGATCATCTGATCTATCAGTAATGGCAGCGTCCGCAGCATTCCTTCGCCATGCCAAAGCGTTTCGCTATCCGGTATCCTTTTGAGGATAATTTCGTGTAGAAGTGGGCGTCCCCCTCGGTGGACCCCCCGTTCTTGAGACCGGCCCTGGCGTCTGCCATGGCGGCGCAATATCTGTCTGAATGTACGGAGCTGCAGAATGATCTGGACTGCGGCAGAACGCTTGAGGCGTCGCAGAAAGCAGAACACGTGTTTCACGGTATCAAATACCTGTGTGATGCAGCTCTAGACCTGCTCCCTATGTTGTCCAAAATGTCTGTTTTTGCAGTCATTATCAGACGGGTCCTCTGGTTGCGTTCGTGGTCGGGTGACTACGCATCCAAAAAAGGTCTAGCGGACCTCCCTTTTCAGGGTGGCCGTTTCTTTGGGCCTCGGATGAAATCATTAAGGATTTCACTGGCGGGAAGAGTACATTTCTTCCGGAGCCCAGGCGGCGGGAATTTTGCCGCAGGCAGGGGCCTGTCTCTTCGGGTCAGAAGAGGTTTTTTCGTGCCCCTGGCACAGCGGGCAAGGCTACTACAGGGGCCGGAAAAAGACCCTGGCAGCGCAAAAACGAAAAAGCAGAGGATAAGCCCTCCTCTGCATGATGGGTTGCCCCCACCTGAAGATCGGGTGGGGGTACGTCTTCTGGGGTTCGCACACAGGTGGGCTGCCCGCATTTCCGACCGGTGGGTGCAGGAAGTGGTGTCCTCCGGGTACAGGATAGAGTTCAGCACTCTACCCCCAGACAGGTTCTTCCCATCGAATGTAAGACTCCCGCATCAACGTCGTGAGGCCCTTTTCGGGGCGGTTCAGGCACTATCAGACCAGGGGGTGATCGTGCCGGTGCCTCAGTCAGAGAGGTTTCACGGTTTCTACTCAAACCTATTTCTGGTCCCCAAAAAGGGGGGGTAAGGCTGGTTTTGGACCTGAAGGCGCTAAACTTTTATGTGAAAGCGCGAAAATTCCAGATGGAATCGGTCCGCTCGGTCTTGGCCGCCCTACATCAGGGTGACTTCCTGGCCTCCCTGGACATCAGGGACGCATATCTCCATGTTCCCATTTGTCTCCGACACCAGTGCTTCCTACGCTTTGCGGTGGGAGATCTCCATTACCAATTTGTGGCACTGCCCCTCGGTCTGGCCTCGGCTCCTCGGGTCTTCACCAAGTTGGTGGCCTCAGTGCTGACGCTACTGAGGCAGAGGGGCATTGCGGTGGTAGCTTACCTCGACGACTTGCTCCTGAGAGCAGAGTCTGCCTCAGCCCTGGAGGAGAGCGTAGCTATAACCATGGCCTCATTGAAGGACTTCGGTTGGCTGATCAATCTGCAGAAGTCGACATTGACCCCGTCTTGTCGCCTGGAATATCTGTGTCTGATTCTGGACACGGAGCAGGCGAAGGTGGTGTTACCTCCGGCCAAGCTGCGGTCCCTGCAATCAGCTGTGCGAACCTTACTGTCTCACCGGCAGTCGTCATTACGGTTCTGTGTGCGGGTGCTGGGGCTCATGGTGTCTGCCTTTGAGGCGGTACCTTACGCTCAGATCCACACTCGGCTACTTCAGCGAGCAATTCTGTCTCGGTGGGACAGATCCCCACTGTCTCTGGACCAGTTGGTCCACTTGGATCATCAGACCAGGGTCTTCTTGGCCTGGTGGCTTCGGGCCCCAGCCTTGACGTGGGGAAAATCGTTTCTTCCCTTGACGTGGTCGATAATCACGACGGACGCTAGCCTGTCGGGCAGGGGGGGCGTCCTGGGACATCTGTCGATCCAGGGCCGTTGGTCGGCGCAGGAATCTTGCCTCCCGATCAGTGTGCTGGAGCGAAGAGCGATCAGACTCTGCCTATCCAGCTGGATGGCGAGGTTGCAAGGGCTCACGATTTCGGGTTCAGTCGGACAATGCCACAGCGGTGGCATATGTGAACCATCAGGGCGGAACGAGGAGTGCGGCAGCGGTTGTGGAAGCAGCTCTCATTCTCCGTTGGGCAGAACTTCACGTACCGGCAATCTCCACCATCTACATCCCAGGCGTAGAAAATTGGCAGGCGGACTCCCTCAGTCGCCAGACGCTGGATCAGGGGGAATGGTCCCTCCGTCCAGAAGTGTTCAGCCAGATTTGCTACAAGTGGGGCACGCCAGATGTGGACCTCATGGCGTCTCGATTCAACCACAAAGTAAAGACCTTTGTGTGCAGGACAAGAGACCCGTTGGCGGTGGCCACAGACGCGCTCGTGGCACCTTGGGGTCGGTATCGTCTTCTGTACGCCTATCCTCCCCTAAAACTTCTCCCGCGTCTACTGTGCAGGGTAGAAGCGGAGGGAATTCCGATGATTCTGGTGGCTCCGGATTGGCCTCGGCGTCCGTGGTACGCCGACGAGGTAAGAATGGTGGCAGACACTCCCTGGCGTCTCCCGCTGCGAGACGATCTGTTGTCTCAGGGACCCATATTGCACCCTGCTTTACACTCGCTGGCTTTGACGGCCTGGCTATTGAGTCCCAGGTGCTGAGGGACAGGGGTGTAGACGACTCAGTGGTCCCTACCATGCTTAAAGCGTGCAAGTGTACTTCGCGCAAGATTTATCATCGCACCTGGAAGGCATATATTGCCTGGTGTGAGGCGGGGGGTTGGAACCCTCGCTCTTATGTGATATCCAGGGTCCTTACTTTTTTACAACAGGGCCTGAATAAACAATTGGCCTTGAGTTACTCTCAAGGGCCAGATATCGGCTTTGGCGATTCTTTTTCAAAGCCCTCTGGCGTCTCATTCATTGATTCGTACATTTGTACAAGGTGTGCGCCATGTGGCTCCTCAGGTGCGGTTGCCTATGGCACCGTGGGATTTGAATTTGGTGCTTTCAGTGCTTCAGAAGCCACCATATGAGAAGATCAGGGATATTCCCTTACGATTGTTGTCGCAGAAAGTGGCCTTCTTGGTGGCCATTACATCCTCTAGGCGGGTGTCTGGAGTTGGCAGCGTTGTCCTGCAGGTCTCCTTACTTGGTCCTGCACAGGGACAAGGCAGTCTTGCGCCCGTCCCCTTCTTTTTTGCCGAAGGTGGTTTCTTCTTTTCATATTAAGGAAGATACTGTTCTCCCTTTGTTGTGTTCGCACCCTTCACATCCTAAGGAGATTGAGTTGCATTCCTTGGATGTCGTACGGGCTTTGCTGGTGTATTTGGCGGCTACAGACTCTTTTCGGAGGGCTGACGCGTTTTGTCTTGACGGATGGTCCACGTAAAGGAATGGCGGCCTCGTCGGCTACTGTCTCTCATTGGATCAGACAGACTGTGACTCATGCACGTTCTGTTCTGGGCAAATTGCCTCCTTTTCCAGTCACGGCTCATTCTACCAGGGCTTTTAGCACTTCCTGGGCTTTTCGACACCAGGCCTCGGTGTCACAGGTGTGCAAGGCGGCCACTTGGGCCTCAGTGCACACGTTTACGACGTTTTATAAAGTTGATGTGTCCGCATCTTCGGATGCTGCTTTTGGCCGTAAAGTTTTACAGGCGGCAGTGTAGGCGCGTCTGGAGCCTCTACAGAGGTTCTGTTGGGTACAGTTGTTGTCGTTTGCCCACCCCTCTTAATGACACAGCTTTGGGACATCCACACATGTCAATGGAGAGCTGCGTGTGTCAGTGAACGTAGGAGAAAAAGGGATTTTATTAAAACTTACCGTAAAATCCTTTTCTCTGAGTTCACTGACAGACGCAGCACCCACCCCTCTGCATTTTTTTTCGGTACGGCTTGTTACGAACTGATGTACTGAGCAGAGTCGGGGGATTATATGGGAAAGAGAGGACAGCCCCCTGGGAGGGGCCAGCTTGCTTTCTTTTTTTGCCTAGTTAACTCCTAATAGGATCTGCATATAACCCACATGTCAATGGAGAGCTGTGTCTGTCAGTGAACTCAGAGAAAAGGATTTTACGGTAAGTTTTAATAAAATCCCTTTATTTGGCTATGCGCCATGGGGAATTTGTGTGTATACATATGATATTTTACTGCAATATGAATTGTACAGTGTTATATACTTTAAATGTAGAGCATGGTCTCAAATCTATATTATATATCTATATATATATATGAATAAAGCATTCATTGTCCATTGTGCGTCTCACTCAAAGTCCCACTTTTATTCCTTTTGTCATAACTGAAACTAGGGATGGAAGCATAAGATCCTGGCAAGCCATGCTTCATTTAAAGTCCCAATCCCCCCCCCCCCCCCCCCCATATTTGATAAACAGTACTAAAATATGATCTAGTCTTAAAAGACCAGTTCACCTATTGATGCCTATGCATTAATGTCTCATACACATGAATAAGACCTAACATTACTGCAGCAGCAACATCCTATTCAAATATGAAATTGTAGTATGCAGGTGTGGACAGCCCAGCACTGTATTTTTAAAATCAGGAGTGTATGCAACACTATGATCAGAGAAAGTAAATACCTTGGCTATGTGTGTGAGGGCTAGGTAGATTATTAGTAAACGTGTACTTTAATATAATGTTTTAGAAAATGTACTCCACTAAATTAACATTTATATTTTTTGCTGCATCCAGGGCTTGCTATATGAAGCTACCTGCCCAGGCAGTGCCTTCTTCACTAGCTTTCGTGAAACCAGTAGAGGTAATGACACAGATAATGCTAAGTTGAAAAATAAGACCATATCATCTTTCTCTTAACAGTTCTTAAACTTTGTTCTCAGGATCGGTGGTCAACTGAAGTGATGAATATTTTTCAGCAATGCTGCACATGTGGTCCTTTAGTTGGCATTGTTGTACAGTACGTATTAGGCCGGCTCCATTTGTATCTTTGTGATACCTCAACTGAGGAAGATGTTTATCTGCACCAGTTATTGTTAAATCGTGGCCTTGCCAGCATGGTCCAAGACTCGGAATACTACGAGGCAAGTAAAGTAAAAATAAAATAAAACTTGTGCTTCTCTTCGCACTCATCTTAGGAATATTGTTAGTGAAGTAAGTACTATTAAGCTGAAGAATTTTCTGCAAAATAGCAGCCAGCCACATCAGGAAATGTTACAGTTGGTCTTGACAGTGGTGTGTTCTGAAATTATTCTGTTAAGCTGCCCATACATGGATCGAAATTTAGCGGGTTCAGCAGCAATTTTGATTGATGTATGTGCTAGCTGGTTGTACACAAGTGTACAATCAATCTGTCTGTTTTTTCTCCAAACGATCAGTGCCGCCAGCTAGAGCCAGCAGCATTGATCATTGTATTCTGACAGCTTTGTAGGCTCCCCACGGACAGAATACAATAGCACAGCGGGAGTGATTCCACCATCCACCTTATTTTTTTTCCTTCAACCTGCTTGTTTTTTTGTGTATAAATGTCTCAAAATACTTACCTGTGGTTTTTGCAAGCGCTCTATCTCAGATATTGGCTGCTATGACATTACAGGCTGAATAAAAGTGCATGTTGCTACAGAAAACTGTTTCTTTCTAAATTCAACTCTCACTGATGTAGTGACCAATGCGTTTTTTCCACACCCTTAATTTCATTAGCATGGTCATATGACTTGGGCTGCTGTTCTATAAGAATAGTGGTGGGCAGAGATCCAACCTGTACTACTAGTGTATTGGAGTGAGCAGTTGAGATACCACATCCATTGAAGCTATTTCACGATGCTGGGTGAGATTCTGCAATACCAGCCCAGCATTTAGTTGGAACTGAGGTTTAAAGGAGAAGATCATTTTTTGTAGCATGTAATATGTTGCACCCATATTCAGGGTGTAACCTGTTACTGATTCATCGGTCCCCGCTCCCCCTGCACCCACAGTCTAAGAGCTAGCTGGGGATCTTCTCTCTTCTGCTAGCTGTCACAATCCGTAAAAGACACGGCCAGCAGGTGGAGCATCTATTCACAAAGTCTGACAACCATTTGTAGTACTCAGTGAACTGCCACGACGCTGTTGAGCGTTGTGGTAGTTCATTGATGCTTCCTGCTAGTGTTGTAACTGTTTGGCCGTATGATGTACAGCCAAACCGCTTACACACAGAGTCTGTAAGAACCCAGCAAAGCGCCTAAGATCTGCTGATCTTGGGTGCAATGCTTTCCAGGCTCCCAACAAAAAAAATAATGCATTTTTATTTACCTGCAAAAAAAATGTGCATTTATTATTTTTTTGTAAAGGTGAACTTATCCTTTTAAAACATTTTAGTCTTTCCACCATAGAGTAAATTGATAATCTGAAGTAGTAGAAAACTGTGATATTTCTTAATCGTATATCACAGGGCATCTTTATGTTAACCACTCAGATTATACTACCGCCTTCAGGTGAATGGACACTGGCAGATAAAAAACGTAAACTTTTCCACCCAGGGATAACCCCTTCCATCATAACTTGGCCTCAGTTTTTTTTCGTTGTGTCCGTAGGTCAGACCTAGCAAATAGTAGCATATGGGCCACATTTTGACCTTTGGCTCTCCCTGTCTGGCCCGTGATGCCTCCCAGGCCAGCATATCTCTGAGCCTGTCCGCTTCCAATCTGACATGCTGACAGATGTCTGTGTGGACGCTGTGGAGAGCAGCCAGAACTGTAAGGATGGAGATGGAGGAGCTGATTGGCAGAGTGGAGGAGCTTATTTCTGATGGGAGACCGTTGACTGAGACCTTGCGGCACTCTCCCACCACTCTGCTACTGACCAGTTCTATCTCCAGTGTAGGGGAGCATCCAGCCTTCCTTCCTCCCTCTGTGACAGTGGCGAGCGCTCATATCTTGCATAGCTGCTAATTGCTTACGTAAAGCTGTATAGTGTTTCTCCCCTAGGACAGCATGAGAAAGTCCGCCACATGCATGTACAGGTGCCAGTCAGCTACCCGATCCTTCACCCCGTGTGACAGTGGTGATACAACACTGCACTCAGATCCCACCCAGCTACTTCCTGCTTGCAGATGCACAGACTTTCTTCGCCAAGACGGCAGTAATTCATCCTAGTCTGCCATGGCATATACAGGTGCCGGTCAGGTACCAAGTCCTCCTCACCCTTGTGACATTGGCAATATAACAGTCAGTGGTGCTCACATCTCTATCATCTTTATCCAGTAATGTATAACCAAAAGTCTACCTTTGTAACACACATTACCAACTTCTACAACAGAAATTAAGTACACACAGATACTTATAATTATAACTGTGAATACGCTAATCCCAATTAACAGTATTTAAACAAATGCAGTATCTCACAAAAGTGAGTACATCCCTCACATTTTTGTAAATATTTTATTATATCTTTTCATGTCACAACACTGAAGAAATGACACTTTGCTACAATGTAAAGTAGTGAGTGTACAGCTTGTATAACAGTGTAAATTTGCTGTCCCCTCAAAATAACTCAACACACAGCAATTAATGTCTTAACCGCTGACAACAAAAGTGAGTGCACCCCAAGTGAAAATGTCCAAATTGGGCCAAATTAGCATTTTCTCTTCCCGCTGTCATGTGACTCGTTAGTGTTACAAGGTCTCAGCTGTGAATGGGGAGCAGGTATGTTAAATTTGGTGTTAGTTCAGCATGGCACCTCATGGCAAAGAACTCTGAGGATCTGAAAAAAAATTTTGTTGCTCTACATAAAGATGACCTAGGCCATAAGAAGATTGCCAAGACCCTGAAACTGAGCTGCAGCATGTTGGCCAAGACCATACAATGGTTTAACAGGACAGGTTCCACTCAGAACAGGCCTCGCAATGGTCGACCAAAGAAGAGAGTGCACATGCTCAGCGTCATATCCAGGGGTTGTCTTTGGGAAATAGACGTATGAGTGCTGCCAGCATTGCTGCAGCGTGTGAAGGGGTGGGGGGGTCAGCTTGTCAATGCTCAGACCATACGCCGCACACTGCATCAAATTGGTCTGCATGGCTGTCATCCCAGAAGGAACCCTCTTTTAACCACTTCCTTACAGGACACTTACACCCCCTTCCTTACCAGACCAATTTTCTGCTTTCAGCACTCTCACACTTTAAATGACAGTTACTCAGTCATGCTACACTGTACCCAAACAAAATTTTTATCATTTTTTTCTCACAAATAGAGCTTTCTTTTGGTGGTATATAATCACTGCTGGGTTTTTTATTTTTTTCAATATAAGTGAAAAAGTAGCGACAATTTAAAAAAAAAAAACACTTTTTTTTAGTTTGTATTGAAAAATGTTGTAATTTTTCTACATAAATTTGGGCCATAATTTATACTGCTACGTATCTTTGGTAAAAATAACCCCAATTAGTGGATATTATTTATTCTCTGTGAAAGTTAGAGTCTACAAGCTATGGTGCAAATCATTGAAAATTGATTACACATGATGTACTGACCACCTATCTCATTTCTTGAGACCCAAACAAGCCAGGAAAGTACAAATACCCCCCAAATGACCCCTTTTTGGAAAGTAGACATTCCAAGGTTTTTTGTAAGGGGCATGGTGAGTTTTTTGAAGTTGTAATTTTTTCCCACCGTTCTTTGCAAAATGAAGAATTTTTTTTTTTTTTTTTTTTACACAAAATTGTTAAACAACAAGTTATTTCTCACACACCACATATGCATACTTGCAATGACACCCCAAAATACATTTCTCTTCCGTTCACTGACAGACGCAGCATTCTTATGACACATGGGGTTATGCTCATCCTACTAGGAGTAGCCTAGGCAAAACAAACAAAAGTGTAGGTTGGCCCCTCCCAGGGGGCCGTCCTCACCTTAGCATATAATCCCCCTGCTCTGTACAGCACATCGGTTTTTATTTGCCTAGTGCAAGGAGTAGACCTGGTTCCCTATAGGAGCAGCGGTCTCCTGAAGATTCATCTAAGGAAGACTGCTATCAAGAAGCTGGCTGGTGGTATAGAGGATATCTCGAATCCTAATCTTTCCCCAGTCCGGCCAACACTATGTGAACCCCCTTAGGGGGGCCCACCACATAGCGCCCGTTCCGTGCGGGGGGGCCAGTGGCTAAAACCCACTAGAGCCCAGTGACTGGTTCACCAGTCCAGTGGCCTTGCCAGCAGCATGCCTTCTTGCGGGGAGGTAGGTCTGCTCCGGGTGGCTACCCGCTGCGCCCGTCGGATTGGTGAGTGAACCCCTCTTCCGCCCTAGAGGCATGGAGAGTGGGCACCTGGGCAGCTCTGTGGGGGTCTGTTAGAGGCCTTCCCCCCACTCCCCCTCAATCCCCCGCAGGCACCTTTGCACTAACCGTTCGAATCTGCACCGACCGTCCGGAGCAATGTGTTAGGTGGGTCGTCGCCATTGGATTTTGGAGCACAGCTCGTTCATGGCCGACCGCACGTGTGTAATGGCAGCGTCCATTGTTTGAGAACCATGTGGTTTCCAGCCTGCTCTCTGGCGGCTTCCAGTGGTCGATTGGGAGAACTGCAGTCCTTGTCCAGGAAGTCCTTAAAAACGTGGGCTTCCGGTTTTTGCTTGGACAGCATGGTTCACACACAGTAACAAGCTCCTGACGTGCAACAGTTCGTGGGCATTGCTCTTCGGTTGGAGTGCTGAGACATTAAACAGCAAGTATAGCTGGCGCTTCCTGGGTGCCGGTAGCGGTGGGTGTAATCCGCCCGGGTCTCCCTGGCTGATTTGTGGGGTAGAGGTGGTGGTTACACAGCGGGGGTGCCGGGCTGAGATGTCAGAGGCCGGCAAGTCTATGGCAGGTATACCTGCAGATCTACAGTCCACCCCAGGATCATTAGTGTCCTTGGAACAGCCCGTTCCGAGGGGCCCCCAGAAGCGCCCACCCCCTCCTCCTTTCCTCAGGGGAGGATTCAGATCTAGAAAGCGCCTCAGTGGTCACACCTGTGGATCTTTCAGAGGGTGAGCCGCCCTCAGAGAGCGTCTGTTTGGCCCACAATTGGATAAAAATATAAAGGATTTACGGGAGGGAAGAGTGCTTTCCTTCCAGAGCCGAAGCGGCGAGATCACCGTCGTAGGCAAGGTCCTGTTTCTTCTGGTCAGAAGAAGGTTTTTTGGGCACCCAGCCCGGCGGGCAAGGCCGGGAAGGCGTTTACGGGCCGCAACAAGGGGCCCTGGCAGCGTAAGCCCGAAAAAGCGGAGGACAAGTCTGCTTCTGCATGATGGGTGGCCCCCACCTGCCTCAAGGGTGGGGGGCCGGTGTCTGGGGGTTGCATGCAGCTCTCTGCCCCCAGAAAAGTCCTTCCCTTCAAACGGGAGGCTACCGCAGAAGCGTCAGTAGGCGCCAGTCAGGCGCTCGGCAGACAGAAGTTATCTTGAACGCTAGCTTGCCGGCTGGAGTACCTGGGTCTGATGCCGGACACGGTACAGGCTGGGGTGTTCCTAACACCAAGCAAGCTTCTAATGCTTTAGGCAGGGCGAACCCTGTGATCGCACCACAATCCTTGTGGGGTCGGACATGGCACAGGCCGTAGTCTGGGTCCATGAGGTCGGCCGTTCGATCGCAAGTTCTATTGAAGACAGACGGCTCGCGGACTGACCGCGGATGACTGCGAAGACGCCATCGGAGGGCAAACTTCCCTTCCTGAAAAGACCCCCGTCTCTCGACGTACGTTGGGGGTCTGTGGCCGGGGGGTGGGAACTCCGTCCACCCCCGGTGGGTAGTACGTCTTCGTCTGAACAGGAGGCGAAAAAGCCCGAATGCGACGGTCCCGGGGAACAACGCCGGGCATTTGCGGAAGGGCCGGAACGGGCGGCCCGACCCAC
>BLSH010514966.1:1785868-1843027 GCA_018402905.1 Glandirana rugosa
TCCTCATCGTTTTTTCAGTAGGATGAGCATAACCCCATGTGTCATAAGAATGCTGCGTCTGTCAGTGAACTCAGAGAAAAGGATTTTACGGTAAGTTATACAAAAAATCCCTTTTTTGCTACTCCTCCTGAATATGGCGATACCCCATGTGTGAGGCTTTTACACAGCCTGGCCACATACAAAGGCCTAACATTGAAGTAGCACCTTCAGGCGTTCTACGAGCATAAATTACACATCTCATTTCTCAGCCACCTATTACACTTTTGAAGGCTCTGGAACACCAGCACATCTGAATTGCCCACAAAATGACCCCATTTTGGAAAGCAAACACCCTAACTTATAATTTATGAGGCATAATGAGTCTTTTGAACGGTTCATTTTTTTCCAGAAGTTGTTGGAAAATGTGAGAAAAAAATGAAAATGCATTTTTTTAACACAAAATTGACCATTTATACGATATTTCCAACACATAGCATGTACATAGCAAAAATGACACCCCAAAATACATTCTGCTACTCCTCCTGAGTATGGCGATACCACATGTGTGAGACTTTTACACAGCCTGGGCACATACACAAGCCCAACATTGAAGTAGCACCTTTAGGCGTTCTACGAGCATAAATTACACATCTCATTTCTCAACCACCTATTACATTTTTGAAGGCCCTGAAGCAACAGGACAATAGTATTTTCCACAAAATGACCCCATTTTTGAAAGTAAACACTCCAACGTATAATCTATGAGGCATAATGAGTCTTTTGAACATGTCATTTTTTTCCAGAAGTTTTTATAAAATGTGGGAAAAAAATTAAAACGCATTTTTTGTTACACAAAGCTGTCCATTTATAAGATATTTCCAACACATAGCATGTACATAGCAAAAATGACACTGCAAAACACATTCTGCTGCTCCTCCTGAGTATGACGATACCACGTGTGAGACTTTTACACACCCCGGCCACATACAGAGCCCAACATTGAAGCAGCACCTTTAGGCGTTCTATGAGCATAAATTACACATCTCATTTCTCAACCACCTATTACACTTTTGAAGGCCCTGGAGCACAAGGACAATGGAATTGCCGACAAAATGACCCCATTTTGGAAAGCAAACACCCCAAGGTATATTATATGAGGCATTATGAGTCTTTTGTACGGTTAAGTCTTTGGAAAACACGGAAAGAAGATAAAAACTCTATTATTTTTTACACAAAGTGGTCAATTTATAAGATATTTCTAACACATAGCATGTACATAGCAAAAATTACACCTCAAAATACATTCTGCTGTTCGTCCCGAGTATGGCAATACCACATGTGTGAGACTTTTACACAGCCTGGCCACATAGAGAGGTCCAACATGCAGGGAGCACCATCATGCGTTCTAGGAGCATAAATTACACATAAAATATCCTAATGACCTATTACACTTTTGAAGGTCCTGGAGCACAAGGACAGTGGAATTACCCACAAAATGACCCCATTTTGAAAAGCAAACACCCCAATGTATATTTTATGAGGCATGTGCTGCAGATAGGTACTCGGGTACTCTTATGGTCTGCAGATAGGTTCTCGGGTACTCTGATGGAATAGTAAAAGGTACTCGGGTACTCTGATGGGCTGGTAAAAAGTTCTTGGGTACTCTGATGGTCTGGTGACAGGTACTTGGGTACTCAGATGGTCTGGTGCGAGGTACTTGGGTATTCAGATGAGCTAGTGACAGGCACTCGGGTACTCAGATGGGCTAGTGACAGGTACTAGGGTACTCAGATGGGCTAGTGACAGGTACTCGGGTACTCAGATGGGCTAGTGACAGGTACTAGGGTACTCAGATGGGCTAGTGACAGGTACTCAGATGGGCTGGTGACCAGTACTCGGGTACTTTGATGAGCTGGTCACAGGTACTCAGAAGGGTTGGTAACAGGTACTCAGGTACTCTGATGGGTTGGTGACAAGTACTCGGTACACTCATAGGATGGTGACAGGTACTCGGGTACTGTGATGGGCTGGTGACAGGTACTCGGGTATTGTGATGGGCAGGTGACAGGTACTCGGGTACTCTGATGGACAGGTGACAGGTACTCGGGTACTCTGATGGGCAGGTGACAGGTACTCAAGTACTCTGATGGGCTGTGACAGGTAGTTTGATTGGGTGGTGACAGGTCCTCTTTATTGGAAGGGAGGGGCAATCAGTGTGCTTGGTGCTGACAGTAATCGGTAACGAGCTGTTACCGCTATCTCCTCCTCACACACGGTTTGTGAAGAGGAGAACCCGGTAACAGCTCGTTACCGCGGATTCCCGTCATTTTGTGACCGGCTGTGATTGGCCACAGCCGGTCACGTGGTTAAGAGCCAATATTATTGGTTCTTTACTGTGATCGGGGTTGGGCTTTGTCCGAGGGACAAGCCCGCACCCCGATCGCCACGCTGCGAGCCCCCAGGGGCGCGCACAAGCGGCGTGCACGCTGCTCTGTGTCTGTTGTTGTTAGTGACCCGCTGTGATAGGACACAGCTGGTCACGCGGTAAAGAGCCAATTTTATTGGCTCTTTACCCCGATCACGGAAGGCCGGGGTCCCGAGGGACACGGCCGCTTAGCATGGGGCGTCCACTTAGCATGGGGAGCGCACCTTGCCGATGTATAATTACTATACGCCAGTAAGGAAGTGGTTAATGATGATGCACGAGAGCCTGCAAACAGTTTGCTGAAGACAAGCAAACTAAGGACACAGATTACTGGAACCATGTCCTGTGGTGTGATGAGACCAAGATAAACTTATTTGGTTCAGATGGTGTCAAGCGTGTGTGGTGGCAACTAGGTGAGGAGCACAAAGGCAAGTGTGTCTTGCCTACAGTCAAGCATTATGGTGGGAGTGTCATGGTCTGGGGCTGCATGAGTGCTTCCGGCACTGGGGAGCTACAGTTCATTGAGGGAACCATGAATGCCAACATGTACTGTGACATACTGAAGCACAGCATGTTCCCCTCCCTTCAGAGACTGGGCTGCAGGGCAGTATTCCAACATAAGGACCCCAAACACACCTCCAAGACAACCACTACCTTGCTAAGGGTAAGCTGAGGGTAAAGGTGATTGACTGGCCAATCATGTCTCCAGACCTAAACCCTATTGAGCATTTGTGGGGCATCCTCAAACGGAAGGTGGAGGAGTGCAAGGTCTTCAACATCCACCAGCTCCGTGATGTTGTCATGGAGGAGTGGAAGAGAACTCCAGTGGCAACCTGTGAAGCTCTGGTGAACTCCATGCCCAAGAGGGTTAAGGCAGTGCTGGAGAATAATGGTGGCCACACAAAATATTGACACTTTGGGCCCAATTTGGACATTTTCACTTAGGGGTGTACTCGTTGCCAGCAGTTTAGACATTAATGGTTGTGTGTTATTTTGAGGGGACAGAAAATTTACACCGTTATACAAGCTGTACACCCACTACTTTACATTGTAGCAAAGTGTCGTCAGTTTTGTCACATGAAAAGATATAATAAAATATTTACAAAAATGTGAGGAGTGTACTCACTTTTGTGAGATACTGTATTTGTATTATTTCTCTATTACATTGATCATGTCTATTCTTGACTCCCAAGACAACCCTATGCCAAAGGTACCAAATATGCCCATCTTTCAGCTAGTAGCATTACTTCAGAAATATCTTTGAGTCTTAACTGAAGAATTCAACACTATCATTTGCTCGGGGCCTTTCACACATTTTAATATTATGATTAACCATAAAAAACAAATATTTTGCAAGCTTGCTGTAAATATAATACAACTCTAAGTGCCGAATTATGAATTTAGAATAATAATCTAATGTCCAGAGTGTTTACCAAGGTGTTGACTGGGCTGGTGGATCTGGGCTGCTTTAGAATCTGGAGTATTCCCATAGTGGGGTAACTGGACAATTGGCTTCTTTGAGAGCACTCGGCTCAAACCTCAGGCAATGCAGACCCTAGAACGGTTCGGTTGGGTACCGATCCTCCAGAGGTTAGCCTTGCTTCCGATTCAGTGTTTCAATTACTCGGGTCTGGTTTTAGACCAAGTTCATATTGACCAAGTCAAAGGTGTGTGTTCCACTGGAGAGATGCTTTCACTGCATTTTCAGATGGTCTTTGGAGAGTCCCCCAAATTGCTTTGTATGTGAGGATACTGAGGAAGATGGTCACCTCCTTTGTTACAGTTCCGTATGGCCAGTTCCACTCTAGAGAGTCCCAATACCAGATTGTCTGTGGAATGTGTTTAATAGAGGATACTGGATGTGGAAAAAAACATTCTTTCAGGTATTTTTTTAAGGTTGTGATAATGGATGCCAGCCTGTAGGGCTGTGGAGGTGTCCTGGAGAATCTCTTGGTTAAGAGAACATGGTTGTCAGAAGAACAGACACTGCTGACCAACATTCTGAGACTTTTGGGCGGCTTGGTTGGATCTTCAACATTGGTCTGTCTACCTTTGGGGTCATGTCGGACACTGTCACAGCAGTGGCAATCGAGAGAGGAACAAGAAGTGGCATGGCTCAAGAAGATTGTAGACCTGATCTTATACTGTACAGAATTGCATGTTCTGGCTTTATGCGGCATGAACATTTCTACCTTGGAAAATTGGCAGATGGAGTCTTCAACCATCACCACCTAAATTTCAGGCAAGAGGACTCTCCACTCGGAGGTGTTTGATGCTCTTTGTAACGAATGGGGGACACCAGAAGTGGATCTGGTTTCCAAATTCAGTTACAAGCTGGACTAGTATGTGCCCTTGACCAAGGATCAGCTGGCATTTGCCCTGGTGACTCCTCAGGATCAGTTCTCTCTGATCTATGCATTCTCTCCACTTCCGCTTCTACTTCGCCTGCTGTGCGGGATACAGGCAGAGTGTATGCTGATGATTTTCACCAGCTTGGTGAATGTGACAGACATTGGCTATCTGTTGGGGGACGACCCCTTGACTCTTCAAGATCTGCTGTCCCATTTTTCCACCATTTTACAGTCGGTGGCTTTAACTGTATGAATGTTTGAGGCCAATGTCCTGAGGGAAAGGGGCATTTCTCTAGTCCAGGACAGCACTAGAGCGATACAGCTCCACCTCTGAAGGCAGGAAACACAAAAGGGTTAAGTCTATAAAGGGGCAGCTCCCCTTACTCTTCCCCAATCTTTGTTTTTCCTCCACTGGAGGAGCAGGTGGGTAAGGAAGCTTCTGGGATCTGCAGTACCTTAGGGTTAGAGGATCAGGGTTCCTCGGTCAGGCACAGGGGAACCTGGGAACAGCGCATCTCCCTCCAGCTGATGCTCCCTGCACGAACTTGCAGCAATCTGGGTGCATCTCTAACTGGAGATTCCAGGCGTGCAGTGCGGGGGGCGAGCTCTGGACCATGAGTTCTGACCTGTGGAACGCAGGAGGGAGGGCGGGGACTTCCGGCGCGTCACTTCCGACTCCGGTCCTGCGAGGAGCATGGACACCGGAGCCATTTGAAGACCGCACCGACCACGTTGCAGTGGTCCTGCCGTCCTTTAGTGTAACGGCGTGATGCAGATGGATCCAGCAGAGGGTGGCAGTGATGTCGGTACAGCTCAGGTAGGTGGCACAGGGGTGGCTTAATCTACAGGGCTGGGGTAAAGAAGACAGCGGTGGGTGGAAGGTCCACCTAGGTCCTAGCCCATTTGGTCCCCTTCTTTTTTCCCTGGTGTTTTTTTGGGCCAGATCCGGGCTAAAGAACTTTGCGAATCCGGCCATGGCTGTTGGTGGGTGCACATAGGTGTCTGTCGGTGGTGGCACATTATGTGGTTGGTGGTTACTGACAGCTGCATGTGGTTTTGTTCCCTGCTCCTTCTCACTTTCTCTTGCTCAGGCTCAGCCCAGAGAGGGGGAAAGGTCAGGGGGGAAGAAGAGGTGTCAGTCTTGTGGAACCAAATTCAAGGATGGATGGAACAAACCGCTGTGTAAACCCTGTATTGACAAGCTGGTATACAAAGAGTCTACGGGAGCATGCAAAGCATTAATTTCAGGAGTTAAAAAGGAAATGAAAGGAATAATATCCATGCTGCCGAGCCCTGAAACCCAAAATCCACCAGCCGAAGCCCCCCCCCTGCTTCAGCCCCAGAGGATGGTATAGAAACAGTGGGAGAAGAATCTGATTCCCTTGATGACCTAAGTGAAGCAGCGTCATCCAAGGATGCCCCGAGCCAAAAATCGTCCACATACAGGCTCTCGCTCAAGGAGGTGGATGCTTTGTTTGGGCTGATTTATGAGACACTTGACATCAAGGATTGCTCTTCCTCTGTCCCTACACAATCAAATGTATCAAACCCTGAGCGATGAAGGGTTTTTCCCGTACATAGCTTACTGGCAGACTCCATTAAAAAAGAGTGGGTGGAGCCAGAGAAAAAAAATAGTTTTCTAAGAGCTTAAAAAGGAGGTTTCCTTTCAGTGAAGATGCGGCGTGCATATGGAATAAAGTTCCCCAAAGTGGATGCATCCTTTTCACAGTGCACCAACTGACCTCGCATTTGAGAACATGGGAGTCCTTAACCACTTCAGCCCTGGAAGGATTCCCTACTTTGGACCAGCACTTTTTGCGATTCGGCGCTGCGTCGCTTTAACTGACTATTGCGCGGTCGTGCAACATTGTACCCAATCAAAATTGACGTCCTTTTTCCCCCACAAATAGAGCTTTCTTTTGGTGGTATTTGATCACCTCTACATCACTTCTGATCATCGATATAAACAAAAAAAGAGAAACAATTTTGAAAAAAATATTTTTTAATTTTTGCTATAATGCTATAATAAAAATATAAAAAAACTAATGTATTCATCAGTTTTGGCCTATATATATTCTTCCTCATATTTGTGGTAGAAAAAATCGCAATGGGCGTATATTGATCGGTTTGTGCAAAAGTTGCTATTTACAAATTATAAGAATTCATTTATGGTGTTTTTATTTTTTTTACTAGTAATGGTGGCGATCTGCGATTTTTATCGGGACTGCGATATTGCAGCGGACAGATTGGACATTTTTGACCAGATCTAAAAATAGCCACTGTATAAATGTCATACAGGGAATGATTTAACCTGTAGGGGGCAATCAAGGGGTTAGCTGTGTTATCTAGGCGTGTTCTAGCTGTGTGGGGGCTGGGCTGGCAGGGACATGACAGATCTAACTGATCCGGAATACAGGAATCAGTCGATCTCTGTCATGCCCACTGACAGATCAGGGAGCCACCGTGTTTACATCAGCGGTTCCCCATTTTTCCTGTGTAGTAGGCGATCGCGGGTCGTCGGCAGACATTGAGTCCTCCCGACCTGCGGCCACACCGAGGGAGCGCCTGCCCTAGCCGCAATTCGCCTTACGCTGGCAATCTGCAGCGGTAAATGTACATGAGTCGGTCGTTAACCGGTTAAGGAACCCATGGACAAGAGAATGGTGGTACTCTTAAAACGATCATGGGAAGTGGTCATGACAAGTTTAAAACCAGTGATGGCCACACCAGTTGTAACCCATAACGTAAAAGTTTGGCTGGACAAGCAGCGGGTCCATTTAGAAGGGTGAACCTTCAGAAAAAAAATTCTAGTACCCTACCGATGCTGCATAAGGGAGCAGGCTATATGGCGAATGCGTCTACGGAATCGGTCAAACTGGTGGCAGCCTTGGTTAATTTCTCTTGCAGAGCCCTGTGGTTAAAATCTGGGTCAGGTGATCCGGCTTCAAAAACTAGACTTTTTGGTAATCTGTTTGAAGGAGAGCTGTTGCTCGTGGGGGATCTAGAAAGAGTTCTAGACAGCACTGCCGAAACGCTTTTTTTTGAGAATGGTCAGGGAGGGTTACCAGATACAGTTCAGTGGCACTCTTCCCATAAGGACTTTGATAACCTCTCAGGGACCCCCAGATGGCAGAAGCCTTGTTGGCTCAAATTGGCGACCTGATCGACCAGGGAGCTCTCATTCCAGTGCCGCAGTAGGAGATAAACCAAGGTTTCTACTCGCATGTGTTCATGGTATGGAAACCGGTGGGCAAGTTCCGCCTGATATTGAACTTAAAATCTCTCAACTGAGGGGTGGTCTACCGAAAATTCTAGATGGAGATAATTTTCAAGGTAAAGGTGTTACTTCCCCCAGATTGCTTTATGGCCTCCCTCGACCTGAGGGAAGCCTATTCACATGTCCTTGTTCACGAAAACTCACAGAAATTTCTAAGGGTGGCAATCGTATGGGGAAGGGCGGTTCGACACCTGCAATTCAGGGCCCTACTCTTCGGCCTATCCTCATCCCCCAGTATTTTTATGAAAGTCCTAACGGAGGCACTAGCCCCCCTGAGATTGAAGAGAATCAAGGTCATTCCATACCTGGATGACCTTTTATTTTGTGCCAGTTTGCTCTCGAGCTACAAGCAGACTTGTGGGATGCCATCTCCTTTCTGGAAAAATTGGGGTGGTTAATAAACAAGGAAAAATCAAACCTAACTCCAATGCAAACCTTTCCGTACCTAGGGTTCTTAGTAAACTCAAAGGAACCAAAGGTCTACCTCACGGAGGACAAAATAGTGAAGGTAGAGGCAACAGCAAAATTCTTGAAAAGCAGTCGGACGGTATCCATTTGCTCAGCAATGTCTGGCCTAGGACTGCTGGCAGCGACTATCCCATGGGCAAGGGCCCATTTCAGGTGTCTCCAAGCCAGTATTCTAAACAGCTGGGACGGGACACAGGAGTCGTTAGATTCAACCATCCTCTTTCCCCCAAAGACAAAAGTCTCTGTGGTGGTGGAGGGACAAGGGGAACCTGAGACGGTGTCTTAAATGGCCCTTTACGATTTCCACCCGCATTACGATGCATGCCAGTGCCTGGGGCTGGGGTGCTCAGTGGGAGTCCAAAATAACCCAGGGCTACTTGGAAAAAATGCAATCCGTCAGATCAGCCAATTGGAGGGAGTTGCAGGCGATCTGGGAAGCTCTGAGAGCCTTCGCCAATAATCTGAAGGGTCATCGTGTACAGGTACTTTCGGACAGTGTTGTAGCAGTCTCCTACATAAACAAGCAAGGGGGTACGAGGTGCCCATCCTTTCTCAGGCTGTTGAATACAGTTTTTGCCTTGGCCGAGAGGAATCTAGGCTCATTGTTGGCAGTCCACCTGAGAGGGGTGGACAATCACCTGGTGGATTTTTTGAGTCGCCATCAGGTGGGAGAATCAGAATGGGTGTTGAACAGCGAGGTTTTCCAGCAGGTGACATAAAGGTGGGGACTTCACCAAGGCGAACACCAGGTGCCTGTATACTTCTCTCTGGAAAGAGAGGGAGGGGCTTAGGAGATAGATGCCCTGGCCCAGAAGTGGGCATTTCATCTGTGTTACGCTTTTCCCCCATTCAAACTTATTCCGCTGCTTCTAAGAAAATTTGTTCAGGAGCACAGCACATTGATCTTAGTGGTCCCCTATTGGCTGAAAATAGTCTAGCGAGGGACCCTCCCCTGATTCTGCCCAAGAGGGAGGATCTGCTCTCGCAGGGCCCGGTTCTGTTCAAAAGATAGTTTTGCTGGCCTGGTATCTGAGGAAAGCCTCCTGAAGTCTAAGGGAATTTCAGATAGGGTGATAAAAAATATTCTTTCTAGAAGGAAGAAAGTGACCCAAGCTATTTATTTTAACTTTTGGAAGGTTTTTTTGTTCATTGGTTAGACACCAGGAAGTGGTCAGCAGATGTGTCAGCTATCCTGGAATTTTTGCAAGATGGCGTTGATCAAGACTGGCCATAAGTACCTTGAAAGTGCAAGTAGCAGGTTTGTCTGTTTTTTTGGTGCAACCCCTGGCGTTAGACCCACTAGTCAGCATGGTTCTTCAAGGGGTTAGCCAGAATGAGGCCTACTTCACTCAAAATATTGCCCTAATGGGATTTGACTACAGTGTTACAGGGCTGGATTAAGCATTCACAAGAAGAACAACTATCCCTGAAGTGGGCCACGCTCAAAACTGTGTTGTTAGTGGTAATCTCAACAGCCAGGCGCATTAGTGAGTTAAAGGCTCTTTCTATCAAAGAGCCTTTCTTGCACATTTTTGAGGACAGACTGGTGTTAAGAACAGACCCGGTGTTCTTGCCGAAAGTGGTTTCTAAATTCATCAGGACGCAGGAGATTGTTCTGCCTTCCTTCTGTGCATCTCCAACTGGGCGTAAGGAAGCGGAGTTCCACCAACTGGACGTGAGGGCCTGTGTCTTGCATTATTTAGAGTTATCAAAAGACATTAGGAAATCCAATGCTCTTTTCATTTTGCATGCTAGTAAAAGGTTGGGGTGTCAAGCTTCGAAGGCCACAATTGCCTGCTAGATTAAGCAAGCGATTGTAGAGACTTACAAGATCCTTAAGAAGGAATGGCCTTTCTCCCTCATGGCTCATTCCACATGGGCACTGGCGGTCTCTTGGGCAGAGCGAGCTGGGGCGACACCAAAACAAATTTGCCGAGCAGCAATGCGGTCAAGTTGTTCGACCTTTATGAAGCATTACAGGTTGGACCCCCCCCCCCCCCCCCCATAATCTGGTAAGTTCTCGATGATCCTCTCTAGTGCTGTCCTGGACAGACTAGAGAAAACCAGAGTTAGGCTTACCGGTAACACTATTTCTGGGAGTCGTCCAGGACAGCAGGGATTCCCTCCCTATATGCTGCTACAATTTTGGACAAGTATGTTTGTTTCAGAAATCGTTCCAGAGAAGTTCTAAAATAAAGACTGGGGAAGAGTAAGGGGAGCCGCCCCTTTATATACTTAACCCTTTTGTGTTTCCTGCCTTCGGAGGTGGAGCTGCTAAACAGAGTTACCGGTAAGTCTAATTTTTCTGACTCATTTCTACCTATTTATGGGCCAGAAAGTTGACCTCCGTGAAGGGTGTACCATTCTATAGCTTATTTTGTCTGGTGTGAGGCCTAGGGGTTTCATCCTCCAGTATGTTGTGGGGGCTCCTTTTGACTTTTTTCCAGGCTAGTATTTCGGAGCTGGCTGCACTCTTGCAAAGGAACCACTTCTGTTCATTTTGCCTATGTTTTTTTTTCTCATTGCATTGCTATTCATCTGTCCTAATCCTAAACACGCTAAGGTGGAGGCTCTTTACTCCTTGGATGTGGTCCATACTGTGCGGGTTTACCTAATGTTTACTGTTTTCTTTCAACAGTTTGTTCTGCCTGTGGGCCATTGCAAGGGGAAAGCTGCTTTTTGGTCCACAGTTTCTTGGTGGATTCACCAGCTCGTTTTTCAAGACAAGGTACATCCTTTTCTGTTCAGACCCATTTCACCATGAGTGTCAGTGCTTCCTTTTAAGCTTCAATGGCTAAAGTCCTTAAGGTCATCTGTTCACATAGTTATACTAGGTATAAATGTTCATGCTTCTGTGCACATTTTGGGCAGAAAATCCGGCAGGTGACTCCAGTGGTGGTTTGGGTTTTTGGCTTGTTGCTGTATTGCCCAGCCCTCATGTGTTCAATGCTTTAGGTAACCTAAGGAAATCATGAATATGAAGATTTCCTTTTTTCGGGTGATGGACGATTTTAAAAAGTAGATTTTTTTTTTTGTTAGAATCCCTTCCCTCTTTGTGTTTCTCATTGTTTGCTACACAACTGAGGCTAGTCTGTGATGCCTGTGGGGAGAAGCCTACCTTTTTTATTTGCCAGTGTCCATTTACCTGAAGGAGGCAGCATAATCCAGTGAGTCATGAAAATGAAGATGTTCTGTAATCTACTTCAAGAAAAGAAATGCTACTTATGTCTCCCCTGACAAATTAAAGTGGTTCTAAAGTCCAAATATTTTTTTTACCTTAATGCATTCTCTGCATTAAGGTAAAAAGTCCCACTCCCTATCCTACCCACTCCCATCCCTAAACACCTACCTGACTCCAGCTGTCTTCCTGGCTACAGCACCGCTGCTCTCACTTCCTGCTCTCATAGGCTCCTGCTGTCCTCACACACAGCCTGGCTTGGAAGCATGCACATAGGTGCATCCATAGCACCTGATTTGCTAAGGAGGCACCCGCAGGAAGAAGGAGCGGACAGCGCCAGTGAGGGACTGTTAAAGATGAGGTAATGGACCGCGTTGTGTAATATCATTGCACAGTGCAGGTAAGTAACACCTTTTTTTATTTTAATTAAAAAAAAAAAAAAAACTATCAATTTAATCCTAGTATAGTACAACATAAAAATTTTAAAATTTGTGAGCAGCATGCGTACCATTACTGTTTTTAATTTGAATTTGTCTAGTTTCAAATGCTATTAGACAGATTGTCTGTCTAAAACAATAACTTCCATATACTCTACACTCAACACACCTTCATTTCTGTAAACTAAAACCCACTCTTTTTTTTTTTTTTTTTAATTAAGCATTTCCAGAAATGTAACACATTTGTTAACTACCTGATCCAGTCTTCAGAGCAACCACAGGAAGAGTCACAGGAACCCATACTGCCAAGTGAAGAAAGCACAACTGGGTTAAAAAATGAAGAAGCCATAATACAGGTGCTAGCTCTCCACCCTGCAGTTTGCATGCCAGTATTTACAGTACAGTATGTTAGATTGGTCATAAAAAGGTCCTCTAGGTAACAAACTTTTTACTTAGAGAAAGGCTGCTCCGTGCTTTACAATTTTTAATTTGATTTAGCTGACTGTGGAAAGGACTGTCAAGTATTTTTAAAGCCCAATTAAACCCCCTCACTATTTGTGTTATGCAACCATGCTACAAACACAGTAATTAATATATAATAAAAATATTAAAATACCCTTTGCAGCCAACAGCAAAGGTACTGTGTTGCTAACAGTGCTTTGGTTGAAAGAGCTACATTGTGACTCTCCTATATGCTGGCAGCACAGGTATTTTAAAGTGTATGTAAACCTAAAATGAGTATCTGTTCAGTATAGGACACAGGCTGATTATTCATAAACCACCTGGACGTCCACCTTAGAACCTTACCCCACTCTGAGTGTCTTCAGTTTTTTGCTAGTGCCCTAGGGTGATGGACATCATCTTCCTTAAAGGGAAATCACTCCTATCTTAGCTAATTCATTCGTTTTTCTTCAGATTCTTCAATCAGCATCTCACTAAGTTCTAATACAAAACAATAGAGGCAGTGCATCCAGGTCGGTATCTGTACTTTTGTTTCAAACACTGAATTCTGCATAGGTGCTTACCTCTGTGCTCTCTACCTAATGTGTTTTGGTAACTGTAAGTTGCTGTACTGGTCCACGTCTGTGGTTCATCCCCATGGCAAGAAGACCTTGAAAACCCCTCCAGGCCTTTGTCCACTGTAACAGGCAAAGCCTAAACCCTATATAAGGGCCAGTGAATTAGACGGGTATGATAGGGTCGCCCTGCTTCTTTGAATTACTGTTGCCCTGCAATCCTGAATATTATACATTCATGCATTATAACTGTCAGGAAACTATCAGTCTTTATTGACTTTACTGTGTAATCTTTTCGAACTTGGGGAAAAATTCAACCAATCACAGCTTAGTCTCAGGTGGATGACCAAGCGTTGCCTTACTTCACAGGTCGCTCTTTATAAGGTGCTCAGGCACTCCCACCCTTTTGCCATCAGGCTTTTACTAGAGGATGATTTGCACCCAGATTTCTGCATGCTCTTCCTCAGATACTCCATATTTCTGCACCCAGTTTAGAGTACCCCGCAGCGTAATACCTTTACCCGTAGCAGTGGCGGAACCCAGATGATAGGGAACCACGGCAAAAGCTCAGACAAATATTCACTTTGCTGGGGACAAAGTACTCATTCTCATAGTGACAATACTTCTCTTGCACTGGAGCAGGACCCAAGTTTAACAATGGTCTCTACATGCGATTGTAGCTCTACCTCAGGCATGCAACAAGTAGCTTCCCTGACTTAGGCTGGCCATACATTCTAAAATTGTCTTGTGCAATATTCCTTAAGATTTACAAAAAACATAGAATATGAGCTCAAACCTAAATACTTTGATTTGTATCCAATTAGGCAGGCCCTTGTGTACTACATAGTTGAAGGTAAATATAAAGGAAATTGTACAAGGAAATTGTATGGCCAGCTTAAAGAAGTTGTATCCCCATAAATGACATTTTTACCTACAGGTAAGCCTATAATAAGGCTTACCTGTAGGTAAAAAGAATATCTCCTAAACCTGTACGGTTTGGGAGATATTCTCATTGCAAGCGCAGCTGATGTCAGCAGACGCATGCGCAGTGATGTCCCGGCGCATAACATATACATCAAAGATGTCACAGGAGGAAAGGTTCTTCTTCCACAGTGGAAAGTTTCAAAATCCCCTTCCTTAGGGGCCTCTTCCTCCTCAAAACACAGAGCACCTCAATGCTGTACCCCAGGCTTCAACTTCGAAGCATAAGTTCAACCCTTCCTTTTGGTGCAAGACTTGGTTCACAAAGCCTGCCAAGTTTTCGTGAAGTCTTCCCAATGAAGGGATGCCCTCACTTCTTAAAGTGGTGAGATTTCTGTGACAGTTTGCCTCTGAGTGGTTCATCCCTATAGAATCCAGAACCTGTTCTGACCAGAATTCTAGCTAACCGCTAAACTCTTTCCTTCCCCGCTTAATCAAGAAGGATCAAGTTGGCTTTGTTCCGCAGAGGCAGGGAGGGGACGCTATTCGGTGAATACTGCAGTTAGAACATATAGCCCACTGTCACTCTTTAGAATCAATCTACTTCACCAAGTGGCCCAACAGGCAGACAGTGTCCGCTAATTTGCCACCAAACCAGCGCTTGTGGAAAACAGATAATTTATTCTCTTCTTCTGAGCTCAAGATGAAAAGTAGCTACTTTAAAAAAAACATACATAAACACCACCATAAAACAATATAATATAGTTCTATCTAAGGTGAAGCAGCGGTAATAGTAAAAAGTCCCACAGCTGTGGTTAGCAAAACGATCAGTATTAGTCTGTCTATTGGTTCCTCCCAATGAGGGGATATTTAGTCCAGTTTATATCTGCAAAATTCTCTTGACTATATTTTCACACTTCTGGCAATTGAACGGGTATTATGCAGTCAGATATGAAGACAGCTGACAGTATGTGCGATCTGGTCCCCAAATCCCGTTGCACTCACTGGACATCTCTGAGTATTGTGCCCCGATCTCTGCTTGTCAGCAATTCTCTAGAGCACGTCTGTCCCAGCAGCTGAGTTTGTCCTTTTTTTGCAACAAATAGAGCTTTCTTTTGGTGGTATTTGATCACCTCTGCGTCATTTCTGATCACCGCTATAAACAAAAGAAGAGCGACAATTTTGCAAAAAAACCCACATTTCTTACTGTTTGCTAAAATACAAATCCAAAAAAAAAATATAAACCTTTTTTCATCGGTTTAGTCGATTTATATTCTTCCTCATATTTTTGGTAAAAAAAAAATCGCAATCGGCGTTTGATTGGTTTGCGCAAAAGTGGCCGCGTTTACGGATGATGAGAATTCATTTCTGGTGTTTTTATTTTATTTAATTTTTTTTCTAGTAATGGCGGTGATCTGCGATTTTTAGTGGTAAAGCGGACATGTCGGACATTTTTGACACTCTTTTGGGATCAATGACATTTATACAGTGATCAGAAATTTAAATGTCCACTGATTAATGTATAAATGTCATTGGCAGTGAAGGGGTTAACCTGCAGGGGGCAATCTAGGGGTTAATTGTGTTCCCTGGGCGTGTTCTAACTGGGGGGGGGGGGGTTGCCGGGCTACCATGGGCATGAGAGATCTAACTGATCCCAGTGACAGGGATCAGTAGCTCTTCCATGCCCCCACTAACAGAGAGCGTTCTTTGGCTGTGGGCGCTTATCGCGGCTCGCCAGCGGACTTCGGGTCCGCCCGAGCCGCGGGCACACTGCCGCCGTAAGTAGACGGTAGACATTGTGGAACCGGTTAAAACAACTTGGATAATGTCTCCTCAGCTCCAATCTCTTTTCACCAATCACGATTTTGTCAGGATCAGTGGTGCCTGGGCTCAAGATAGGAGTTTCTGTAGACCATACATGTACCGTTTGGACATTGCCTAGACGCGTTTCGACAGGTCGTCTTTGACAATAGGCATGTCCAAACGGGCTCACAGTTTCCTTTAACTCATTAGCATATCATCCCAATCAGATTAACCCTTTAGATCACCAGCTTAATTCTAATGTGCAATTTCCGTAGATGCAGCTCATAAATTGTTGCTGTGTTGGCTTCAATTAACCTTAATTGGTAGCCAAACCTTCTATTTTGTGCAACATAGCTGTAACCGTGAATCTTGGCTGCCCCAGTAACGTTTTTTAAACAGTTCCTCTCTCATATGGGAAAGATGTCCTAGCCCTCACTCTGCAGCTAATTGGATCTGTCCTCACCTTTATTGCCCCATATATCATCAGATATCTGTCTGATCCTATCGGCGTCTACATCGTGAATCTGATTGTGACACAATGTTCCATTTAAAATGTCTGCATACATCTTGCTGTGGGACTTTTTACTATTACCTATTAGCGCTGCTTCACCTCAGATAGAACTATATTACATTGTTTTATGGTGGTGTTTATGTATCTTTAGAATCAATGCTTTTGTCTCTTGATGTGAATAAGGCATTTGATACTTTGTCATGGCCTTATCTCATGTCTGTACTTCGCCATTATGGTTTCGGAGCCTCATTACTGCGATGGATGACAGCACAATATGACTCCCCTTGGCTAAAATTAAATATTACGGATTTGAGTCATCTGTTTGGGAGGGGCAAACGTCAAGGTTGCCCACTCTCACCACTCCTTTTTATTCTGGCTCTGGAACCATTGGCAGAGGCGGTGCGCTCTCTTCCAGATATAAAAGGTATTGATGTTGTGGGCTCCTTATTCGCCAACAATATTTTGCTAACTTTAACCACTTACAGCCCAAGGTCCTGGATTTTGAGTGGTGAGATCTGAATGGTGCCTGTAGCTACAGGCACCATTCAGATATCTTTTTTTTCTGCTGGCGATTGTGTGTAAGATAAAAGTGGTCTCTGTGGCGGATTTGTCGCGAGATCACTTTTATCAGCAGCGGGAGAGGTGCTCCCCAGCCATTTTCCTGTCATCTCATCTACCAGACCCGCCGATAGCGGCAGAGATGATCGGGTCCGTTCCCTCCATTATCTGTGAGTGGAAGATGCCGCCCACTCTGCTCCATAACATTGCAGGATGGATGCGACATCACAAGTCACATCCGCCCATAGCTCTTAAAGGGGACATTTTTTTTTCAACTATTTTTTTTCAAATTTTTTTTTTAGCAATTAACTGTAAATATGAGATCTGAGGTCTTTTAGACTCCCCACACCCCCAGATTTTGACCCCCATATTTAAGAGGTCCTGGCATGTTTTTTTCTATTACAAGGAATGTGTACATTTCTTGTAATAGGAATAAAATAAAAAATAGTAAAATAAATAAGAAAAAAAAAATTAAAGCACCCCGTTCCGCAGAGCTCGTGTGCAGAAGGGAGCGCATGCGCAAGTCCCACCCGCATATGAAAACGTTGTTCAAACCACACAAGTGCGGTATCGCCGCGATCGTTAGAGCGAGAGCAAGAATTCTAGTGCTAGATCTCCTCTGTAACTCAAAACTGGTAACCTGTAGGGATTTTTAAATGTCGCCGATGGAGATTTTTATGTGCCAAAGTTTGTCGCCGTTCCACAAGCGGGCGCAATTTTGAATCATGACATGTTTTGTATCAATTTACTCGGTATAACATTATCTTTCACAATATGGAAAAAATTGGGCTAACTTTACTGTTGTCTTAATTTTTAACTCAAAAAGGTGATTTTTTTCCAAAAAAAATTGCGCTCATACGACCGCTGTGCAAATATGGTGCGACAAAAAGTATTGCAACAACCGCCATATTATTCTCTAGGGTGTTAGAAAAAAATATGTTTAGGGGTTTTAAGTAGTTTTATAGCAAAAAAATGATTTTAACTTTTAAACACCAAGTCCAAAAAATAGGCCCGGTATGGAAGTGGTTAAACTCCCTCCAGAATCTCTCTACCGAACGTACTGTCGCTTCTAGACACTTGCATTCCTCTCGGGATTTTGGGTCAACCCTTCCAAGTCTAAAGCACTGTCAGTAAACCTCAGTTCCAATATTAACAGATCTGAAAACAGCCTTTCCATTTCATTGGCTCTCCTCCTTGCCCTACTTGGGAATCCGTCTCACCCCATCAAATGCAGGATTGTACCAGGTCAATTTTCCACCCTTGTTCAAAAGATTGTGTGACATGTTGTCATCCTGGTCCCACTTACCACTGTCCTGGTTCGCTAGGATAACTGGAATTTGCATGTCTTGTCTCTCAAAATGACTGTTTGTTTTTTTTTTTTTTTAGATTTGCCTGTTTTAGTCTCACCACATATTTTAAGCAAACATCAACACAAGCGTTTGAAGTTTATCTGGGGATCAACCCATCCTCGAATCAGTAAACCGGTTTTGTACACCCGAAAGATCAATGGTGGCCTTTCGGTCCCTAACTTACAGGCCTTCTATACTGCAGCGAACATGGCTCCGCTATCCCACCTCCATGAAACATACCAACTACCGCTATGGGCCAAATTTGATCTTGTCGACTCCGATCCTATACCTGTCTCTTCCCTACCCTGACTCCCTCCTATTCATCGCCTGGCCACAATAGGGCCATGTTTCGCCCACTCTCTACGAATATTCTAGGGTCTGATCTCCCCCTTCTCCTACTTCTTCATTGCCCATTATTCCCTCCAGGTTGCTAAAATCCGGCCCAATTTTCCTGGTGGACTGCAAACGGATTCACGGACATTCACTCCCTGTTTACCTTTTCTAGAATACTGACATTTGACGCACTACGTTCTTCTCATAATATTCCCTTTTGAGAACAACTTAGGCATTTTCAACTCATTAAATCCTGCCCTACCCCATATACTCTGACCCCTTTTGAGAGCCTATGTAGAGCCAGACCCCACCCTCCGGGCCTAATATACCGTAGTTGATTTTTCATCTATAATTTCTGCAAAAAAGCCTCAGTTGAGACCCTATCATCTCTAATGGGAAAAAGAACTGGGGAGGCAGTTTTATCCGGAAGACTGGCATATTATGACTATAGCCCTTTCCAAGTGTTTGAGAAATGATCTTATAGTGGAGAACTCCTATAAAGTGTTGTATAGGTGGTATTATACGCCGGCTTACTCTCCACTCCGCTTTCGGGGATGTTCACAAGAAGGTTCTATGGCACATATTTGGTGGTCATGCCCGAAGGCATGCAGGTTATGGGTCAGAGTCTATACCCTTCTCCATAACTTATTTCATTTTAACCTCAAAAGGGACCCCTATGAAGCCCCTCTTGGCAAACCAATTGTTACGCCCGGAACGGCAATTGGCCCTACATCTCTTTATGGCAATTAAACTAACCATTGCGAGGACATGGAAAACCATTTGAATGAAATCATGGTGAATGAGAAGTTGACGGCCATCCTCTCGGATATGCAAGCGCTTAGAGTTCGGCAACCGTGGGTTATATATACCCAGCCCTCTCGGTTTGACAGTACGCTTCTCTCGATTTAACCATCCTTCGACGCTCACCCTGTGAACTCTTTCCCTCTTAACTTTCTCCTTGTTCATTTTTCACCTATCAGGTTTCCCTTCCTTTTTCTTACTTTTCCTTTCTTTTCTTCTCTGTTATGCCTTTTGCATTAAAGTGTATGTAAACCTGAGTATTTTTTTTTTAATGAAGACTTCTACCTGGTACAGTAGAGGATGCTAATTCATCTGTGCCCAGTCTTGCCATGAATAGTTAATCCAGCTCTGAGCAATCCTCTTGTCTTTTTTCAGTAAGTTAAAAAAACAACACAGATAAGTTTGTGTCGCCACATCCCTGCACTGCTTTGACTGACATCTGATTTCTTTATCTCATGAATGCGCTGAGAGCAGAGTGTGTATTACGATTCCAGCTTCACATCCCTCCTTCTTTCTTCAGCTCTCCCAAGATTGGCTGCTCCACACTCCAGCATGATTGGGCATGCTGAAGACACGTGGTGCCTTTCCTGAGTTTTGACTGGATGTTACTCATCATGGGACGTGATCAGTTTGACTGAGGGCTGTTCATGGTGCAGTCCCAGAGCCAGCAGAAAGAGTAGGAGTGTGTAGAGGTGGGCAGGGAGTCTTGTGACATCGCCATTTCGCCCACCGAGCTCCAGCAAAGAGACCCCCCCCCCTTCCCCACACTGATTGCAGAGTTTTGTGGGGCTCCTGCTGAAGGAGGATGACATTTGCAAGGTAGGGATACATGCAGAGGTGGCTTGCATGTATATATACACTAATACTGTGTCATTAGTTTATAGTGGGTGAGTGGTGGGTTTACAGCCACTTTAAATTCATATGTCGACCAGACCGCCAGGTATTGTGCTGTCAGGATGGTTATATTGATAACATTTTGTTTTCCATAGTATTTTTTCTCCTATCGTTCACTGACAGACGCAGCTCATCATGACGTGTGGGGTTTATGCTTGTCCCACTAGGAGTTAACTAGGCAGGGAAAAGAAACAGCTGGCCCCTCCCATGGGGGCTGTCCTCTCTTCCTACATAAACCCCCTAATAGCATAGCTCTTCAGTTCTTATGCCTTTTTTGCAAGGAGTTGACCTGGCTTCCCTTTAGGGGAATTTGTGGTCCTGTTTGTGACCATTTTTTATTTTTTGGACCAGCTGCGGGCGGTCTTTAGCGAATTTCTCCCCCGGGTGGAGGTCGCCCAACAGGCCTCCAAGAAGCGTCCCCCTCCTACCTTTTTACTGATGGGAAGGGGAGGATTTTGAGCCGGAAGTGGCCTCAGGGGTCTCAGAGACCCCCGTGGACCTATCTGATGGGGAACTGGGCCCTTTGGACGGCGAAAGGGATCAGGGGGCGGCGGCTGCGCGCGAGAAAGCGTTGGGTGCTACCATTATCGCTGGCATTCGCACTAAGCTGCAACTGGGTCAGGATGGTGAATCGCAGTCTGTTGCGTATGTGTGTGGGTCCTCTAGGTCCCCTAGGGCCCCCAAGGCTTATCCCTACAATAACTTTTTTGATCATTTTCTTTATCGTGAATGGCAGCGTCCGCAGCACTCTTCTTCGCTGTCAAAATGGTTCGCTGCTCGCTATTCCTTTGAGGAAAGCTTTTTGAAAAAATGGGAATCGCCTGTGGTGGACCCACCGATAGCACGCCTTAGTAAGGCAACGACTATCCCTCAGGAAGGCACTCCTTCTTTTAAGGATCCCACTGATAGAAAAACAGAGGCACTTTTAAAGTCGCTGTTCCTGGTGGCAGGTTCCGCTGTTCGACCGGCCTTGGTGTCCGTCATGGCGGCGCAACATCTGTCCGTGTGTATGGAAGAGCTCCTGAAGGACCTGGAAGGCGGTCACCTGATGGATGCGCCGCCGAAGGCTGAGTTTTTGCTCCAAGGTTTCAAGTACCTTTGTGATGCGGCCGTTGATTTACTGACGATCTTATCCAGAATAACGATATTTGCCGTCATCCTCAGACGGATACTTTGGCTGCGTTCTTGGTCCGGTGACCACGCTTCCAAAAAAGGTCTTGCTGACCTCCCTTTTCAGGGTGGACGTCTATTTGGTCCACGTTTGGATGAGATTATTAAGGACTTCACGGGAGGTAAGAGTACCTTCCTTCCAGAGCCCCGCAGGCGTGAGTTTCGCCGTAGACAGGGGCCCCCTTCTTCGGGTCAGAAGAAGTTTTTTTGCGCCTCGGGCGCAGCAGGTAAAGGGACCCGCCCCGGTAAGGTCGCTGCAGGGGCCGGAAGACGGCAGTGGCAGCGCAAGACCGAAAAGGCGGAGGACAAGTCCTCCTCAGCCTGATGGGTTGCCCCCACCCAGGTTTCGGGTGAGGGAACGTCTTCTGGGGTTCGCAGACCGGTGGCTGGCTCATGTTTCCGACCGCTGGGTCCGGGAAGTGGTGTCCACCGGGTACAGGATAGAGTTCAGTTCTCTACCCCAAGACAGGTTCTTCCCATCGAATTTAGGGCTCCTGCAGGAACGCCGGGAGGCTCTTTTTGGGGCTGTACAAGCACTCTCAGACCAGGGGGTGATCGTGCCAGTGCCTCCCGAAGAGAAGTTTTGAGAGTTCTACTCGAATCTATTTGTGGTTCCCAAAAAAGGGGGTGGGGGTTCGGCCCGTACCAGACCTGAAGGCCCTGAACCGGTATGTCAGGGCGCAGAAAATTCCGGATGGAATCCATCCGCTCGGTTGTGGCTGCCCTTCATCAGGGGAAATTTCTGGCGTCTCTGGACATCAGGGATGTGTACCTCCATGTACCCATTCATCCACGACATCAGCGCTTCCTACGCTTTGCGGTGGGAGACCTCCATTTTCAATTTGTGGCACTCCCCTTCGGTCTGGCCTCAGCACCCCGAGTTTTCACAAATCTGCTAGCTCCGGTGTTGACGTTGCTACGACAGAGAGGCGTTGCGGTGGTACCCTACCTAGACGACCTGCTCCTGCGAGCAGAGTCCGCATCGGCTCTGGAGGAGAATGTGGGAATCACAATGACCTCACTGCAGGACTTCGGCTGGTTGATCAACCTGCAGAAGTCGTCGGTCTCTCCATCCCGTCGCCTGGAGTATCTGGGTCTAATTCTAGATACAGTGCAGGCGAAGGTGTTCCTCCCTCAGGCCAAGTTGCTGTCTCTGCAGTCGGCAGTGCGCACCCTCTTGTCGCACCGTCGGTCTTCATTACGGTTCTGTATGCGGGTGCTGGGGCTCATGGTCTCGTCGTTCGAGGCGATACCATTTGCCCAGAGTCACACTCGTCTCCTTCAGCGAGCAATTCTGGCTGGGTGGGACAGGTCCCCTCGGTAATTGGACCTTCCGATTCGTCTGAGCTCCCAGATCAGGGCGTCTCTGACCTGATGGCTTCGGGACTCGGCCCTGATTCAGGGGAAGTCGTTCCTGCCCCTTCAGTGGGTGATCATCACCACGGTTGCCAGTCTTTCAGGCTGGGGAGGGATCCTGGGGCAGCTGTCTGCCCAGGGCCGTTGGTCGGGACAGGAAGCTCGCCTCCCCATCAACGTTCTGGAGCTGAGAGCAATTAGATTGTGCCTCTTTCACTGGACAGTGAGATTGCAGGGTCGTCAGATTCAAATTCAATCGGACAATGCCACAGCAGTGGCGTATGTGAACCATCAGCGCGGCACAAAGAGTCCAGCAGCTGCGACGGAGGCAGCTCTGATACTACGTTGGGCGGAACGTCACGTTCCGGCGATCTCAGCCATTTACATTCCGGGTGTGGAGAACTGGCAGGCGGACTTTCTCAGTCGCCAGACGCTGGACCTGGGAGAGTGGTCTCTCTACCCGGAGGTGTTCAACCAAATTTGCCGCAGATGGGGGACGCCGGATGTGGATCTCATGGCGTCCCGGTTCAATCACAAGGTGGATACCTTTGTGTCCAGAACGAAGGATCTGTTGGCAGTGGCCACAGACGCTCTGGTGGCCCCCTGGGGCCATTATCGTCTTCTGTACGCCTTCCCTCCGATAAAACTGCTTCCGCGATTGATACGCAAGATAATGGCGGAGAGGATACCATTAATCCTGGTGGCTCCAGTTGGTACGCCGACGTGGTGCAAATGGTGGCAGACGCCCCTTGGCGGCTCCCGCTGCAAGACGATCTTCTGTCTCAGGGACCCATCTTGCACCCTGCTTTACCCTCGCTGGCTTTGACTGCTTGGCTATTGAGTCCCAGGTGCTGAGAGACAGGAGTCGCCGACTCCGTGATCCCTACTTTGTTAAAAGCTCTCAAGTGTACTTCTCGCAAGATTTATCACTGTGCCTGGAAGTCTTATATTGCTTGGTGCGAGGTGGAGGGCCATAACCCTCGCTCTTATGTCGTGTCCAGTGTCCTGAGTTTTTTTACAACAGGGCCTGAACAAAAAACTGGCTTTGAGTACTCTCAAGGGCCAGATATCGGCTCTGGCGATTCTCTTTCAGAGACCTTTAGCTTCGCATTCGTTGATTCGTACCTTTGTACAAGGTGTGCGACACGTGACGCTTCCGGTAAAGGTTCCGATGGCGAATATCAGGGAGATTTCTTTGTCATTGCTGTCGCAGAAGGTGGCCTTTTTAGTTGCCATCACTTCCGCCAGACGGGTGTCTGAATTGTCAGCACTATCGTGCACGTCTCCCTACTTAGTCATACATAAGGATAAGGCGGTCTTGCGACCTTCTCCTTCCTTCCTTCCGAAGGTGGTTTCATCCTTTCACATTAATGAAGATATTGTTCTTCCTTCATTGTGCCCTTGTCCATCGCACCCAAAGGAGTTTGAGTTGCATGCTTTGGACGTAATGAGGACCTTACGAGTGTACTTGGCTGCTACAGCTTCTTTTCGACAAGCTGATGCTTTGTTTGTATTGCCAGAAGGCCCGCGCAAAGGTTTGGCGGCCTCGTTGGCTATGATTTCTCGTTGGATCAGACAGACCGTGACCCATGCGTATTCTGTTCGGGGGCAAGGTCCCCCCTTTTCCGGTCACGGCTCATTCTACCCGGGCTGTTAGCACTTCCTGGGCTTTCAGACACCAGGCCTCGGTGTCACAGGTGTGCAAGGCGGCCACTTGGGCCTCGGTTCACACTTTCACTAAATTTTATAAAGTTGATGTGTTGGCATCTTCGGATGCTGCTTTTGGCCGCAAAGTTTTGCAGACGGCAGTGTAGGCGCATCTGGCGCCTCCTTAGAGGTTCAGTTGGGTGCTGTTTTTAGCGTTTACCCACCCCTCTTTTTGACACCGCTTGGGGACGTCCCCACACGTCATGGTGAGCTGCGTCTGTCAGTGAACGATAGGAGAAAAAGGGATTTTATTAAAACTTGCCTTAAAATCATTTTCTTCAAGTTCACTGACAGACGCAACACCCACCCCTCTGTGCTCTGTTCTTGTACGGCTTGTGTATGAACTGAAGAGCTATGCTATGAGGGGGTTTATGTAGGAAGAGAGGACGGCCCCCATGGGAGGGGCCAGCTGTTTCTTTTCCCTGCCTAGTTAACTCCTAGTGGGACAAACATAAACCCCACACGTCATGATGAGCTGTGTCTGTCAGTGAACTCGGAGAAAAGGATTTTACGGTAAGTTTTAATAAAATCCCTTTTTTTTCTCATGTTGCATTCTCCCCAATAGTGAGACTCTCAATTACACAAGCTTTTGTTTAGATATGTTAGATTCTATGCAATGTACATTCTTGTTTGCATGTTTCATATGACCCCCTTAGGATACCTCGGAAAGGTACTTTTTTGACTGCTTTTTTCTGTGTTACCTGTGACGTCAAGCTTGGAACCTGCATAATCTTACTGCATAGGTTTCCTTTTTACGATTATTTATTTTTGTTTTTTTGCTTTGTTTCCTTCTTACACATTGTAACATCTTACTGCTGACCTGATATGTTGGGTTGCATATTAATAAATCCTTTTGTAAAAGAACGCAGAACCTGAGGGGTCTGGACACTATATAGAGACCAGCAACGTATGACAGGGTCACCCTGCATCTCTGATTGCTGTATCACCACAATCCTGAATAATTGCAAATATAGAAGAGCTTGAAAACTATCAATCGTGCACAGGACAATTGAGAAGCCTCAGGCTTTTGGTTGGGTGATAAACTCCCAGAAATCTGCTCTCCAACCTTCTCTTCACCTGGAATATTTGGGCCTATTTCTAGACACCACCCAAGCAAAAGTATTCTTTCCAGAGAACAAACTGATCCCTCTCAGGATTTGTGATCAAAGAGACGCTTCTCTGTGAAATTCTTGAGAGTTCCGGGTCTCATGGGGGCCCCCTTCAAAGCTTTCCCATTTGCTCACTTTCATTTGAGACCTCCCCAACACAACATCTTGATGACATGGAACAAGCTTGCTCCTTCTTTTGACTTATCCATTCTCCTTTTTCAGCCAATTAGGAAATTCCCCAGCTTGCCTGATTTCCAACCCAGCCTTGACAATGGGAAAATCATTTCTACCTATCATCAAAAGGTGATAATGACAGATTACGTTCTTTTAGGCTGGGGGAAATGTTCCAATCCCTTACAGTTTAGGAAACATGGCAGCAGAGGAAGCTAAGGTCCCCATTAACATCCTGAAGCTCAGAGAGAAAAGGATGACTGAAAAAGAAAAACTCCGAGTGAAAATGGCTCTGCACCACTGGACTCCCAACTCCCGACTGCGGGGACACCCAATCAGAGCAATCAGCAATCGGACAACGCCATGGCAGTGGTCTACATCATTCACCAAAGGGGTACCAGAAGTCATGCAGCCTTAAAGGAAGCAAGCCTGATCATCTCACGGATGGAGAAACCAAGTCCAGTGATCTCTAATGTCCGCATCCCCGGAGTGGACAGCTGAAAGGCTTAGAACTTCAGCCAGCACTGCCTGGACAAAGGGGAATGGGCCCTTCAAGTGATTGTAAAGGCTCTTTTTTTTTATTTTTTAAATAAACATCATATACTTGCCTCCTCTATGCAGTTGGATTTGAACAGAGCAACCCAGGTCCTTTACTTCTCGGGTCCCTCTTCTGTGATCCTGCCCCCTCAGGCAGCAGCCTTTTACAGGAGGGCACCCAAGCCGAGTCAGAGCTCCGAGTATCCATTCAGACAGGGAGCCCCGCCCCCTCTCTCCCCTATTGGCTGACTGATTTTAATTGACTGCCACGGGAGCCAATGGTGCTGCTGCTGTGCCAATCAGGATGAGGGTCTGAGACAGCTAAGACACTTGTGGACATCGCTGCAGAGTGAAAGGGCTCAAGTAAGTATTAGGTGGGCTGCTACACACAGAAGGTTTTTTATCTTAATGCATAAAATGCATTAAGATAAAAAACCTCCCTATACACCTCCTTTCAGCCCCCTATGTTTAGTCGGATATGTCAGAGATGGGGGACTACGGATTTGAATATTCTGGCCTCCAGAATTGACAGCAAGTTACTTCTGTTTGTGGCCAGGACCAAGGATCCTGTAACACCAGCTTTGGTTGCTTTGATGAGTCCCTGGTCTCAATTCAGGATAATCTGTCGTTCCTCCAGTGCGAATTGTGCCCCAGCTTCTCTGCAAAAGAGAATAAGAGGAGACTGGTCATTCTCACTGCACCATACTGGCCCAGAAAGAACCTGGTACACAGACATACTCGGACTACAATGACAGGCCCCCTTCCCAACAGGTTAGACCTGTTGTCTCAGCGCATGCTATTACATCCTGCTTTTCAGTCACTGGTTTATGGCAGTTGAAGCCCAGGTCTTTAGAGACAGAGGGGTCTCTGAGTCTGTCATTCCTGTTTTTCTAAAATAAAGAAAAGCCACTTCCAGAAAGTTCTAATATACATAAAAAATCTCTTTTGCCTGGTACTAGCACAGACACTTCAATATCAGAGATTGCTCTGTGCCTTGTATTCTGGCCTTTTTACAAACAGGACTTGACCAGAACGTGACCTTGAGCACTCTGAAAGGACAGATTTTTGGCTCTGTCCACTCTTTTTCATTCAATAACCTCTGGCCTCACTTTCCCTTTTTCAAAACCTTTATTAAAAATGTATCTCAGATCAGGTATAGTACACGTCACTGCCTTGATGTAGTCGGGGCATTAGAGTCTACCTCAGTGCAACAGCTTCTATTAGGAAGACGGGATCCCTTTTCATCCTACTTTTAGAACCTTGCAGGGAACATTGTGCCACCATCGTTCAATAGATAAGACCGCTTTTTGCTAAAACTTTCACTCTAAAGGACAAATCGCTTTATGTGCTTTTACGCTCTCTCCACTGGGTTTCCTGGGCATTTTGACATCAAGCCTTTGTTGGCCAACTTGGTAAGGCCACCACCCGGTCCTCTGTTCATACCTTTTTAAACTCCTGCTATGTAGAATGCGGATGCAGCTTTCAGCCGCAAGGTTCTAAAAGCAATACTCTGAAGTTGGGTCTGTTGACCCTTGTTGGACTTGTTAGCAAAGTTTGCCTAGTTGTTGCCCACCCTTCCCATTCATTGGTTGGGGACATCCCAGAATCTGTGAATATCTGCCTGTGTCCTGCACTGTATGATTAAGATGAAAGGAATTTTGACATATCTGTAAATTCCATATTTTGCAGTACAGGACAAAGTCCGCCCTACCTTCTATTGCTATGATACTCTGCATTACTTGCTGCAAGACTCAGGAGTGTTATAGGGAGGATGCCCAAATCTAACACACCTGCTCCCAATTCACACCTGAGACCTTGTAACATGAACGAGTCACATGACACCGGGGAGGGAAAATGGCTAATTGGGCCCAATTTGGACATTTTCACTTAGGGGTGTACTCACTTTTGTTGCCGGCGATTTAGACATTAATGGCTGTGTTGTTATTTTGAGGGGACAGCACATTTACACTGTTACACAAGCTGTACACTCCCTACTTCACATTGTAGCAAAGTAATTTCTTCAGTGTTGTCACATGAAAAGATATAATATATTTACAAAAATGTGAGGGGTGTACTCACTTTTGTGAGTGTGTTTGTGTGTGTGTGTGTGTGTGTGTGTGTGTGTGTGTGTGTATATATTATATACAGTGAGGAAAATAAGTATTTGAACACCCTGCTATTTTGCAAGTTCTCCCACTTAGAAATCATGGAGAGGTCTGAAATTGTCATTGTAGGTGCATGTCCACTGTGAGAGACATAATCTAAAAAAAGAAATCCAGAAATCACAATGTATGATTTTTAAACTATTTATTTGTATGATACAGCTGCAAATAAGTATTTGAACACCTGAGAAAGTCAATGTTAATATTTGGTACAGTAGCCTTTGTTTGCAATTACAGAGGTCAAACATTTCCTGTAGTTTTTCACCAGGTTTGCACACACTGCAGGAGGGATTTTGGCCCACTCCTCCACACAGATCTTCTCTAGATCAGTCAGGTTTCTGGCCTGTCGCTGAGAAACACTGAGTTTGAGCTCCCTCCAAAGATTCTCTATTGGGTTTAGGTCTGGAGACTGGCTAGGCCACGCCAGAGCCTTGATATGCTTCTTACAGAGCCACTCCTTGGTTATCCTGGCTGTGTGCTTCGGGTCATTGTCATGTTGGGAGACCCAGCCTCGACCCATCTTCAATGCTCTAACTGAGGGAGGGAGGTTGTTCCCCAAAATCTCGCAATACATGGCCCCGGTCATCCTCTCCTTTATACAGTGCAGTCGCCCTGTCCCATGTGCAGAAAAACACCCCCAAAGCATGATGCTACCACCCCCATGCTTCACAGTAGGGATGGTGTTCTTGGGATGGTCCTCATCATTCTTCTTCCTCCAAACACGTTTAGTGGAATTTTAACCCAAAAGTTCTATTTTGGTCTCATCTGACCACATGACTTTCTCCCATGACTCCTCTGGATCATCCAAATGGTCATTGGCAAACTTAAGACGTGCCTTGACATGTGCTGGTTTAAGCAGGGGAACCTTCAGTGCCATGCATGATTTCAAACCATGACGTCTTAGTGTATTACCAACAGTAACCTTGGAAACGGTGGTCCTGCTCTTTTCAGGTCACTGACCAGCTCCTCCCGTGTAGTTCTGGGCTGATTTCTCGCCTTCCTTAGGATCATTGAGACCCCATAAGGTGAGATCTTGCATTGAGCCCCAGTCCAAGGGAGATTGACAGTCATGTTTAGCTTCTTCCATTTTCTAATCATTGCTCCAACAGTGGACCTTTTTTCACCAAGCTGCTTGGCAATTTCCCCGTAGCCCTTTCCAGCCTTGTGGAGGTGTACAATTTTGTCTCTAGTGTCTTTGGACAGCTGTTTGGTCTTGGCCATGTTAGTGGTTGGATTCTTACTGATTGTATGGGGTGGACAGGTGTCTTTATGCAGCTAACGACCTCAAACAGGTGCATCTAATTTAGGATAATAAATGTAGTGGAGGTGGACATTTTAAAGGCAGACTAACAGGTCTTTGAGGGTCAGAATTCTAGCTGATAGGTGTTCAAATACCTATTTGCAGCTGTATCATACAAATAAATAGTTTAAAAATCATATATTGTGGTTTCTTGATTTTTTTTTTTTTTTAGATTATGTTTTTCACAGTGGACATCCACCTACGATGACAATTTCAGACCCCTCCCATGATTTCTAAGTGGGAGAACTTGCAAAATAGTAGGGTGTTCAAATACTTATTTTCCTCACTGTATGTATATATATATATATATTTATATATTTTTTTATATTGTGGGCGATCAGCTTCAAGTGGAGGGGTTCCTCAAACAAGTAATCCAGCCGTATGTCAGGTTTAAGGGCATCCTGCCCGTGTTTATTCACTCAGACAAAATGATGAACAGAAAGGTCTCCCTCGCAGGGGTAGAAAAAAAGTCCCATCAACTGAAAATAAGCCTCCTGGCTAATGGGCAGACCTCGCAGGGTCTGCTTCAGACCTGCAGGCATGTTCTTCTCTCTCAGCACCACACTGATTACACCCAGGTCAGGCAAAGTTGTACCCCAGCTGGGGAGCAAGGTGTGACCAATACTTTACCCCTTGCTGCCTACAGACCTCTCCCTGCCACTGATTTACCTTAAGAATCTCAGGATTCTATGTGGCAGATACAGACCATCCACAACCAACATTGCCTTTTTGTCACATACCCCCCCCCCCTTCTGTTTGAACCCGTGGGTTTGAACAGCAGCTATTAAACAGTGGGTTCTAGAAAGGGCATCTGCATTTTTGTGGTGGCAACCAGCCCTGTGTTCCACTTTAAATGAAAAATCTTGGAGGGCCAGGAACCAACGGGTAACCCTTGCATTATGATCCTTAGCCTGTGCCATCCATTTCAAGGGAGCATGGTCTGTTATGAATTGGAAGTGGCACCCCAGCAGGTAGTACCGTAGAGCCTCTTAAGGCCCACTTAATGGCCGAGCACTCTCGCTCCACAATACTGTAATTTCCCTCCGCTGGGGTCAGCTTCCGACTCAAATAGACCACCGGGTGTTCTTCTCCGCCTACCAGTTGTGACAAAACATCCCCCAGTCCTATACTGGAGGCATCGGTCTGGACCACAAACTCCTTGCTAAAGTTTGGTGTCACACACAGCGCCTCCTTCAAGCTTTGGAAAGCTGCTTCAGCCTCAGGATTCCACTTAATTGTTAGAGGAGCCTTTTCCCTCTGTGAGGTCAGTTAAGGGTGCTGCCAGTATGGCAAAGTTTGGGATGAACCTTCGATAATACCCAACCATGCCTAGGAAGGTTCTCACTTGTTTCTTGGTGGTAGGGGCAGGCCAGTCTTTAAAGGCTTCTACTTTATGGACTTGGGGTTTGATTAGGCCCCGTCCAATGGTGTATCCCAGATACCGGGCTTCTTCTAACCCTATGGCACATTTCTTTAGGTTTGCGGTTAAGCCAGCATTTCTAATGGAGTTTGACAGCCTGAACTTTGGGAGGATGACTTTCCCAATCTGTGCTCCAAATAACCACATCATGCAGAATAACCCTGATGCAGCCTAAGGATCTCATCCATCATATGCTGGAATGTAGCAGGAGCTCCATTTAACCCAAAGGGCATCCGCACATACTGCTATAACCCCTCAGGTGTTGTTGCTAAAGCATTTTTCTCTTTTGCTTCCTCTGTCAGGGGAACCTGCCAATACCCTCTAGTGAGATCCAGAGTGGTTATATACCTGGTGAAGCCCAACTTCTCCAATGCATCAACCCGGGGCATGGGATATGTATCAAACTTTAACACCTCATTCAGTTTCCGAAAGTCATTGCAAAATCTTAAGGGCCCATCTGGTTTGGGAACCAAGACTATAGGACTACACCATTCACTTTTAGACTTCTCTATCACCCCAAGGTTGAACATCCTCTGAACTTCCTCGGCTACTGCCTGTCTACAGGCCCCTGGAATACGATATGGCTTAAGGCGTACTCGAACCTTGGTGTCAGTGACAATGTCATGTTTAATTACATTTGTGCAGCCGGGCAAGTCTGAGAAGAAGTCTTTATTGCACTGTAAAAACTCCCTCACCTCCTGCTGTTGGGACACCGACATGGACTCAGGTATCTAAACTTCACTTATGCCTCCCTCTCTTTTTAGTGGCTGATCACCCAGGGCTAGGAGAGCTTCCCTGTCTTTCCATGCTTTAATTAAATTTACATGATAGATTTGCTCTTTCTTCCGCCTGTCTGGTTGGTATACCTTATAGTTTTCCTCCCCGACCTTTTCCAGTATCTCATAGGGTCCTTGCCACTTAGCTAGGCACTTACTTTCCACCATGAGAACTAAAACAAGTACGCGATCCCCCGGATGGAAAGTCCAAACCTTCGCGGACCTATTGTGTACTCGTCTCTAGGCTTCCTGAGCTTGCTGCATGTGCTCTCGAACCAGGGGCATTACTGAGGCAATCCTATCCTGCATGGCTGAGATATGCTTAATGACACTCCGGTAGGGAGTAGTCTCTGTCTCCCAAGTTTCTTTAGCCATATCCAGCAACCCTCTGGTATGTCTCCCATATAGGAGATCAAAGGGGGAGAACCCCGTGGAAGACTGTGGGACCTCTCTAATGGCGAACAACAGGTATGGCAGTAAACAATCCCAATCTCCCCCATCTTTAGCCCCCACCTTCTTGAGCATACCCTTAAGGGTTTTGTTAAACTGTTCTAACCCATCTGTCTGAGGGTGGTAAACTGAAGTATGCAAATGCTTAATACTGAAAAATTTGCACAATTCTTTCATCACCATGACATGAAGGGAGTCCCTTGGTCAGTTAGGACCTCCTTTGGGATCCCAGTATGGGTAAACATGTGGAACAACTCTTTGGTGATAGTCTTGGAGGAAGTGTTTGTTAAGGTGATAGACTGGGGATACCGGGTGGCATAATCCATTATGACTAGGATGTACTGGTAGCCTCTGGCAGACTTAACTACTGGCCCTATCAGATCCATGGCAATTCGGTCAAAAGGAATCTCAATCACAGGCAATGGTACCAGTGGGCTATGGTAATGGGGCATAGAGGCTACCCTTTGACACTCAGGACATGACTCACAATAGTTTTTCACGTTGGCATGTATCCTAGGCCAGAAGAAGTGCTGTATGACATGTTCTTTTGGCTTTTCATAGGCCAGATGGCCACCCAGGGAGTGTGTATGGGCCAGGTTCAGCACTGTCTTCCTAAAGGGGCCAGGCACCACGAGTTGTTCCACAACCTCACCCGAATTTTGTCAACTTGATACAACATGTCATGGTTAACCACCATACGAGGAAATACATTTTCCAGCCCCGGGGCTACCAGGGTCCCATTGTTTACCGTCACATTTTCCCAGGTTTATACAAGAGTAGGATCCTGTAACTGTGCGGTCCCGAAGTTGTCCTGAGAAACCTCTAGCTCCGGCACACCGGCAACTCTAGGGTCTCAGGTCACCTTCGGTTCACACGCATAGACTGCTAGGGGAAATGACACATTTTCATAAGGGGTCACCCCTATACCATTTTCCTCAACCTTTGGTTCAAAGGGTTTGGGGTTCCCCCCTTCAGTCCCACTAGGAAGTCCAGGCTCAAGGCCCTTTCCTTTCACACTGCAAAGTTCCTCGAACAGTGGAAAGTCTCTCCCCAATATTACGCTGTGCGACAGGATAGGGGACACAGCCAGTTCATGGCAAACAGATCCTGAGTTGGTTTCAAAGTTCACCATCACTGTGGAGTACTTCTTACAGTCACCATGCACACATACCACTCCTACCTAATGCTGGGACAGCTGTTCAGGGTCCACCAGCCGGGTATGGACCAGGATGACCAGACTTAGAGTCCAGGAGGGCATGTACACTTTTCCCCCTTATTTTTACCACAGAGCTTGGCATGTCCGGATCAGTGACCAGGCCCGGGCGAGCAAACAGGGACATGCATCAAACCACGTCACATTCCATAGGCTCAGGGTTCAAGGGACACTTTGCAGCGATGTGACCCCACTCACTGCACCACCAACACTGTAGATGCCCATTGGTTCCTCTGGGGCTTCCCAAACGGGGTCTTTCAACAGGGGGTGATGCTCCGAGCATTCTCGCCGGCCTTTCAGGACTTCCTCTTTTCGACTTTACCAACTGTGCTACTGGGGTTGACCGGGGGGGGGGGGGGGGGTCTTTTGACTATCAGGGATTGTGAAACTGCAGACCCAGCAACCAGGTCCTCTGCTGCCATGTATCGTTCCACCAGCTCAACCAGACAATACTTTGAATTTGGATCAGCTTGCCTCACCCACCTCTGCAACTCAGGAGGTAGTGCTCTCAGGAACCGATCCATTGCAACTCTTTCTACTATTTGGGGCTCTGTGAGTATCTCAGGCTTGCAGCCACCATTTGGCCAGGTTGATTAGGTCAGTGGTTCTCATCCCTGTCAAGTACCCCCAACAGGCCATGTTTTGGGAATTTCTCTTAGATAAAATAGCTGTCCAAAATACCAAGTCCTTGACTCTGATTTAAAGCATCTGTCAGGCAAAATTATACCCCACTGGGGAGCAAGGTGTGACCAATACTTAACCCCTTGCTGCATACAGACCGATCCCTGCCACCCATTTACCTTAGGAATCTCAGGATTCTATGTGGCAGATATACATCATCCACAACTGACATGGGCTGTTTGTCACAATATATATATATATATATATATATATATATATATTAGTCCACACTAATGTATATCTTTAAAAACAAATTTGTATCCTAGCTTCTATATACATATTAATAAAGATAGAAATATAAATACATAAACATAGTACAGTGCTAAAAACTAACAATAAAATCTTAGTGCACAATATATTAGTGATAAAAATCCATAAACCTAAAGTGCATGAGCATTAAGTGTATGTTACCCCAACCTTTCATATTTGGATATCATGTTTTTGTGTTAAAGAGTATCCTGTTTTCTTTAGATTGCTTCCTTTGTGTGAAATACCTGGTGATCATGCAGTTCCTCCTGCTTAACTATTTCATACTGACCATGCTAAGGCATGGAAGCGCATCCATTTTAGCGTCGTCAGTTGTCTTCTTTTGCATTCTATTTTGGAGCGCAGCCCGTCTGCTTCAGTGGTCAGGTTTCTGCTGACACGCCGCCATTTTACCACACAGCCCTTCACTGGGTAAATCCGTGTACTGCTGTTTCTCTGCCTCCTACTGACAACACCCCAGCCCAGCCAGTTTGAGTATTTTTCACTCTCTGTATTTTACACTGGATTTTGTTCAAGCTTCTACTGCTATGCCCCCTATCATCATCTCAAGGAGTAACACCTCCACCTCTCAAAGCCCCCATGCAGCAGAATACAGAGGTCATGTGATTTTAAAAAAATAAAGGGGGAAAATGGCATTTTATAATGTTGGATATTCTAAGACCCTAAGATTTATAGGCTGCTGCCTTTAGGTAATTGGACACTGGCAAAGCTTTTGGACATGCCCTCTGGGAGCTTACCCTTATAGCCCTACCCTACTCCATGAGACCTCAGTTTCTTCAGAGTGTCCTTAGGCGATGGACCTCTTCTCCCTTTATGTAGAAGTTCTCTACGCTTGACTAGTTCTCTTTATTTTATTTGGTATTCTTCAGTCAACTCTCCACTTTATGTACTATAGCATTAGTAGCATTGCATATGGATTGGTGTGACCTTTAGTATTACTTAGGAAGCCATCCCTAGACCGATGCCATGGGGGCAGCCTGTAATGTTGCTTCGGGCACTGGAGATTGCTTGGATGCTTACCTTAGCATGTGTAGTTAACCAGTTGCCGACCCCCAACCCCCCCCCCCTCGGAGTGACAAACCGGGGGTCCGTGTATGTAAACACGGATCTCCGTTCTGACAGAGAGGGAAGGGGTGTGATCACAGGCTCCCTGTGTATGGGAGCCGTGATCACTCCCAGCCCCCATACAGTTAGAACACACTGAAGGAACACAGTTAACCCCTTAGAGCGCCCCCTGCAGGTTAATCCCTTCCCTGCCAAATGAAAGAAATATAAAATAACCATCAATCACCCTAAGTCTGGAACTCCATGCAAAATTTTGCCTCATGGGGTAAGGATGATCATGAGAAAAGTGAGGGATCAGCCCAAAACTACAGGGGAGGAGCTTGTGAATGATCTCAAAGCAATTGGGATCACAGTCACCAAACAAACCATTGATAACACAATACGCCGCCATGGATTGAAATCCTGCAGAGCCCACAAGGTCCCATTCCTCGGGAAGGCACATATAGATGCCTGTTTGCCAGTGAATATCTAAATGATTCAGAATTGGATTGTGAGAAAGTGCTGTGGTCACTTGAGACCAAAATTGATCTCTTTGGCATTACCTCAACTCCCTGTGTTTTGAGGAAGAAAAATTCTGATTATGACCCTAAGAACCACATCCCTACAGTCAAGCACGGAGGTGCTTTGTTGTGGTTTCTCTGCTAAAGGTACAGGCCGACTTTACTGCATTGAGGAGCCAATGGACGAGCCATGTATTGTAAAATCTTGGATGGGAGCCTTCTTCCCTCAGCCAGAACACTGAAGATGGGTCGTGGATGGGTCTTCCAACATGACTATGACCCAAAACATACAGCTAAGACAACAAAGGAGTAGTTCAAGAAGAAGCACATTAAAGGATACGTTCTCCTTTCATAATATGTTACACCCATATTTGGGGTGTAACATGTTATGAATGCACTGGCCCCCCCACATTCCCGATCGCCTCTGTGCCAGCTACCGGGGGTTCTTCTCCACCCGCTAGCTGAACAAATTAAAAAAAAACCATGGCTGCGTGGGTCTCTGTCCACCCGGCCACATCACTCATTCACAGTGCTCTGTGAATGGAAAACTGCTACAAGGTCCGGCAGCCTTTGTGGCTGTCGGCTTGTCGTTTTCAATGAACTACCATGGCGCTGTGAGCACCAGAGTAGTTCATTCATTCTTCCTGTGATCATGCATTGGCTTCCTTGTACAAGGTGCGGGGAAGCAGATATATTGAGGTCTGCAGGATACCAGCGATCTGCTGGTACAATGCTTTACAGGCTCCTGCAGCAAAAAATTATAAATGCACATTATTTTTATCTGCAAAAAAATGTGCATTTATTATTTTTTTCTGAAAAGGTAAACTTAGTAGAACATTTATGGCGGGAACTGACTCTTCGAATTGCCAAGCAACAGCCAAGAAACCTTAAGAATTTAGAGAAGATCTGTAAGGAAGTGTGGACCAAAATCCCCTGGTAACCAACTACAAGAAACCTCTTACCTTTGTGCTTGCCAATAAGGGTTTCCCCATCAAGTACTACGTCCTTTTTTGCTTTGGAATCAAATACTACTTTTACTCCCTGAACTGCAACTAATTTGTATCGTGTGTATTTTCTTTATTTTTGGTTGATATTCTGTCTCTACCATTTAAAATACACCTGTGATAACAATTAAAAACCCTTAATTTCTTTGTAAGGAGGCAGACTTACAGTATCTCATAAAAGTGAGTACATCCCTCACATTTTTGTAAATATTTTATTATATCTTTTCATGTGACAACACTGAAGAAATGACACTCTGCTACAATGTAAAGTAGTGAGTGTACAGCTTGTATAACAGTGTAAATTTGCTCCTGAAAATAACTCAATACACAGCCATTAATGTATAAACCGCTGGCAACAAAAGTGAGTGCACCCCTAAGTGAAAGTGTCCAATTTGAGCCCAAAGTGTCAATATTTTGTGTGGCCACCATTATTTTCCAGCACTGCCTTAACCCTTTTGGGCATGAAGTTCACCAAAGCTTCACAGGTTGCCACTGGAGTCCTCTTCCACTCCTCCATGACAACATCACAGAGCTGGTGGAAGTTAGAGACCTTGCGCTTCTCCACCTTCCATTTGAGGATGCCCCACAGATGCTCAGTAGGCTTTAGGTCTGGAGACATGCTTGGCAAGTTCATTAGGGGTGTACGCATCTTCACTGGTCTCACGATTCAATCCGATTATGTTTATTATGTCAACGATTTGATTCCGCGATGCATCACGATACATCGCGATTACTACCCAAGTGCCCATGGTTTTCAACTTTTCATCCAAAAATTCAACAAGCAGTCAGAAATTGAAGAACTATATTTATTTTCCTCTGCTATTTAAAAAAAGACACTTCCCTCAGTTCCCTGAGTGCATATAGCAAAGTCTGACGAAATAGTGACCATAGCAGACATTCAGACATTCCAACAGTATTTCGAACAGTAAATACTATGATGACATCACTGTTGTATAGTGCTAGTGCGCTTTAGGTCTTCATAAAAGAAAATATTAAAATGTAAAGTAACCTGTAGATTTTAGTGTAAACAACACCTAGTACCACTACCTCTACAAAACAGAGCACTACTTGACTGGCAAAAATCACAGTGAGTGAACCTGACCTGTAACACACACTATGATGCAGAACTTTTAGGTTCACTGTGATTGTTTGCCACGGCCACCGCCAGTCAACAGACTCAACAGAACATGGTTGTGTGATAAACACAGCTCAGCTAGATTGGCGTTATAAGATCTCGTCACACTTAGTCACTTTACAGAAAACGTTGCCTGCAGTGCATTCTACCACAATTACACCTGTAACTGAAGCCAAGCCACCATTGGAGGTAGGAAAATCCTTGACAGAATAAATCCTCAATTGAAACTTAAAACCTTGAATAAATCCTTATGGGATCACAAATACACAACCAAAAAAAAACCACACACGTCAGTGAATCAGAATCCTGAGAAAGGGCAGGCAAGTGGCCTGGCCACTGGGCCAAGCAGTCCAGTCAGGTGTGTGTTTGTTTTTGTGTGTGTATTTGTGTGATCCAATAAAGATTTACTCAAGGTTTTAAGTTTCAATGTATTCTTTCAAGGATTTTCCTTCCTCTGGTGGCTTGTGTGAAAAAAAACTTAGTGTTTAATTGGTCCATGGTTGAGGGTTACTTACCCCTAGACAAGACTGTCAGTCAGTGTGAAAATTCAAAATGGGAGCAATCTTCAAAAATAAACCATTCTCCATTTTCAGTGCTAGAAAAGCTATAACCAATATAAAATGTTCAAGGTTCACTGTGATGATTGTTGCCAGTGCCACTGCCACCACCAGTCAACAGACTCAACAGAACACAGGTGTGCACTGTTGATGCCATTGGACGGCTAGATCGGCGTTATAAGATCTTGTCATTTTAAGGAAAACGTTACCTGCACTCTACCACAATTACACCTGTAACTGAAGCCAATCCAAGCCACCATTAAAGGTAGTAAAATCTTTGACAGAAGTCAGTGAATCAGAAAATCATGAGAAAGCCAGTGGGCCACTGGGCAAGGCAGGCAATGGCACAGACAATGAGGTCAGTTTGCTGACGGTGTGGTTTTTTTTTTTTTTTACTTCACTTCTGTATGGATACTATGTATGTATGTATTTGTGTGATCCAATAAAGATTTACTCAAGGTTTTAAGTTTCAATTTATTCTTTCAAGGATTTTCATTCCTCTGGTGGCTTGGCGGACGTCAGTTGTCTGAAAAAAAACTTTTAGTATTTGGTTGAGGTTAAACCGCAGAATGGACAGACAGTCAGAAAATTCGAACTGGGCACATTGCACAACCTTCGAAAAAAATCATTCTCCATCTCCTGCACCACCTCCAGAGTCCACAGTGCTAGAAAAGGCAAGCTAAACTAACAAATATAATATGTTCCAGGTTCACGTGATTGATTGCCAGTGCCACGCGTCCTGCCAGTTGCCAGTGCCAGACAGTCAGCAACACAGTGTGACTGTGTGTTGTGGACTGTTGAGTTGATGCTAGAGTGGCGTTATATAAGCTCTTGTCGACGATGTAGATAGGGAGGGAGAGGGAAAAAAGAAAAAGAGGGAAGGATAGGGGAGGGAGAGAGGGAGCGGGAGAAAGGGATGGGAGGGAAGGGGACGGGGAGAGGGAGATGGGGTGGGAAGGGGAGAGGGAGATGGAGGGGGCGAGGGAGAGAAGGAAATGAGAGAGAAAAGGAAAGGAGAGAGAGAGAGAGAAGGCAAGAGAGGAGGAAAGAGAGAAGGCAAGAAGGAGAAGAAAAGGAGGAGCGAGAGAAGGAAAGGAGGAGAGATAGAGAACTTCTCTCTTCAGAAGGAAAGGATGGGGGAGAGAGAGAGAGAGAAAAGGAGAGAGCGAGAGATGGGGGAGGGGGGAGAGAAAGAGGGAGAAAGAAAGAGGAGAGAGAAAGATGGGGGGGGGGCGGAGAGGGGTGAGGTTTGGCATCAGTTGTCTGGAACTTTTAAGACCCGTACACACGGTCCGATGGTTGGTCAACAATGGTCATCCAACAGCCTGTTGGCCAATAATCCGATCGTGTGTATGCACGATTCTACAGCCGATTTCTAATCGTCATCCAACAGAAGTTGGACGACGAGACTAGAAAACTTGTGTTGGCCAACAAGGAGTTGACCGATTGTTGGCTCATGTGTACAGAAGTTGACCAACCAAAAGTTGGAAGTGCAAACACGCATGCTCGGAATCCAGGAAGTGTTCGGTTGTGTAACCTGTGTTCCTAATTCACAAATCACATTCACCTGAACTTCCTCGTTATATGGGAAAAAGTTGGACGTTCGATTGACCAGCCATCGGCTCGTGTGTATGAGGCTTTAGTCTTTGGCTGAAGGAGGGTTAAATTAACCCCTAGACACCTTTTGTGAAACTGAATATGGTCAATCTTCAAGAACAAACTATCTCAAGTCAGTGGCAGACTCTATAAAAAAAAATATAAAACCACACTGGTGTGGAAGACTGGCAGAGGCGTCGGGCAGTGCACTCTGCATGGAGTGGGCACCAGGCATGACAGCACTTCCTCCCTGGACTGTCACCTGGAAGTGCCAAAAAAACATTTAAAAAAAATGGATCACTGCAATGCTGCTCAGAATTTGGGAATATGTAGATTTTTCTGTAAGAACACTAGTTGATCCACGTGCTCTGGCTTGAGGGTTCTTTTTGCAGTTACCACATCTCCTGCAGTGGAGAAAACCCGCTCTGCAGACACACTTGTGCCTGGGATACACAAGTATTGCTTTGACAGCTGAGAGAGGAGGGGAAATATGACCTCATGCGCACTCCACCAGTTCAAAGGGTCCTCGCTGAGAGGCATATTTTTCCATTTCCTCTTCAGCCCTGGCATAGGGGGTCTTGGGTTCTATTGTACCTTCAGTGTCAGTGAAAGACTGTCCCAGCAGTCATGAGCAGCGATCTAAACCTTCTTTTGTGAGGAGATGGAGAATGGTTGTCGTCCTTGATAGGTGTGTGCTCTTCCTGAGTTGTTTTTTTTCCTAGGCACTTGATCCTCCTCATGTGTCCTCTTACTATATGTAATCTGTGTTTGTATAAATGAATAGAAAATAGCATTAAGAAAACACTTTGTGAATGTGAACTGCCTGTGATTCCGATGGAGTGAGGAAACCGCCCAGGAAGGAATCTGTGCAGTTCCCGCAGCCTGCACCGCATCAGAAGCAGCAGGGCTTACCACAATGTAGCTAGCTGCTAAGCTACCTACTGGCACTGCTAGGCTACTGCTGTTTCAAGAAACATGATGAAATTCAAATTACCTCCAAGGATGCAGCCTCCTCAGTTACTCCTCTGTATATCTCCAATCTCTCCTCCTCTGTGAGGATAAAAGGTAGTCCCTTAAAGCGAGGATCCAGTGCAGAGGCTGTATGAAGGGTCGTCTTTTCTTCCTCACTGATGTACCTCTTCTGAAGATCTGTTTTGATGGCATTCTTGATCTCCTGGATCATGGGTGTGTCTCTTGTGGTGTCTGTCATGCTCTGGAGGAGTTGTGCATTTAGAGGGGCAATGAGAGAAACTGTTGGATTGCACTCTTCTGACATCAGCATGGTTGCATCCTTCATTGGCTTTAATGCACTTACAGCGTCCTCTGTATTTGACACATCTGTTTCGTTGAGAGTGCAGAGATCAGACTCTCCGTTTCTGACTTCTGGAGAGAGCAAGGTGGCACAGACTCCAGGCTGTTCTAAGAATCTCTCGACCATGTCATGTGCACTGTTCCATCTTGTTGACACATCAGTTATCAGCTTATGATTTCTTAGGCCAAGGAATTTCTTTTTCTCTTTTAGACAGTGGCTTGCTATAGTGCCGCAGTGAAAGAATGTGGATATCTGTCGCACTCAGCACCTTCTGTGATGCAAGGTTTAGTGTATGGGCGAAGCACTTTGCATAAGGGAATTTTCCAACTTGAGCTGCAACTATCATGTTTAACGCGTTGTCGGTCACAAGCACTACGGATTTATCGTTCAGCTGCCATTCTTCCACGACATTACACAGTAGATCTACCAGATGAGCACCCGTGTGAGACTCATAAATGGAAGTAGGTAGTGTCACCAGCACACCAGGATCTTCAAACGAGTCCAATCTTTAATAAATGATCACATCGTTACAACAAACAGCAGCGACGTTTTGGAGCCGCGCAGGACCCCGTCATCAGGCATGTGACAAATTGTGATACAACCAAGATACTATTTAAAGAACCATCCACCAATCAGTGACTAGAAAGAATGACCCCAGACCCACCCCTTGACATCAATGACGTCATATTCCTGCCTTAAGAACGTACACAAACACAATAGTGGCCCTGCATAAAAGCAACTTGCCTAAATTTTCTTCATAGGTCCCAAGGGTTAAAAAACCTCTATTATGGAGTAATTACTAAAACTGTGTAAAAAAATAAGAGGGACAGCGTGGGGCCGGGGCGGTCCGTCCGTTCCTACTAGACGGAGGGCCGCTACAAGCTTGCCCTGGCATTGCCGAGCAACGTAGGAGGCTTATCACTTGCCTCCAATAGCCGGTAACGTTGTGCGCAGGCGCCCAACGGCACCCGCGCCGCAACTAGGCGTCATGGCAACTAGACGCCATACGCAGTAAGGGGAGTGGGCGGGACAGGGTACGGAGGCGTGAAGAACAACTGTTGTGAAGTGATACCAGGCGGCTGCACTGGAACTATTGCAGAGCAGTAAAAGCCAGGATAAAGAAAGCAAGAAACAGCAAAACAAGACGGAAAAAGGGGAGAGAACAAAGCAAGAAGAAAAGTAAGACCATTGCCAAGCAGCAGACTAATGTAAGAATAAGGAAATAAACTGTAAAAAGTGAAAGAAATAAAATGGGTACAAAGAGAGAAGAGAAAAAAAAAGGAAGAAGAAAAAAGGGAAAAAAAAGAGAAAAAGGAAAAATTTGGACTCCTTTTTCTCTTTTTTTCCCCTTTTTTCTTCTTCCTTTTTTCCCCCTTTTTTCCCTTTTTTTTCTCTTCTCTCTTTGTACCGATTTTATTTTATTTCTTTCACTTTTTACAGTTTATTTCCTTATTCTTACATTAGTCCGCTGCTTGGCAATGGTCTTACTTTTCTTCTTGCTTTGTTCTCTCCCCTTTTTCCGTCTTGTTTTGCTGTTTCTTGCTTTCTTTATCCTGGCTTTTACTGCTCTGCAATAGTTCCAGTGCAGCCGCCTGGTATCGCTTCACAACAGTTGTACCTCCGTACCCTGTCCCGCCCACTCCCCTTACTGCATATGGTGTCTGGTTGCCATGACGCCTAGTTGCGGTGCGGGTGCCGTTGGGCGCCTGCGCACAACATTACCGGCTATTGGAGGCAGGTGACAAGCCTCCTACGTTGCTCGGCAATGCCAGGGCAAGCTTGTAGCAGCCCTCCGTCTAGTAGGAACGGACGGACCGCCTCGGCCCCACGCTGTCCCTCTTATTATTTACAATTTTAGTAATTACTCCATAATAGGTTTTTTAACCCTTGGGACCTATGAAGAAGATTTAGGCAAGTTGATTGTGATTTTGCCCCCACTTCACAGTTTGCTTTTATGCAGGGCCACTATTGTGTTTGTGTACGCTCTTAAGGCTGGAATTTAATGTCAAGGGGCGGGTCTGGGGGTCATTCTTTCTAGTCCCTGATTGGTGGATGGTTCTTTAAATAGTGTCTTGGTTGTATCACAATTTGTCACATGCCTGATTGAAGGGTTCCTGCGCGGCTCCGAAACGTCGCTGCTGTTTGTTGTAACGATGCGATCATTTATTAAAGATTGTACTCGTTTGAAGATCCTGGTGTGCTGGTGACACTACCTACTTCTATGACATTCGGTTCCAGCCATTGGTCACTTCAGCACCCACACTACAAGTAAGCCTATCTTTAGAAGCAGGAACGTGTGCGTTGGGAATCATAAATGGCTCTCGTTTGCAGTACATGCGTCAAAATCTGCCAGTCCTTACTAACGTAATGTGCTGTCGTAACATAAGACTCCGTCGTGACTGAAGTCCAGGAATCACACGTTATTGCAAGTCGACTTGCTTGGATCTTTGACTCAATTACCTGCTCTTTGGTTTTGTGGTAGAGTGCAGGTATAACATTTTCTGTAATGTGACTTAGTGATGGGATCTTGCAACGCGGCTCTATCGTCTTCAACAGGTAGCAAAGCCTGGTGTTGTCCACAACAGAGTAAGGCCGTAGGTCCTTAATTATGAAAGCTGCCACAGCTTTTATTATCTTCCCTCTTTAAGAGCTGGGCGGCAAAGTTGGCAGTATCACATCAATTCTTGGCTGAGCTGGGTCTATTTCCTTGGCACTGGTAGTGGCAGTGGCACTGGTGGTGGCGAAAGGTAGCATCTCAGAGTGAAAACGGCTAACATGGTTTCTCAAGTTAGTAGTATTCCCTAGATATTTAATTTTTGTGAGACAGTTTTTACACACATCGTGTGTCTTGTCCAATTCGTACTTCTCTTGTTGTTCATAAAAGCTGAAATGTGTCCAGATGTTTGCTTTTAAAAAAAAAGGTGCATTTTTTTATATCTCGTTCTTTTTGGTCTCCTGACATTTTACTTTAGCATGCCATGCAATTGTACTGACTGTCAGTATAAAAAAAAAAAAAAATTAAGTCACTGTGTCAAGTGACCATAAAAGCAAAAGCAACACGTTTGCTATACAAGTTAAATAATGCACAGCACTACTTGGCTGCTGCTTTTCTTATGAAGGCAAAATACAGTAATGCTTCAGTCTCTCTATGAGGGTAACTGGAGGAATAGGGCTGCCTGTCACCTTTGATGTAGGCCGGGTAATCCATGGAAGGGGCTGGTATGGGTTTGGTTTATTTTAACTTGGATTATGGACTGCCATGAGGTATTTAAACCTCCGACGTGGACTACTTTTTTTTATTATAGAGCCCCACAAGTTATAGTTATTAGGTGAGGTGTGGCGGAGACTGGGTGACAGCCCTATTACACTAATGCTTAAATATACTATACTATAGTGTATTAGTAGTAATAATTGAATAAAACAACAAATTCCATTAGGATGGATGAGGTACCTGATGATGAGTGGTGCACTGGTGGTCTGGCCTGTGGTCTCCGGCAGCAAGCAGCCTGTGAGGTGAGGACAGAGGGACAAGCGCGGCCTGGGATGCTGGCCTGAGGCTTCAGGCCTGAATCACTTGGGTCTGTCTAAAGCAACCTGGAAGACAGGCGCTGGTTCGGGTCTGCAGCAGTCTGCCTGAGTGACAGTGACACACAGCGTGAGAGGACGACTATCTCTGCTGGGCCTGGGACCAGGAGTCGGGGACACTCACTCCACATGTCTCCCCTCCTGCAGCATCCAGCTCAGCTCCAGTCCGTGACGCCGGGCGACTGGGGATGGCGTCAGGAGAAGTGCGGCTCACCTTCGCCCCTTTCGGCTGTTTCCGGCAAGACGCGGCGAGCTGATAACGTCATCACCTGAGAATCAATTGACAGTTGCTGCATCGATGCCGCATCGCGGTGCATCGATTAAATTCTGCACTCCTACAGTTCATCACCTTTACCCTCAGCTTCTTTAGCAAAGCAGTGGTTGTCTTAGAGGTGTGCTTGGGGTTGTTGTCATGTTGGAATACTGCCCTGCGGCCCAGTCTCCGAAGGGAGGGGGATCATGCTCTGCTTCAGTATGTCATAGTACATTTTAGCCATTATGGTTCCCTCTATAAGTACTGTAGCTCCCCAGGGCCGGCAGCACTTATGCAGCCGCAGACCATGATCTCCCACCACCCTGCTTGACTGTTGGCAAGACACACTGGTCTTTGTACTCCTCACCTGGTTGCCACCACGCACGCTTGACACCATCTGAACCAAATACGTTTATCTTCGTCTCATCAGACCACAGGACATGGTTCCAGTAATCCATGTCCTTAGTCTGATTGTCTTCAGCAAACTGTTTGAGGGCTTTCTTGTGCATCATCTTTAGAAGAGGTTTCCCTACTGAGCAAATTCTGGCACTTCGCTGCTACATGTAAAAATCATAATATTTTTTGCTAGAAAATTACTCAGGACCACCAAACATTATATATATATATATATATATATATTTTTTTTTAGCAGACACCCTAGGGAATAAAATGGAGGTCATTGCAACTTTTTATCTCGAACGTGTTTGAAAAAAATAAAAGTTTCATGCATTAAAACACAGCAGTAAAGTTAGCCCAATTTTTTTGCATAATGTGAAAGAGGATGTTACACCGAGTAAATAGATACCTAACATGTCACGCTTTGAAATTAAGCACACTTGTGGAATGGCGCTAAACAGGGTACATGTTTGGAGTTAGAGGAGATCTAGGATCTAGTGCTAGAATTATTGCTCTTGCTCTAACGTTTGCGGCGATACCGCACATGTGTGGTTTGAACGCTGTTTACATATGCGTTCGCTTCTGCGTGCGAGCTCGCGGAGATGGGGGTGCTTTGATTTTTTTTTGTTTTTTTTGTTTTATTTTATTTTTACATTTTCCCTTTAAAAAATCAAAAAAACGTGATCACTTTTATTCCTATTACAAGGAATGTAAACATCCCTTGTAATAGAAATATTGCATGACCGGTACTTTTTTTGGAGAGATGAGGTTTATAAGATCCCACACCTCTCCTCCAAGCTTGAAAGCATCGCATCAAAAAAAACCAAAAACGATCTGATGCTTTCTAGCCGGAAACCCGGCTTTGTTTACTTTTGCCGGACCGGATGTGACGTCATGACGTCACACCCGGTCCTCCGAGAGCCATCGAGATGACGGGGGATGATCTGTCCCTTGGATCTCGATGGTACTTCCGGCCGCGGCGGTTCCGTCCTCCGCCGCACTAATAGCTCAGGTGAGTCGGTAAAGGCACCGGATGGCGGTGGGAGGGGGGGGCGGGACGTACACTCTTGCTTCCTTTTAGAACTATCAAGCGGCTGGGCAGCCGCTATGATCATTCTTATGGTGAAGGGAATCACCGGCTGAAAAGAATGATACCTTATTGATGCATCTTTTAGATATCAATGTTCAAAGACAAGAACTTCATTTTACTATAGGCTGGTAGTGAAGTGGTTAAAAGAGGCTTCCTTCTGGGACGACAGCCATGCAGGCCAATTTGATGCAGTATGCGTTATATGATCTCAGCACTGACAGGCTGACACCCCCCCCCCCCCCACCCACCCCTTCAACCTCTGCAGCAATGCTGGCAGCACTCATACGTCTATTTCCCAAAGAAAACCTCTGGATATGACGCTGTACATGTGCACTCCACTTCTTTGGTCAACCATGGCGAGCCTTGTTCTGAGTGGAACCTGTCCTGTTAAACCGCTGTATGGTCATGGCCACCGTGCTGCAGCTCTGTTTCAGGGTCTTAGCAATCTTCTTATAGCCTAGGCCATCTTTATTTTGAGCAACTATTCTTTTTTTCAGATCCTTAGAGATTTCTTTGCCATGAGGTGTCATGTTGAACTTCCAGTCACCAGTATGAAAGAGTGAGAGCGATAACCACCAGATTTAACACACCTGCTTGCCATTCACATCTGAGACATTGTAACACTAACAAGTCACATGACACCGGGGAGGGAAAATGGCTAATTGGGTCGAATTTGGACATTTTCAATTAGGGGTGTACTCACTCTTGTTGCCAGTGGTTTAGACATTATTGGCTGTGTGTTATTTTGAGGGGACAGCAAATTTTCACTGTTGTACAAGCTGTACACTCACTGCTTTACATTGTAGCAAAGTGTAATTTCTTTAGTGTTGCCACATGAAAAGATATAATAAAATATTTACAACAATGAGGGGTGTACTCAGTTTTGTGAGATACTGTACAAAATCTGCAGGGGATCAAATAATAATTTCTCTTACGTTCATTGACAGACGCAGCCTCTATTTATGACACATGGGTTTATGCACCTTTTACTAGGAGTAGACTAGGCAGAACGAAAGTTCAGAAAAGCAAAGCTGGCCCCTCCCAGGGGGCCGTCCTCACTCAGCATATAACTCCTCAGCCCTGCATAGCATATCGGTTTTCTTCTGCCTCGTGCAAGAAGTTAATCTGGTTCCCTGCTGGGAACTGCAGTTCCCCTATTTTTTTCTTTTCTTTTCTTTTTGCGCATGCCTTCTGATGAAGACTGCAATAAAGTAGCCGGCTGGGGACCACGCGGATATTCCTTGTCCTGCCATCTCCCCAGCACGGCCGACAGGATGCGAGCCACCCTTAGCTATGGCGGGGTCCGCCGCATCGTGCCCGTTACGTGCAGGGTGGCGGGTGGGTTAAACGCCCCACCTGCGTACCCAGCGACCGGGCTGTGCCCCGCTCCAGGCGTCGCTTGGCTAGCAGCATTCCTCCCCACCTGGGGGGAGGAAGGTCTGCACCGGGTAGCTACCCGCTACGCCCATCTGGAAGGGTGAGTGACACCCCTCCCCCCTGGTGGCGGAGGGGGGGGCGACTAGCAGTGCCACTTTGGCGGGGGTGACCCCCCCTCTCCACGCTCGCCTAACCGCCCGCTCGGCCGACCCGCCGCTCGCCTATTTCGCTGCTGTCGGCCGCCCCCCATTCGCTGCCATGCGCTGACCGCCGCCATTCTGGCGGCATCAGTCACCATTTTCCCGGAGTCGTGGTTGCCGCCATTTTGCCGTGGCCATTTTGGAAGTGATTTGGCCTTTTGTATCTGCTGGCGGCCATTTTTGGTTGGTCTCCCTGCATGGGAGTTTCTCATGTGCGTTTGGCGCCATTTCTCTTTCCGGGACGGCAGCAGCAGATACATCAGCAGCGGTGTCATTGGTAGACAGGGCAGCCTCTTTCAAGCATCTGCGGGAAAGCAATGCTCCGCAAGTATAGCTGGTCTCTCTCCCTGGGGTGCGGGAGCGGCGGTGCTGGGTCCTTACTGGGCAGTCCTGAGGCTCTGCAGGGGGTGGCATTGTGGGGGCGTATGGCCGGTAGGCCTCATAAGTGTCTCAGCTGTGGCGCAATGGCGGCTGAACTGACAGTTGCTTCTCCAGAGGGGTCCGCGGAGGCACAGGCCGCGCTGGGACCTCTGGTTCCCCTGGAACAATTATCCTCAATTTTGGAAGAGTTTATCGTCCGGGGGGAACCAGGCCGGAGTAGGGGGGGGCCCCAAAAAGTGTTCACCTCCTCCGCAATCTTCAGAGGAGGACTCGGAGCCGGAAGGGGGCTCTGGGGTCACTAGGACCCCCATGGAGCTCTCGGACAGGGAGCTGGAGCCTTTGGATGGCGAGGAGGACCAGGGGGCCTCAGTAGCGCGCGAAAGGGCGCTGGTGGGTGCCCTGGCCGCGGCCGTCCGTAATTCTCTACACCTGGACCCGGCTGGGGAGTCAGACGTCTGCCTATACGTTTGGGTCCAAGATACCCTCCCGTGCGCCTAAGGTGTTCCTCTACCTCCAGTATTTTGACCAGTTTTTCTATAAGGAATGGCAGCTTCCACTAAATTCCTTTACCCTGCCAAAACATTTTTCTGTGCGCTATCCCTTTGAGGACAGCCTATTGCAGAAATGGGTCTCTCCCGCGCTGGATCTGCCAGTGGCCCGCCTGAATAAGGCGACAACTATTCCCTTCGAGGGGTCCCTCTGTTTTAGGGACCCGGCCAATAGGCAGACGGAAGCGGTGTCCAAGGCACTCTTTCTGGTGGCAGGGGCAGCCATGCCTTGGCGTCGGTCATGGTAGCTCAGTCGCTCACGGAGTGTGCGATGGAATGGAGTGAGGCCCGGGCGGCGTGGATTCGCCTGAATCCGTGCAGCTCGTGGACCACCTGGTGCAGAGGCTTCGTTACCTCTGTGACGCAGCTCTGGACTTGGTGCCGATGTTGTCAAAAATGTCTGTTTTTGCAATTATTATTAGGCGTCCAAGAAGGGCCTAACGGATCTACCTTTTCAGGGTGGTCGGCTCTTTGACTTCACCGGGGGGAAGAGTACGTTTCTTCCGGAACCCAAGTGGCGTGATCAGCGCCGCAAGCAGGGGCCTCAGCCCTCTGGGCAGAAGCATTTTTTTTCTTGCGACCGGTCCGGCGGGCAGGAGCTCCCGGCCTGGCAAGTCTGCCTCTGGCCCCGGTAAGCGTCCCTGGCAGCGCAAGCCCGAAAAGTCGGAGGAAAAGTCTTTCTCCGCATAATGGGTTGCCCCGCCCTTCTCTAGGGTGGAGGGCCGACTTCTGGGGTTCACGGACCGGTGGGCCGCTCGCATCTCCGACCGGTGGGTGCGGGAAGTGGTGTCCTCCGCGTACAAGATAGAGTTCAGCACTCGGCCCCCGGACAGGTTCTTCCCGTCCAATTTAAGACGCCCTCCGGAGCTTCGGCTAGCTCTGCTAGAAGCTGTACAGACGCTGTCCGAACAGGGGGTAATTGGGCCAGTACCTCCGGCGGAGAGATTCCGCGGATTCTACTCAAACCTTTTTGTGGTGCCGAAGAAGGGGGGGGTCAGGCCGGTTCTGGACTTGAAAGCGCTTAATCACTTTATGAAGGCGCGTAAATTCAGGATGGAGTCAGTCCGTTCGGTCGTGGCCGCCCTGCACCAAGGGGATTGGATGGCGTCTCTGGACATCAGGGACGCATATCTTCACGTTCCCATTTGTGTCCGGCACCAGCGCTTCCTGCGCTTTGCTGTAGGGGACCTTCATTATCAGTTTGTGGCCTTCCCTTCGGTCTAGCCCCGGCTCCGCGGGTCTTCACCAAGCTGCTGGTTCCGGTCCTGGCTCTGCTGAGACAGAGAGGCATTACGGTGTTAGCCTACCTGGATGATCTTCTCCTAAGAGCGGAGTCAGCTCCGGCTCTGGTGGACAATGTTGCTATCACCCTTGCCTCACTGAGGGACTTTGGTTAGCTAATCAATCTACAGAAGTCGACGTTGACCTCGTCCTGTCGCCTGGAATATCTGGGTCTGATATTAGACACGGTGCAGGCGAAGGTATTCCTACCTCCGTACAAGTTTCTGACGCTGCAAGCAGCGGTGCGAACCCTGTTGTCACAACGGTGGTCCTCCTTACGTTTCTGCATGCGAGTGTTGGGGCACATGGTCTCGACTTTCGAGGCAATACCGTACGCCAAGAGTCACACCCGGCTCCTGCAGCGAGTGATACTACTGCAGTGGGACAAGTCTCCCTCGTCCCTGGATAGACCGATCGGTTGGATCATCAGACCAGGGGGTCGTTGACCTGGTGGCTTCAGGCCCCGGCACTGACCGTGGGGGAAGTCCTTCCTTCCCTTGGAATGGTCGATAGTCACGACGGATGCCAGCCTCTTGGGCTGGGGAGGAGTCCTGGGGCAACTGTTGGCTCAGGACCGTTGGTCGGCGCAGGAGTCTCGTCTCCCGATCAATGTGTTGTAGCTGAGGGCTATCAGGCTCTGTCTCTCCCGCTGGTCGGTGAGGCTGCGTGGCCTCCCGGTTTGGGTTCAGTCAGACAATGCCACGGCGGTGGCGTACTTGAACCATCAAGGCGGAACAAGGAGCTTGGCAGCTGCGGCAGAGGCAGCCCACATTCTAAGGTGGGCAGAGCTTCAAGTGCCGGCAATCTCCGCCATCTACATTCCGGGCGTAGAAAATTGGAAGGTGGACTTCCTCAGTCGCCAAATGCTGGACCAAGGAGACTGGTCCCTGCATCCAGAGGTGTTTCGCCAGATGCGAAAGGTGGGGCACACCAGATGCTGATCTCCTGGCGTCCAGATTCAATCACAAGGTGAAAACCTTTGTGTGCAGGTCAAGGGATCCGTTGGCGGCAGCCACGGACGCCCTGGTGGCCCCATGGTCTCGGTACAGGCTTCTGTACGCCTTTACCCCTCTCAAGCTTCTACCGCGGTTACTGCGCAGGATAGAAGTGGAGGGAATCCTGACAATCCTGGTGGCTCCGGACTGGCCTCGGCGTCCTCGGTACTCCTATGTGGTGCGGATGGTAACAGATGTTCCCTGGCAACTCCCGCTTTGCGCAGATCTACTGTCGCAGGCTCCCATCTTGCACCCTGCTTTACCCTCGCTGGCTTTGACGGCATGGCTATTGAGTCCCAGGTCCTGTGGGACAGGGGGGTCTCTGAGTCAGTGATCCCCACCACGTTAAAGGCGCGCAAATGTACTTCGCGCAAGATCTATCATCGAACCTGGAAAGCCTATATTGCCTGGTGCGAGGCGGGGGGTTGGAACTCCCGTTCTTATGCGGTTTCTCGGGTGCTGGCCTTTCTTCAACATGGCCTGGATCAAAAGTTGGCTTTGAGCACACTCAAAGGCCATATTTCTGCTCTGGCGATTTTTTTTCAGCGTCCTTTGGCGACGCATTCTTTGATCCGTACATTTGTACAGGTTGTGCGTCATGTGGTTCCTCAGGTGCGGTCGCCCCTGGCACCGTGGGATCTGAACTTAGTACTTTTTGTGCTGCAGAAACCACCACATGAACAGATCAGGGATATTCCCTTGCAGTTGCTGTCCCGGGTTGTCGCCTTCTTGGTGGCCATTACATCCACTAGGCGGGTGTCTGAATCGGCAGCTTTGTCGTGTACGTCTCCTTATTTGGTCCTACATAAAGGATAAGGCGGCGTTGTGTCCGTCTCCTTCGTTCCTTCCCAAGGCGGTTTCCTCTTTTCACATTAATGAGGACATTGTCCTCCCTTCCTTATGTCCACGCCTGTTCCATCCTGAGGAGATTGCTCTGCATTCCTTGGATGTGGTGAGGGCCTTGCGGGTGTATTTGGCAGCTACGGCTCCTTTTCGGAGGTCGAATGCGCTGTTTGTGCTGACGGAAGGGCCGTCAGCCACTGTATCGCGTTGCATCAGACAGACTGTGACCAATGCGTATGCTGTGCGGGGCCAAGTACCCCCTTTTCCGGTCACGGCCCATTCCACCAGGGCGATTAGCACTACCTGGGCTTTCAGACACCAAGCGTCGGTGTCTCAGGTTTGCAAGGCGGCTACTTGGGCCTCGGTGCACACTTTTGTTAAGTTTTACAAAGTTGATGTGTCGGCATCCGCGGATGCTGCTTTTGGCCGCAAAGTTTTACAGGCGGCGGTCTAGGCGCAGCTGGCGCCTCCCGAGATCTTTCTGTGGGTACAGTTGTTAATGTTTACCCACCCCTCTTGTTTGACACTACTTTGGGACCTCCCCGCATGTCATGAATAGAGGCTGCGTCTGTCAATGAATGTAAGAGAAAATAGGATTTTATTAAGAACTTACCATAAAATCCTTTTCTGAGTTCATTGACAGACGCAGCACCCACCCCTCGGTGTTGTGTTTGTTACGGCTTGTTACAAACTTATATGCTATGCAGGGCTGAGGGGTTATATGCTGATTGAGGACGGCCCCCTGGGAGCGTCCAGCTTTCCTTTTCAGAACTTTTGTTCAGCCTAGTCTTCTCCTAGTAAAAGGCGCATAAACCCACGTGTCATGAATAGAGGCTGCGTCTGTCAATGAACTCAGAGAAAAGGATTTTACGGTAAGTTCTTAATAAAATCCTATTTTTCCCCACTGTATCTTGATACATTGAACCCCGAGAAACCACTATATACATTTTCTATAATACACATTCCAACTGTCATCAACTAAAAATAATATAAAACAAACACAATATAAAAGCTATTACATCCACATGTCTATGTTCCCCAAAATGACCTGCTAATAGGCCGGTTAGGCACCGCATAAATACTTCCATAAATTGTATCGGAGCGCACTCCCTCTAAATGCTTTAGTCAAATCCTCCAGAAAAATTTGTGTGGTCCCATTCAAAATTTGGGATGTTCCTTCATTTAAGGATTCTTCAGACAGAAAATTTTAGATTCACTTAAAATCACTTTGTCCGATTGCAGCTAATTGAACTAGAGGTGTGACCAATCAACAGGAGGATCCTGTATTCCAGGACTGTTTTTCTTTTGTGGAGCACTTTCAAACATTGACTTCCATTCTACTTTGGTCATTCAATAATTTTGTTGAGATCAAAGAAATTAGTATATTAACATGCAAGGGGACAGAGATGTAAGATTAAGATGTAAACCCTAACAAAGAACAAAATGAAACAATCCAGATTCCTGAGACTCTGATGTTCAAGACTGTCATGGACCAGCCAAGGCAAGGAGTGGCTAGAGAGCATATACTTGCTATGATGAAGAAAGGGAAAAAAAGAAGAGGGAGACTGAGGCCATGAGCCTTAGGAAGGGGAAAAGAATTAGACTGCATGGACCCAGAGTAAACCAGTCAGACAATTTAGAAGTAGGACATAAGACAAGGCATACTAAAACCACAGCTCCTATATTTTAGGGAATTTAGCCTGAGAACCATTGAGGATGCTGGACATCTTTTCAGGGATCATCATTGTAGTCATACGGTCTTTAACCTCTTGGAGGGATGCTGATGGCTTCTTCCAAGCATTAGTGATCATCTGCTTGACTACTAAGAAAAGGTACATAGGCAGTTTTTGTTGGTGAGAAGATAGACCTAGAATAGGGTAGTGAAGTAAGGCCAATTCAGCATCCATATGGACTATGAGATGGAAAAGAGTCTGAAGTAGGTTGAACGTTTTAGACCAAAATGCATACAATTTTGAACAGAACCACCATGTATAGAGAACGTCACCCCGCTGTACGCAACCACTAAAGCATCTATCATTATAGGTAGGATTTGCATGAGAGATACAATCGGGAACCCAGTACCACCTAAAAATAACTTTGTATGCCAATTCCAGGCAAGTTGCATTGAAGGAACAATTAGCTATTGATGACCGGGCTTTGCTACAATCCTCCAGTTCCATTGGTGCACACCAAGATTCCATTCCCATTGATTAACATAGGAGAGTGTCAATAAGGGGCCACAACCATTCAAAAAAAGAGTATATAATGGAAATAAGTTTGGGGGACCCTGGGGAGTACAAGCAGATATGTTCAAAGCACGGTTTCTTGGAGGGGAAGTCGGAGGTATGTTTCAAGAATATGATCCAGTGTTGGATTTGTAAATATCTGTAATATTTTGAGTTGGGTGCGTCATGGTGCTCTTTTCAAAGTGGCCTGGGGAGGAAACGCACGCAAAGTCAAGAATGGTGAATATGTATAAAGATGTGGAATGACCACCATGTGAAAGCACCACGATCTACAGTAGTCAAGGAGGGAATAAGGGGTTCTTCAAGAGCAGCAACAGAGGCAGACATTAACTTACCCCAGTAGTGGACGGAGTCCCAGAGCCTCAAGCCATGTAGCATCGCTCTTAACCATACGGGGGTTTAGCAGGACAGGTTCCACTCCGAACAGGCCTCCCCATGGTCGACCAAACAAGTTGAGTGCACGTGCTTAGCATCCTATCCAGAGGTTGTCTTTGGGAAATAGACGTATGAGTGCTGCCAGCATTGCTGCAGTGGTTGAAGGGGTGGGGGCTAGGCCTGTCAGTGCTCAGGCCATACGCCGCACACTGCATCAAATTTTTCTGCATGGCTGTCATCCCAGAAGGAAGCCTCTTCTAAAGATGCACAAGAAAGCTCGCAAATAGTTTGCTGAAGACAAGCAAACTTAGGACATGGATTGCTGGAGCCATGTCCTGTGGTCTGATCAGACCAAGATAAACGTATTTGGTTCAGATGGTGTCAAGCATGTGTGGCGGTAACCAGGTGAGGAGTACAAAGACAAGTGTGTCTTGCCTACAGTCAAGCATGGTGGTGGGAGTGTCATGGTCTGGGGCTGTATTAGTGCTGCCAGCACTGGGGAGCTACAGTTCATTGAGGGAACCATGAATGGCAACATGTACTGTGACATACTGAAGCAGAGCTTGATCCCTTCTGTTCAGAGACTTGTCCACAGGGCAATATGAGAACAACACTCGCTCCAAGCCTCACCCATAATCACTTGTAATGCCTGTCCGCTGTTCTTAGTAAGGTGCTAGCTTCGCTACAGCTTGAGGAGATGAGGAAGAAAGATTCCTTTACAGTCACACTCTTGATGAACACCAATTTATTGAGGAATAAAATCAAATGATTGACACAAGGTGACACGAACAGATCCCAGATGAGGACATGGCTGCTAATGCATTTCACGTATCAATGGGATGCTTAGTCATCGCTAAAATCACAGTGCTGTCAAACCCCTTAGATAGGTACATAATTGGTTCATTAACCAGCTGATACAGAATAAAGCATAAATGTCAGCTCAATGGAAAATGGCATACAGACCCAACCCTTAATAAGCGGCACAGGCTAATTGTGGAAAAAAAGCAGTCCTTTATAAAATGGTATTAAACTCAAATAACACATAAACAAGAAAAAAGATTGAAACATAGTGCAAACAAAACATCTTAAACTTCGTGTGATAAAGGACTTCACCTAGCTAATACAGTGAACAAAACCAGGATCATTCTATCAACATTGGTAAACCCATTATAATTTACAAGCTGTACACGCACTACTTTACATTGTAGCAAAGTGTCATTTCTTCAGTGTTGTCACATGAAAAGATGTAATAAAATATTTACAATAATGTGAGGGGTGTATGCACTTTTGTGAGATACTGTAATTGTCTATTTATGTTTTACAGCATGCCTCAATGACCACAGATTTTTGTGAATCTGTTGCAAAGTTTCTGACCTGGAGATCCTGACAGTAAGAGCACTTCTGTGGCAGGCTAACAATGCTAGGCCACACCTTTGCAATAGGCAGCTGTGTTAGCCTGGCATGCAAGCTTTTTCAGTTGGGCACTAGACTGCCCAGCTGATAGACCTGATGGGCAGCTTAATTGCAAACAGAAGGAGATGCTGCTGTTAGCAGGATCTGCAGATAAGTAATCTTGCAACAAAAAAGGGATGTGTTTAAGAAATCTGCATACAGTGATTCATGCTGTCAAACATTCTGGAAAAATATCTGCATACAGTGATTCATGCTGTCAAACATACTGGAAAAAAAAATGTCTTAATTATACAGTAAATGACACAGGACAAGTATCCATAGACCTTGGTTTATAGGCTGGTACCTTCAGATGATTGGAGAATAGCAAAGCTTTTGAGGACATGATTC
>BLSH010514966.1:1843037-1866843 GCA_018402905.1 Glandirana rugosa
ATTGAAGATAAGGTTGTGATTGTGATATATCAGACTCGGAAATGTATTTTAGTCGACTCGAGTCCCCCGTCTGATCAACGATCCACTCCTGATAGGTCTAGATCTTTATATACACCATCGATTGATCGATCGATTCGAATTTCACCCCATCCTAAAAAGAAACACCCCCCCTCCCCCCCCCTAGTACAGGAGTTTTCGACTTCCATGGTCGGATATTCGGTTCCAGATACCTATGAACAGGACACAGGAAATGACATATTAATTCTGTAGCAAAAAAAGGTCATACAAACCGTCGTACTTAGTGACATACGTCTATAAAAAGGTCTTACAAACCGAGGCTGGTACCTTCAGCTTTTGAGGACATGATCCCCCCCCCTCCCCCCCACAAAGAAAAATCCTACCCCACTTTAAGCTTAGCTAGCTAGTTAGCTACCACATATATTTCTTGATCTGGATAGTCCTCACCTAGCAACTAGCCTGCCCCCTGAGCTCAGCTGATTTTATGTAAAGGCTCAGACTATATAGTGTTAGTGTTGGAATAGAAGTTAATGATCTCAACGCTGTGGGTCACTGAACTGTTATACAGTACCTCATCTGATAGATATACAGTTGTGCTCCTAAGTTTACATACCCTGACAGAATTTGATTTCTTGCCCATTTTTTAGAGAATATGAATGATAGCACAAAAACTTTTCTTTCACTCATGGTTATTTGGCTGAAGCCATTCATTATCAGTCAACTGTGTTTACTCTTTTTAAATCATAATGACAACAGAAACTACCCAAATGACCCTGATCAAAAGTTTACATACCCCAGTTCATAATACCAGTTCTTTAACATCAATGACAGCTTGAAGTCTTTTGTGCTATTATTTGTGGATGAGGCTCTTTGTCTTCTCAGATGGTAAAGCTGCCCATTCCTCTTGGCAAAAAGCCTCCAGTTCCTGGAAATTCTTGTGCTGTCTTGAATGAACTGCACGTTTGAGATCTCCCTAATGTGGTTCAGTGATATTGTGGTCAGGAGACTGAGATTGCCACTGCAGAACCTTCACTTTATTCTACTGTAGCCAATGACAGGTCGACTTGGCCCTGTGTTTTGCATCATTGTCATGTTGGAATGTCCAAAGACGTCCCATGCGGAGCTTCCTGGCTGATGAATGCAAATGTTCCTCCAGTATTTTTTGATAACCTACTGCATTCATCTTGCCATCAATTTTGACAAAATTTCCTGTGCCTTTGTAGCTCAAACATCTCCAAAACATCAGTGATCCACCTCCGTGTTTCACACTAGGAAGGGTGTACCTTTCATCATAGGCCTTGTTGACTCCTCTCCAAAGCATTTATGGTTGTGGCCAAAAAGCTCAATTTTGGTCTCATCACTCCAAATGACTTTGTGCCAGAAGGTTTGAGGCTGGTCTCTGTGCTGTTAGGCGTATTGTAAGCGGGATACTTTGTGGCATTTGTGTAGTAATCGCTTTCTTCTGATGACTCGACAATGCAGCCCATCTTTCTTCAAGTGCCTCCCTATTGTGCATCTTGAAACAGCCACACCACATGTTTTCAGAGAGTCCTGTATTTCACCTGAAGTGATTTGTGGGTTTTTCTTTTCATCTCAAACCATTTTCCTGGCAGTTGTGGCTGAAATTTTAGTTGGTCTTACCTGACCATGGTTTGGTTTCACTGGAACCCCTCATTTTCCACTTCTTGATTAGAGTTTGAACACTGCTGATTGGCATTCTCAATTCTATTTATATATCTTTTTATATCCCTTTCCTGGCTTTTTTATACAGTTCAACTACCTTTTCCCGCAGATCCTTTGACAATTCTTTAGCTTTCCCCATGACTCAGAAACGTCAGTGCAGCACTGGATGGAAGATGCAAGGGTCTGTCAGGAGTCATTAAACTCATTGACCTTTTATACACACTAATTACAAGCAAACAGATCACAGGTGAGGATGGTTACCTTTAACCTCCCTGGCAGTATGACTGAGTCTGGAATTTATTGCTGAAAGCGGTACAATTATTTTGCATGAAAATTTGGCGTTATATATTGTAGGCCTGTAATTCTTAGGAATAAATCACTTAAATCTGTCCAAACAACAGTCTAGTAGACATCCCGGGTATGAAAAAGTTTGAAAAATGAAATCATAAATTATAATATAATAAATAACTAAAAATAATTATCAGAAATAATAATATAATAGTAATAAAATTTATTCAATAATGTAATCAAACCAAAAACGCAGAAATTTGCTCAGTTGCAGAATTGTCGCTGTCGTCACTTTCAGTTTCTGATGATAAATTTCCTCAAAAATCCGTATCACTCAATTCTGCAAATGATTCTTATTTACTATCGCTGTTTTCTAGCTGATCAAAAACCACTTTTGACGTAAAGGGACACTTTTTGGTTGCCATGGACATTCTCATGTTTCCAGGCAGAAAGAATGACATTATATAAAAGTGCATGCAGGGCTCTGGGCAAACCACTAGGGACAAAGGGGATGTGTAATGATTTCATACAGTAATGTAATCTATAAGATTACAGTGTACTGTATGTGCTGTGTGTGTTTCACTTTTCGAATTTCCCGCCGGTCTCCGTCCCCGTGCGACGCGACGCTCGCAGGGAACGGAGCCCGGCACGCACAGGCATCGGAGCGGCGGACACAGCCCGCAGACACGGCGGGGGACATCGCTGGATCCAGGGGACAAGGTGAATAGCGCTGCCTGGATCCAGCGATGCAAGCCCGAGTGTGGCTCGGGGTTACCGCTCTTGGTTCTGAAAATCCACCCCGAGCCACACTCGGGAATACCGCTAAGGAGGTTAATAGCCATTAAAACCCCTTTGTGTCACATTGTGTGTATGTTATCAGGCCAAAATCACCAGGGTATGTAAACTTTCGATCAGGGTCATTTGGGTAGTTTCTGTTCTCATTATGATTTAAAAAGAGTAAACACGTTTGATAATAGCTTCAACCAAACACGTTTAACCATGAGTGAAAGAAATGTTTTTGTGTTATTATTCATATTCTCTGAAAAATGACCAAGAAATCATAAATTCTGCCAAGATATGTAAACTTATGAGCACAACTGTATGATGTTCCTCTTTAGAAAATTAGCTGATACTCACATTACCACTAACTTGTGATCACAGATGGAGATCATTACTCTCAGACGCTACACTTAACAGCAATTCTGGTTCTCATAAAGAAAGTGTAAGCTTTCTCCATAAGAAGGGATTTAGTGTGTTATATTAAATTGGCCTGACGGCTATTAATGCTGACAAGTTATGAAGAAAGAGGCAATTAAGCAGAAAAAAATCCCTTTGAGGGCAATTGTAAGGTTGCAGTGTTGGCATCTCACAACAGATTAAAGTGATTGTAAATTTTTGCTTTTTTTTTTGTTTTGTTTTTTAGTTAAAAATATTAAACATGTTCTACTTACCTGCCCTGTGTAACGGATTTGCACAGAGCAGCCCGGATCCGCCTCTTCTCAGGTCCCTCTTTGGCTCTCCTGGCCCCTCCCTCCTGTTGAGTGCCTCTAAAGCAAGCAGCTTGCTATGGGGGCACACGTGCCAAGTCCACTTCTGGCAGCCCAGTCCAGCCTCACCCCCTTTCTCTCCTCATTGGCTAACTGACTGACTTTGATTGACAGCAGGGGGAGCCAATGGCCCAAGCTGCTGTCTCAGCCAATGAGGAGAGGAGTCACGGGCAGCCGAGGCATTCCTGCAACATCACTGGATCTAGAGAGACCTCAGGTAAGTTTTAGGGGGGCTGCTGCACACAGAAAGCTTTTTATCTTAGAGTTGTAAAAGCAGAAGATTTTTTTATCTTAATGCATTCTGTGCATTAAGATAACAAGCCTTCTGTGTACAACAGCCCCCTAATACTTACCTGAGTTCCCCCAATGTCTAGCCTTTCGAGATTCTCCTTCCTGATTGGCTGAGACACAGCAACAGTGCCACTGGCTGCCGTTGTTGTCAGACAGCTAGCTGGGGGGGGGGGGGGGGGGCATGGCCCTGTGTCTGAATGGACACAGGGAGTTGTGACTCAGCTTGGGTGCCCTCATAGCAAGCTTCTTGCTGTGGGGGCACTCAACAGGAGGGAGGGGCCAAGAGACGGAAAGAGGGACCCGAGAAGTGAAGGATCCAGGCTGCTCTGTGCAAATCCATTTCACAGAGAAGATAAGTATAACATGTTTGTTAATTTTACAGGGAAAAAAACAAGACTTTACAATCACTTTAATGCATAGAATGCATTAAGATAAAATAAAAAAACTTCTGCCTTTACAATCACTTTAAAGCTCGATTGAAGATTTTTTTTGTCATTCTGATAAAAACTGCTTGAACTATTCATTCATTTCTTTTTCCATTTGTTTAATTTATAAAAAGACATTCCACTAAATGTTCTCACATCACACCACAATCTAACATCTAATCAAATTCCATGCACAGGTTGCTGAGGCTTCTTATTGTCCTATTTTTCTCATAAGTCACCAGTTCACTTTTTCAGGAGAAGCTCTTGGAGCACTAACACCCTTTTCTAGATCCAAGCAGTACTGCTTGGACATAGAAAATGTGGGTAGACTCCCAAAAGGTGGTCCTACTAATTAGGACTATTGGTGCAAATAAAAATGTATTGTGTACACTTTTCAACTGTGGTACAAGTGCACTAACAAGCCTACAATCGCCTTATTGAATAGGTATAACTCAGACAAAATTGTAAAAAAAAACAAAAAAACCCTACAGTCCTATCTGAAAAGCAGAACTTAATTCTATCCTTCATATTGCTGCTCTACAAATATGCCAGGATTGGATTTTGATTATTCAGGGTACATCGAAGACCTGTAGGATAAAAGCTTGTTCTTTAGAAGATAGGTAAGCAATACTTTGGCCTGTTATGTGGACTTTAACCCTCTTTGAGGCACTGACTGTGTCTTAGGTTAGTTTATTATGAGCAGACCGAGTTGAGCTACTTCTCAAGCAGATTCCATTTGCCCATTGTTATTGTGACTTCTGGGCCAATGACTACACAGAGCTGTCTCTGATTCAGATTCACTCCATTGCTTGACTGATGAGTTCAGCCTTGAGTAATCACAATCTACTGAGTTTACTCCCACATTAAAGGAGTCCCAAATTGAGGATCAGCCCGCCACACTCCCCTTTCAGCACTTATTAACCTTGCATGTATATGGTGAGGATTTTGTGCAGCACGTTTCTATACCCATTATGGATCTGGCAGTGTCCTGCCTTAAGTCTTTTAAGGACCCAGCCGATAAGTTGGAAGCCTTTTTAGAGCTCTATTCTCATTGGCAGCTTCCTGTGTCCTAACAAAATCCAAAAAAGAATTTCAGGGTCAGTACAAAAATCCTATTTTGATTACATGAGATGTAGAAAATGAGTGAGGAACAAACGGGTGATATAAATTCTGGTTTGTGTTACATGATCTTTGCAAAAATTAAACCTGCCACCAACAGAATTAGTTTAACCATTTGCCATCAAAATGTTATTATTCAGGAAGAAGAGACAGAACTTGAGATGCCCTTCTTAGAGTCCATTCCCTCTGGCGAAGATCTATGGGATGAAAGTTGGTCTTTATCCGGAAGTACAGTGTCAATTAATGACGCGTTAAAGCCTTCCATTAATAACACAGGTGATCTTCAGAGTCAGAATCCTAGCCAACAGGTAAGTGTTTCTTCTACAATGAGGTGTTGTACCTTGTTAGCTATAAAATGTGCTTAATTCAGTATATTTGCATATAGAAATTTAACTCAAGACAGATATAAAAGCACAAGTGACCCGATGCAAAATAAAGCACATCTAGACTCGAGCGACCTACATCAGACGGTTTAGAAAAAGTGATTTATAAATTTTGAAGCACCTACACTAGGCATTTTACTGACAACATCAATGTGTTAGGGTATGTGTATTAAAATCTTAAGAGGCTCTTGTGTCTGTAGACACACAGCCCAGCTGACGAGCGAGCCTGCAGGTGTGCCCTTATAGGAAGTGTCTTCCTATGGTGGCACACAGAGAAGAGGATGGTGTGAAAGCGCTAGTGGGGGACCTCAGAAGGGAAGGTTTGGGGCTGCTCTGTGCAATAACCTTGCACAAAGCAGGTACAGTATAACAAGTTTTGTTGTTTTTTTAAAAAAAAAGACTTGACAACCCTTTTAAGGCAGCCCATTAGTCGAAGCAATACATTAACACAATTATGGTGTTACCCCAACATACTGGTATGAGAGAACCTTAAAATTGATCTCTAGTGAAGGGTTTTCTTAAGACTTTTTGGTCTGGTGGTGTTCAGAAAGAACAGGAACAAGGAAAAATATCCACAAAGGAGACGGATAATATTAAAAATACATTTTCTGGTAGTAATAAGAATAGTTAGAACTTGTATTAAGATTTTATTTTACTCATCGTCCCCATTAGGGAGATTTCCCTTCACTTCCTGTTCAGATATAGGGTGTCGGACAGAACGGGAGCAAACCGATATCTTCTCTATGGGGAAACGTACAGAATTTGAAACATCAGTAAACCGTTTTTAATAATCCATTTACGTAAACATGAGATACAATTTAAAAAATAAGATTGTGTGTTTAACCACTGCCCGCCATATAGCAGAATGACGGCCAGAAAGTGGTTTTCTTATCCTGACTGGGCGTCATATGACGTCCAGCAGGATAAGTAAGCCACTAGTGATCTCGCAAAGTGTGTTGTTTTTAGTAATTTATATTAAATGGTTCAAAGTTGGGAATTGTTTAATGGGTACTGTCTACAATAATTTGATTGTTCCTCTGTTAAGAAATATTTTTCTTGAAAATGGTCCATTTGTTTATATAGCCATTTATGGGTGGTTCTTAACTCCTTCCTGCCCAGGGGAAGGGAATACCTGAACACTTGACCACTGTGGTTGGCTGTCACAGTATTCACATGACAAGGAGTCAGTTCCGCCAGCTTTTGATCATTGCTAAAGACTGGGAACGGTCTTTGACAGCTTAGTCACTGTGCTTGGGAGCACAGTGACTGCTACCTATGAACTTGCATGTGCGCAGCCTGTGGGTTTTAAAGTGCAAAAAATACCATTGATCTTGCCAGAAATGCAGTGTCCTTGTTACCTCTTGTGAGCTGAACTGAATGTTCTTTTTTTTTTTGCAAATATCCCCATCCCCATGTAATGAAGATGAATAAAGTCCAGGCTGGGTGAAAACCATGGCTCACTTCTTATATACATTGGGGTAAAGAGCATTGCCACACAGGCAAATTAAGTGTTATTACCAGGTGAAATTAAGGAGAAAAGAAAACAAATGCAGCCCCCGCATCTTAGGTCTTGTGAGCTGCATTATATTTAAAGTTTAACGAAAGCCTAAGTCTAACTATTCTTAAGAATGTAACCTCCTCCTACCTTTCCTGCATATCTTGCATTAAATATGTGTGTGCTTACCCATTTCTTACTTCCAATGACAGACACAGCTTCTGTTCATTCTTGACCATAGGGTTTATAGTGCCACCTACAGCAGTAGGACACTAGGCTGAAAAAGAATACAGCACTGCCTGTGGGCAGTCCTAGCTGGTATAAACCCCCTCTCTGCTGTGGACAAGCCAGTTATTTGTCTAGTGTTTCAGGAGCGAGGACCTAGTTCCCTTCTGGGACCTGTGGTTTCATAGCCCTTTTTACCTGAGATTTTGTCCTGCTGAGATCATCCATCACCAGCAGGGCTGGGTGACGAGGGTTTTGGGCTGGATAATTTAGATCCAGTGATCACCCCAGTCTGATCAATGAGCACATGCAGACCTTTAGCTACACGCTGGGTTGGCTGTGCCAACTTGGACCGGGTGACTGGCATTTAACAGGTCCACACATGACCGGACACCTGATGTCTGTGTCATTGTTACCCTGGCCATCAGACCCCCCAGTTCGGTGCAGAGAATCTGTCATGGGAGCCTTACCCGCATGCTCTGCTGGATTGGTAAGTAGGTGCCTTCCTCCCTACATTGGGTGTGGGGCATGGGTACTCCCTGGGGTGCCAGTCTCCCCCTCCCCCTGTGGCTCCTGCGGTGATTTTTTTGTTGCATTAGGTACCAGGTCCCCTCATGTTTCTGCTGTGCTGTTGGGTCTACCTGTGGGGACAATGCTCTGTGTGTGCCTTTGCAGCCCATCCCCTAGATAGGCAAGGTAGCCCCCTAGCCTCGGTCAGAGAGGTTATGTTTGGGCTGGAGTAGCACTGCTGCCTGTGTTCTGTCTACCACCTCCGCTATTTTCCCAGGTTGAGACCTTGAGGCTACGGGGGACTATACAAGTATCTCCTCATGACCATACAAGTATCTCGTACTGAGGATGTGCCTTTTCCCACCTGTTGTATGGGCAGGGAATGCTACAGACTCCCCTCTCTTGGCTGGGGATGCTGATATGGCCATCCCGTGGGTGCACACACCGCACACTCAGATTGCCTGACAATTGAGGCCACAGTTTTGTGGCCTACTTGATCAGTTTAAGGCATTCGCCATCTTGCTTTTGGGCTATTGCCCTTCCCTGCTGTGCCATCATTTGAGCCTGGTGCGATGCTTTGTGATGGTCTGTGCTTTGAGGGCGGACCCTTGGGCGGGCTGTTGTGGCAGCCATTTTGACTTTGTGCTTCCGCCCTTGTTTCCCTGCCTCCAATGCTGCATTCTGTGCCTTGAGCGTCTGGGGCATCACATGCGGCTGATCCTGCTCCGTGTCCCTGCGGATTCTGCAGCTGTGTATAATAAGGTGCTAGTGACTGCACACATTACCCCTGTGCAGTAGACATTACACTCTGAGTGGACTTCTGAGACTGCCAAGGCAGTGAATATACCCTTTGATGCTCTTTTTTTTTTTTTTTTTTTTAAAGTTTAAATTTATTCATGTTTCAAATAAAGTTATAACATCCAACTCTTATTTTGTACATTGCATAATATACATAAAGCTTGTAACATTACATATCACATATTACATGAGATCTGTTTTCAATATATCTATGCTTATACCCCTATCTTCTTATCTTAGTCCAGTAATAATGTACATTATACTCTGCACCTTTATGTTGTAACTTTTGATGATACAATAAAAAAACAGAACATTCAAAGAAGTTTAACTCAACTTTGCGTAATAACTATGTAGACCACCTTTAATAATATGCCAGGGCACCTCCTACCCTTATGCACTTGTAAGCAATATCAACGCATACCTTCCATTAGTCAACTAAGGCATCTTGATGCATTTTGTTTACACCTCTATATTCCCAGATACTGATTTGATCCACCCAGCCCAGATCTTATTACATTTTTTAGGACATCCCCTAGAACTGTAGGTTAGTTTATATTTTGGTAATGCTCCGTTAATCAGATCCACCCAGAAGCGAACGGACGATGGTCTCAGGTCCTTCTATCTTAGAGCTAATGCCTTTTTAGCATAGAAGAATACTATTCTTAGCAGGGTTTTGTGGATGTGGCTAATGCCTCCTCACCAAAATCACAGGGTACAGATGTTCGGAAGGGCTAACTTGTCTTCTAAGAATTTGGTAACTGCAGTCCAGAATTTCTCCACATGGGGACATAGCCGCACCATATGGAAATAATTTCCAACAGCTGCTCTACAGTGTGGGCACTCCGGTGTATCCACCCTGCCCATCTTGTGAAGGCGGCAGGTGTGTAATACACTCTATGAAGGTAGTTAAACTGGATAAGTTTATCTCTGGTTGAGATCACCGAAGGCAACATTGATTCGGTAACCTCGGCCCAAGATTCCTCCGAGAGGGACGGAATGTCAGATCTCCATTGAGCCTCCACCCTTTCCATCCTAGGAGCGGACATTAATAGAAAATAATATCTTGAAATAAGTATTGAATGGTCTTCTTCGAAAAGTAATTTTTCCAATTCAGAGGGTATAAGGTGTACCTCCCTCAAACCAAATTGAGCTGCAACCGTGTGACGCAGCTGTAAGTACCGGCAAAAAAGTTGTTAGGGAGTTTATATTCAATCTGCTGGTCTCTAAACGTTCTAAAGATGTGTTCCAGCAACCCTTCACCTCTGCATCTTCCCTGAGCTGCACTGCTAGTGGTTCCCAATAGCAAGGGCAAACAGCAGGGGCGACAATGGGTACCCCTGCCGAGTGCGCCTTGTTATTTCGAAGGCTTCTGTGATAATGTTATTAACCTTCATACGTGCCACAGGTTTGGTATAAAGTAATTTGACACAAACAATAAACCTGGGGCCAAAACCCATACACCTAAGGACCACCCACAAATAGAGCCACTCAATGCAATAAAATGCTTTGTGGGCGCCCAAAGACACCACCACACGAGTATCTGGGGTAGGCCCTTCAGATTGCAAAACTGTGAAAAGTCTCCTTAAGTTAATAGCTGTGGATCTCATTGGAATAAATCCAGTCTGACATGAGTGAATAAGTGACGTTATCACTTTGTTTAACCACTTCAATACCAGACACTTACCCCCCTTCCCGTCCAGACCAATTTTCAGCTTTCAGCGCTGTCACAGTTTGAATGACATTTGCGCGGTCATGCGACGCTGTACCCAAACAAAGTTTTTATCATTTTCTTCCCACAAATAGAGCTTTCTTTTAGTGGTATTTGATCACCTCTGGGGATTTTATCTTTTGCGCTACAAATAAAAAAAAAAAAAAAAGGAAAATTTTGAAAAAAAAAAATGTTTTTCTCTGTCGCAAAACTTTGTAAATAAGTACATTTTCTCCATCACTGAAGGGCACTGATGAGGCTACACTGGCACTGATAAGGCACTTGTATGCAGCACTGGTGGGCACTAATAGGTGGCACTGGTGGGTACTGATAGAGGACACTGTAATGTGTGCATTCCCTGGTTGTCTAGGGTGGCATCTAAAATAGGCACTGAGTGCCATCCACATTGGGCATTGGGCCCCTTACCTGATGGTCTCGGGGTGGCTCCCTGGTGGTCAGAGTGGGCTCCTTGATCGGCTCCCTGGTGATCCCTGGGCAGGCTCCCTGGTTGTCTAGGGTGGCGATCCTAGGGGGGGCTGCGCGGATAAACAATCAGCGCAGACCCCCCTGTCAGGAGAGCCGCCGATCGGCTCTCCTCTACTCGTGTCTGCAGACACAAGTAGAGGAAAAGCTGATGAACGGCTCTTCCTGTTTACATCGTGATCAGCCGTGATTGGTCACGGCTGATCACGTGGTAAAGAATTTCCGATGGAAGCTCTTTACCGAGATCAGTAATGCGGTGGGTCAGACTAACACACTGCACCACCAATCGCTGCAATGCGCTCCCCCACGGGCACACAATCACGGGTTATCCTGAGAATGTCAATGGACGTCCAGTTAGGATAACCGGACCACCGCCCAGCCATTATTTGTCAATAGGTCGAGCGGGAAGTGGTTAATCGTTTAACTAGGAGTTTGGCGTCTACATTCAGGATATGGGTCTATACGATTCACAGAAATCATGATCCTTGTGGGGCTTGGGAATTAACACTATTAATGTTTCTCGCAAAGAACCAGGCAGTTCTAGCCCCTCCAGTGCAGCATTGTAAACCTGCAGTAGTTTTGGTGCCAGAAGCTCATTATAAGTACCATACCACTCAGCCGGGTAACCATCAGTTCCAGGGGTTTTATTAGGATTAAGAGAAAGGGCCACAGCCATAACTTCATTCACATCAATAGGGAGGTCCAGAGCCTCTGCTGCCCCTGTAGATAATTCTCTGAGCGGGATCAAGGCCAAAAATTGGCACACCCCCTCCTCCCCATAATTAACCCCAGACATGTATAGCTCAGAGTAAAGGTATACAAACTCAGCAGCGATTTCATCTTGAGCGGTACATAGCGCTCTTTGCGCATTATAAATGCGGGGAATAGATGTCAAAGCTTGTTGGAAGTGGGCTAGGTAAGCCATTAATCTGCAATTTTTATCACCAAATTAAAAAATGTGTTGCAACTGGTATAGTAACTACTTTTGAGTGTTTTCCACTAGCACCAGATCTAGTTGTTGGGCACTAGCTCTCCAAATCCTATAGTTAGCTGAATTGGGGTTTTTAATATATTCTACCTCCGCCTCTGTTACTATTTGTTTCCGTTCCCGAACCTTCCAACCCCGGTCAGATCTGAGCTTTTCAATTGTCCCTGAAATAGAGCCCAGAAGAGTGACTTTAAAAGCATCCCAAGTAATGCCAAGGGGAACTTCTGCTCTGTTTTCTGTCCAAAAATGTACTATATCAGAGGCTGTTGATCTTTTGAAGCATTCCTACTTCAGCCACAGGGTGCTCAGTCTCCATAAAGTAAAGCCGTTCGAATGGCCCATGGACATGACAAATAACAAGGGGGGGTGATCAAAAATGGCCCTTGGTAAGTATTGTACTTCTACGATTCGTGGCAACACCTCCCTGTTTACCAAGCACGTGTCTAATCTGGATTAGGTATTATATGTAGAGGAAAACCCATGAGTATTCCCTAGCTTCTGGATATTTCTACCTTCATGCTTCTACTAAATTATATTGGTCTGTTCATGTTTCTGGTGAGGAGCTGCAGTTAGAGACTGCTCTAAATTGATCCCTATCTGGAGATAAAACAGCATTGAGATCACCTGCCATAATGATCGCGCTCTGTCAACGTGAGTACCTTGGCCATCATATCCATAACCGTAATCTAGAAGTAAGACTACTATTACAAATCTTCCAAAGGGATCAGTTACCACTTCTTTGGGGGTACATAATAAAGACTTTGTAATCAACACAGAGAAAATGATGAGGTTTGCGTTTTTGAACATAATTAAGCACCAACGCCCTCTTGACCCATGAGTTGAGGCCCCTCACATTCCATGACAATAGGTGAAGACTTTGCAACTGCGGTGCCATAATAAGACATTTACACTACAGTACCCGCTAAAGCAGGGCATCAACAAAGGGCCCATATGGGGCCTTAAAAGTATGGTAAGCATTAGTTCTCTTTGAGAGTGACAGGTGTCATCAATTGTGTGCAAAGAGTAGTTAGTAATAAGACTATTTGGTGGCATAGCATTCAAGTAGAACACAGAAAATCCCCAGTCCATGTGACAGTGATCCAAAACAGAGGAACACCCCCCCCCCACCCTGCCCACAGTCCCCAACGTACCACAGGCCTCTACTCTGAACATTAATACAATAAAGTCACCCTATGGGGGGGATTCCCTCCCCTTGCAACTGGATAGGAAGATAGAAGGGTGATAACTTGTAGCACAGCTGAGCTAGTAACGAACCGATTGATTGTAGCAGCAGTCACTGCAGCCAAACAGCACTGGAACTAAAATTTACAGAGTGTGACGTCCAAAAACAAGGCACATTCCGAACTTGTGAAAGGCCAGCAAGGGAGTTCCCTTGCTTCAATTACCCAAATCAGGTACTGCTCACAGATTCCAGCTATCGATTAGCTTCTTTAGGAGATTGCACTTTTCCTTTTGTAAACCACTCGCAGCCTTGCTGGGTACATCATGCTATATGGTAGGCTCTGCTCACGGAGGCATTGTTTCACACTCTGGAACGCTGCCCTTTTGTTTCTGCGTTGCCACTGAAAAATCCAGAAAAATGGTGATGCGATTATTGTACGGTATTTCTGGAATTTTGCTGGCTTTGCGTAAAATGATTTCTTTATCCTTATAATACAGGAACCGGGCCAACAGAGGTCTAGGAAACCGACCTGTTGGTGGGGCCCTCAGTGGGACACGATGTGCCCTTTCAATTGCAAATAGATGAGAGAATGATTCCTCCCCAAAAGTTTAAGCCAAGATAGTAGGAATTCCTCTGGGTTTTTCCTCTCTGTACCTTCTGGAAATCCCAGGAAACGTAAATTGTTTCTTCGGAGCCAATCTTCCATATCTCCCATCTTGGCCTCCTGGGACTTGTGGTCCACCACCACCTCCCTCACTTTTACCATCAATGGGGTTAGATCATTCTCAATTGCACTGATGTGATGTTCAGTGGCCGTGACCCGGTTTCTAACCTTATGGACATCATCCTTTAGTAGGGCAAAGTCCACCCGAATGGTCTCTATTTGGGTTGCTAAGGATGCATGGCAGCTCTTAATGGTCCATGATCTGGGACAGCGATGGCTCTCCAACCTGCGATCTCGGACCTCCGTCGTTCTCATCTGTTGACCGGGAATCCTTTGGCTTGCCAGAGCTGCATGTACCAGCTCTTACACTGTGTACATTCCTGGCATGACAAACTGGCAGGCGAATTATCTCAGTCGTCAGGTGAAGGATCAGGTAAAGTGGTCTCCATGCCTGGAATTGTTTTGAGAACTGTCTACGATGGGGCACGCTGAACACAGAAGTCATGGAATCCCATTTCAACATGAAAGCGCCATGGATTGTGGCAAAAGCAAGGGATCATTTAGTGGATGTGACTAATGCTATGTTGGTGATATTGAATCATCTTCTCATTTCTGCATCTCCTCCTCTTCAGTTTCTCCCTTGTCTGCTGTGCAGGATAGAGGCCCAAGTGATTCTGGTCCTTCTGGTGGCCCCGGATTGGCCTCGTTGACCCTAGTACGCCATTGTGGTGCTGCTGGTAGTTGAGGTCCCTAGTAATTGCTTCTTTGGCAAGATCATCTTCTATCCCAAGAACTTATCTTCCTCCCTGTTTTACCATCCCTGACTTGTCAGATTGGCTATGGAAAGCTGATTCTGATGGACATGGGGCTTTCAAGCACAGTGATTGCTGCCATGCTGGAGGTCTGCAAATGTGCCTACCGAAATATTTATCATACTTGTCCGGCTTATATCTCATGGGGCAAGGTGGCTACAGGTGTCCCATGTGCTTTCTCTGTGGCTCGGGTCTTGGCCTTCAACACGACATTAAGCACAAGTTTGCCTTGAGTAACACTTAGGGTCAGGTCTCTGCCTTTGTGATCCTGTTTCTATGTCCCTTGACCTTGCACTCCTTCATACTTTTCTCTGAGGGGTTCATCATGTGGTGCCCCCGGTGTGTTTTTTTTTTTTGCTACTGTGGGACCTGAACCTGGTTCTTTCAGCCCTTCAGAAGCCTCCTTTTGGGAACAATAAGGAATTTTCCTTGCTCACGCTCTCCCAGAATGTCTCCCTTTTGATTACCATCACCTCCCCGAGCTGCGTCTTGTCGCTGGTAGCCTTGTCCTGTAAGTCTACATGGGGATATGGTGGTTGTCCATCCACGTCCTTCTGAAGGTGGTATCTGATTTTCATCTGAATGAGTATGTTGGCCTAAATTACCTGTGTTAATGTCTTTCCCACCCTAAGACGATTGCACTACACTCCTTGGACATGGTCTGGGCAATTGGTGTATGCCTGTCCACTATGGCTTTTTCCAGAGGTCAGATTTTCTTATTGTGATTATGGACTGGCCACAAAAAGACCTGGTGGCCTCCTCTGCCACCATTTGTTAAAGGATTTGGCAGACGGTGTTTCAGACTTAAGGGTAGGGCTCCTCCCTTCCTGGTTATGGCACGTTCTACAACGGCGATTAGTGTCTCTTGGGTGTCCCAACATCAGATGTCTGTGTCTCAAGTTTGCAAAGCGGTTACCTGCTTGTCTGTGCATACCTTTTTATCATATTTTTAGAAGGTTGATTTTTTTTTTTTTTTGCAGATGCTTGTCTTGACTGCAAGGTTTTGCAGGCGGTCTGAGGTTTCTTGTTTCCCCTGGGAGTAGGGGGGTTTCTTCGGGTGGTTACCTGTTGGCTCCTGTTTTGCTTTCCCACTCCTCATTGAGGCACTGCTTTTGGACGTCCCTATGGTCAGGAATGAACAGAACCTATGTCTGCTAATGAATGTAAGAAAAAATTGGATTTCTCTTTCGTTCATTGACGGACGCAGCCTCTTATTCTTGACATGTGTGGTATGCACCTTTTACCAGGAGTAGACTAGGCAGAATATAGTTCAGAAAAAAGCAAGCTAGCCCCTCCCAGGGGGCAGTCCTCACTCTGCATAACCCCCTCCGCCCTGCTAGCACTTCAGTTTTTTTCTGCCTAGTGCAAGGAGTAGGACCTGGCTCCTTGCTGGGATCTGCGGTTCCCCGATTTTTTTTTTTTTTGTTTTTGCTCAAGCTATCTGATGAAGAATGCAATCAAGCAGCCGGCTGGGTGACAGGCTGGAGACCTTTAGGTCCAGGCAGTCTCCCCAGTGCTGCAGAAGGATGTGAGCCGTCCCTTAGCTGCTTGCGGGGCGGCCGGCGGGTTAAACCGAGTGACCGGGCTGCGGCTCGTCTTGAGGTGTCGCATGGCAGGTAGTTCCCTCCCCATCTGTAGGGGCGGCAGGTCTGTCTCGGGTGGCTACCCGCTGCCCCCATCTGGAAGGGTGAGTACGCTTCCCCCTCCCCCCCTCAGGGGTGCAGAGGGGGGGGGCTGGCAGGTGTCGCCCCCCCCGTCTGGGTGTAGGTGGTTCTGGCTTCCCTCTCCCCTCCTCCCCACCGCATCCCGTCTCCGTTGCTGCTGTCTTGGGTCCCCTGGCCATGCGGCAATCGCCACCATTTTTTCGGGGCCGGCTGCCATTTTGCCAGAGTCGCGGCCATTTTGTGGTGGATTTGGCCTCTAGTGATCGCTCGGCGGCCATTTTTGGTTGGTGTCCTGATGGGCAAATTGCATGTGCTTTGGCGCCGTTTCCTCAGTCTGGATGGCGCAGTTGGCACGTGTGGGGGAGCTCCCAGCAGCAGTGAGGCAGATACGGCAGGCTTTTCAGCAAGTATAGCTGGCTTCTTCCTAGGGTGCTGGTAGCGGCGCAGTGCGGGTCCTCCTGTGCATTTTCTGGGCCGCTGTGCGGGGGCAGCTGAGGGGTGGTGAGCGTGCGGCCTGTAGCCCTCACAGGTGTTCCGGGGGGTGGCGCAATGGCTGAATCTGGAGTGTCTGTCCCGGAAGGCTCCGGCAGCACTGGGACCTGTAGTCCCACTAGACAAGCTTCAATTTTGGAGGAATTTCTCGCCCGGTTGGAACCGGTCTGTGGTAGGGGGGTGGCGAAGAAGCTTACACTCCCTCCCCCATCCTCTGAGGAGGATTCGGAGCCGGAATGGGGTTATGTGGTAACAGGGACCCCCGTGGATCTGTCAGATGGGGAATTGGACCCTTCTGACGGTGAGGAGGAGCAGGGGGCCACCGTAGCGTGGGAAAAGGCGTTGCTGGGCTTCCTGGTGGCTGCCGTCCTCGAGACACTGCGTTTGGGCCAGGCTGGGACGTCGCAGGAGGCGGCTTAAACCTTTGGGTCCCATAGGCCGGCTCGGGCCCCTAAGGTTTTCCCTTCTGTGCCATATTTTGATCAGTTTGTCTACAAGGAGTGGCAGCGTCCTCAGAATTCGTTCACATTTCCAAAACGCTTTTCTGTGCGCTATCCTTTTGAGGATAGCTTGTTGCAGTAGTGGGTGTCCCCCGTGATAGACCCGCCGGTGGCCCGCCTGAACAAGGCTACCACTATCCCGATGGAGGGTTTTCCAACATTTAAAAATCCAGCCGACAGGCGGACGGAGGCTGCGTCCAAGGCTATGTTCCTGGTGGCGGCCATGCGACCGGTACTGGCGTCAGCTATGGTGGTGCAGTCGCTCACGGAGTGGGCGACAGTGTTGCACAAGCATTTGGGGGACCTCGTGGTTCGTTCGGAGTCGGTGCAGCTCCCATGCTGTCCAAACTGGCAGTTTTTGCGATCATCATTAGACAGCTGCTGTGGCTGAGGTGCTGGTCGGGCGTCCATGTGTAGAAAAAAGTCCTCACGGACCTGCAATTTCAGGGCGGTCAGCTGTTTGGGACTTCCCTGGATGAGATCATTAAGGATTTCACATGGGGGAAGAGTACTTTTCTTCCAGAACCCAAGCGGCGGGAGCAACGCCGAAAACAGGGTCCCTCTTTCTCTACCCAGAAGCGTTTTTTTTGTGTTCGCCCGGTGCAGCGGGCGCAGGTGCTCGGTCGGGCAAGGCTGCCGCAGGGAACCAGAAGCGTCCCTGGCAGCGTAAGTCCGGGAAGGTGGAGGAGAAGCCTGCCTCCGCATGATGGGTTTCCCCCGCCCGATGCTCGGGTGGGGGGTCGGCTTCTGGAGTTTGCGGCCCGGTGGACCGCTCACATCTCGGATCTTTTGAGTGCGAGAGGTGGTGTTGTCCGGGTACAAGATAGAGTTCTGTATCCTGCCCCCAGACAGGTTCTTCCCCTCAAATCTGAGGCTCCCTCCGGGGCGTCGGCAAGCTCTGTTTGGGGATGTCCAGCCTCTGTTCGAGCAGGGGGTGATTGTCCCAGTCCCTTCTGCGTAACGGTACTGCAGGTTTTATTCCAACCTCTTTGTGGTTCCAAAGAAGGACGGAGTCAAGCCGGTTCTGGAGCTAAAGGCGCTCAATCACTTCGTGAAGGCACACAAATTCCGGATAGAGTCAGTCCGTTCTGTCGTGGCCGCGCTGCGCCAGGGGGATTTCCTGGCTTCTCTGGACATCAGGGACGCGTACCTCCACGTTCCCATTTGTGTTCGGCATCAGCGGTTCCTGCGTTTCGCGGTGGGGGACCTCCACTACCAATGTGTGGCTCTCCCCTTCGGCCTAGCCTCCGCTCCGCGAGTCTTCACCAAGCTGTTGGCTCCGGTGCTGGCTCTGCTGAGGCAGAGGAGCATTGCAGTGGTCGCATATCTAGACTATCTGCTCCTGAGGGCAGGGTCGGCTCCTGCCCTGGAGGACAACATCTCGATCACCCTGGCTTCCCTGCGGGACTTCTGATGGTTGATCTACCTTCAGAAGTCGACGCTGGTCCCATCGCGCCCCCTAGAATATCTGGGCCTGATACTGGACACAGAGCAGGCGAGGGTGTAATTGCCTCCAGCCAAGTTGCTAACTGTCACGACGATGGTCTTCCTTACGTTTTGCATGCGGATGTTGGGGCTCATGGTGTCGGCCTTCGAGGCCGTACCGTATGCCCAGATTCACACCCGGCTCCTGCAGCGGGCGAATCTGCTGCAGTGGGGCAAGTCTCCGCTGTCTCTGGATCGGATGATCAGTTTGGATCATTAGACCAGGGGGGCTCTTGCCTGGTGGCTACGGGCCCCGGCGTTGAGTCTGGGGAAGTCGTTTCTTCCCCTGGAATGGTTGATTGTCACGACCGACGCCAGCCTAGCGGGCTGGGGAGGAGTCCTGGGGCAGTTGTCTGCCCAGGTCCGATGGTCATCGGAGGAGTCCTGCCTTCCGATCATCGTGCTAGAACTGCGGGTGATCAGGCTAGAGAGTGGTCGCTGCATCAAGAAGTGTTCCGTCAGATCTGCCAGAGGTGGGGCACGCCAGACGTGGACCTGCTGGCGCCCCGGTTCAATCGCAAGGTGCAAACCTTTGTGTGCAGAGCAAGGGATCTGTTGGATGCCCTTGTGGCTCCATGGTCTCGCTACCGGCTCCTTTACGCCTTCCCTCCTCTCAAGCTTCCACCGTACCTGTTGCGCAGGATAGAAGTGGAAGGGATCCCGGCTATCCTGGTGGCTCCGGATTGGCCTCGGCGTCCCTGGTACGCCGACGTGGTACGGATGGTAACGGATGTTCCCTGACGGCTTCCGCTACGCGAGGATCTGCTGCCGCAGGGTCCTATCCTGCACCCTGCTTTACACTCGCTGGCTTTGACGGCCTGGCTATTGGATCCCAGGTATTGAGGGATAGGGGGGTCCATGAGTCGGTGATCCCCACCATGCTTAGGGCACGCAAGTCCACGTCATGCAAGATTTATCACCGCACCTGGAAGGCTTATATTGTTTGGTGCGTTCCTTTTCAGTGGCTCGTGTGCTGGCCTTTCTTCAGCAAGGCCTGGATCAAAAACTGGCATTGAGTACCCTCAAGGGGCAGGTTTCTGCCCTAGCAATTCTTTTCCAGCGTCCATTAGTAACACACTCTTTGATTCGTACGTTTGTACAGGGGGTACATCATGTGGTGCCTTGGGTGCGCTCGCCGCTGGCGCCGTGGGATCTGAACCTGGTACTGCAGAAGCCGCCATATGAAAAGATCAGAGACATTTCTTTGCTGTTGCTCTCGCAAAAGGTGGCCTTTTTGGTGGCCATCACATCCGCCAAGCGGGTGTCTGAGTTGGCGGCTTTGTCTTGTAGGTGGTTTCCTCTTTTCACGTTAATAAGGACATTGCCCTTCCTTCTTTGTGTCTGCTTCCGTCACATCCTAGGGAGGTTGCTTTGCACTCCTTGGATGTAGTTAGGGCTCTGCGGGTGTATTTGACGGCCACGGCTTCCTTTCGGAGGTGCTGTTTGTGGTGGCGGATGGATCGCTATCTCTCGTTGGATCAGACAGACTGTGACCCGTGTGTATGAGGTTCGGGGTCGAGAACCCCCTTTTCCGGTCACGGCTCATTCCAACAGGGCGATTAGTACTTCCTGGGCTTTCCGACACCAAGCGTCGGTGTCTCAGGTGTGCAAGGCTGCCACTTGGACCTCTGTGCACACCTTTGCTAAGTTTTACAAAGTTGATGTGTCAGCATCTGCAGATGCTGCTTTTGGCCGCAAAGTTTTGCAGGCGGCGGTGTAGGCGCGTCTCGCACCTCCCGGAGAGTTTTCCCTTGGGTACAGTTGTTATTGTGTTACCCACCCCTCTTTGGTTGACACTGCTTTGGGATGTCCCCACATGTCAAGAATAAGAGGCTGCGTCTGTCAAGAGAAAATAGGATTTTTTGACTTACTGTAAAATCCTTTTCTCTGGGCTCATTGACGGACGCAGCACCCACCCATCTGTGTTCTGCGTTTGTACTGCTTGTTACGAACTGAAGTGCTAGCAGAGCGGAGGGGGATATGCCGAGTGAGGACTGCCTCCTGGGAGGGGCTAGCTTGCTTTTTTGTCTGAACTATGTTCTGCCTAGCTTACTCCGGGTAAAAGGTGCATACCCCACATGTCAAGAATAAGAGGCTGCGTCCGTCAGTGAACTCAGAGAAAAGGTTTTTACGGTAAGTCAAAAAATCCTATTTTTTTGTTACCCGAAAATCTTTCTGAGTTCATTGACTGATAAAGTACACACCCCTCTTTTGGTATTTTTTTTTCTTGCACTGCTTTGTGACTAACTGGCTTGCCAATAGCAGAGAGGGGATTTATGCCAGCTAGGACTGCCATTAGGTGGTGCTGAGTTTTTTCTACCTAGTGTCCTACTTCTGTAGGTGGTGCTAGAAACCCTATGGTCAAGAATGAAACGATGCTGTGCCAATGAACTCAGAGAAAAGGATTTTATAGTGAGTAGCAAAAAATACAGTTGTTTAATCTGCTCCAGTCTGGTTATGTGATCCTGCAGCTCTGGCTCACGAAGTGCACAACAAAAGCTTGGAATTCTGAGAACAGGGATGTCACCCATAAACTCCCATGGCTCAGCCATTGCCACCCCCAGTCCACTGCAGCTGGTCACTGACACAGGAAAGCCAGAGCTATAGAATCACTTAACTGGGCCAGAGTGAAAAAAAAAATAGGTAAGTATTCACATCTTTTTTTATACAGGTTAGCCAGGATAGTTTGTAGGGAGAAGGTAATATATTTAAGAATAGTTAGAATTAGACTTTTCTTCCTGTTTAATTTTTGCTTTTGGGTTTAGATGTGCTTTAACTGGTGTCAGTAGTTTGGTAAATTCATTATTCGTTGTCCCATGGGATCAGCTTTATTCCTCTCTATCCAAAAATAAAGATTTGGCTTGATTTTGGCTTTTAAGAAATACAAAGAAATATAATATATACAGAAAATATAATAGTCAAAATCATTTTCCCCATATGTTATTGATGCTTACCAGTTTATTGATTATTTCTAGTAGACACCTATGATCATTTACTAAATACCATATAAAAAAGGTTATGGCGCTGACTAGGCTATTTTCCATTCGTGCTAATGAAAAAAACAATTTCCGCAATGTGTTCCACTTATCCTAATCATATACAGGTGAACCATCAATGATAGCTTAAATGATTAATAATTATAAATCATATTGTTGCAAAAGTCCATATAATTAGCATAATTTGTGAATACTAATACCGTATTTTTCGCATATAAGACACTCCGGAATATAAGACGCACCCAATTTTAAAGGAGGAAAATCTAGAAAAAAAAGATTCTGAACCAAATACTGTAGTAAAATATTTTATATCAACTGTATAAAGTTAACAGCAGTTTAAGAACAATTTTATGTCAACCATGTAACATATTAAGAACTATCTTTACTCTCATTAACAGTCAGTAAACAGTGAAAGTAACAAAAATAAGGCTGTAATGTTTTTATTTGAACCCCAATAATTCCTCTTCTTCGCTGCTATCAGAAATGAGGAAGGACAGATCCACGCAGTCATTGTCATCACTTTCTTCCTCACTGGTGTCAAATAAGACGTTGTCTTCTGTTCCATCTAAGGCATTACTAATGCCACACTTCTTGAAGGATTTTACAACAATGTCCTCCTTCACGGAGTCCCATGACCTTTTAACCCATTCACACACTTGTGTGATAGTGGGCCTCTTCATCCGCCCAGTAGATGTCAGATCATGGTTCCCAGCTGCCATCCAGGTGTTCCACTCCTCTCGCATCAGAACTTTGAACGGTTTGTTAATGGAAACGTCCAGAGGTTGCAGCTGGCTGGTAAGACCACCAGGAATCACAGCTATTTGGGTCTTAACTTCCTTAAAGTTCTTTTTAGTAGTTTCCGTAATGTGCGCTCTGAACTGGTCAAGCACAAACAAGGAAGATTTCTTCAGAAGCCCGCCAGGACGTTTGGACCACACTTTCTCAATCCACAGCCTCATGCCATTTTCGTCCATCCAACCTTTATCATGAACGTGCACGACGACTCCCCGTAGAATTGTTTCTTTTGGGAATGTTTTCCTTTTAAAGCTCAACGTCGGAGACAGTTTGGTACCATCTGCACAGCAGGACAGCACAACCATGTAGTGGGTTTTCTCATGCCCTGAGGTTTTTACGGTTATGGTTTTGGCTCCTTTGTTATCTACAGTTCTGTTAGATGGCACATCAAACGTTAGCGGGACTTCATCCATATTCCCAATCTGGCTAATTTCAAAGTTCTTCTTCCTCGCATCAATAACAAACTTATGAAAAGACAGAATCTTCGATTCGTATTCCTTTGGCATTTTTTGTGCAATTCTGGTTTTGGTGCGCATAGAAAGGCCAGATCTCTTCATAAATCTATAGCACCACGATGGTGATCCGGTGAAATCCTGAATGCCTTTCTCCACAGCAATGTGTTTGGCCTCATAGATTATCATTTTTGTTGAGACAGAAAGTCCATTTTGCCGGTGACGTGTGATCCACTCCTTCACTTCTACCTCTAACTCTGGCCACTTTGCAGTTGGTCCACGTAAGGTGTGCTTGCTTTTATCCAACTTTTGGAGCTGATCCTCCTGTTTCCTCCACTCTCTTATCATTTTCTCAGTTGGAGGTGGCCCGAAGTGTCTCTCCGTTGCTCTGTTTCCATGCTCCTTAGCAAATTTGATTACTTCCAGCTTGAAAGCAACTTTATATGCCAGTCTCTTCTGCTTAGACATCTTGAAAAGGAGGTAACGGTAATTTTCTGTAAGAAATCCAGAAATGAAAGAACTGTCAATATTACCACACAAAGTTAGGGGCAGTTTTAATTAGGGGTGCGACGGATCAAAAAACTCGCGGTTTGGATCGTTCCTCGGATCAGGAGTCACGGATCGGATCATTTTTTGGATCAGTAAAAAAAAAAACACAAGTCATGCACCATTGCCCCCACCTCACTGTAACATCCAGTCATCCACCATTGCCCCCACTCATCACGTAATGTCCACCATTGCCCCCACTCATCAGGTAATGTCCACCATTGCCCCCACTCATCACTCTCACCCCCGTTACCAC
>BLSH010514966.1:1867735-1900171 GCA_018402905.1 Glandirana rugosa
GTTGGCAACTCACCAGAACCTTTTGACCCCTTTTCTCTTACGTTCATTGACAGATGCAGCCTCTATTCATGACACATGGGGTTTATGCACATCCTACTAGGAGTAGACTAGGCAAAAAGAAAAAAGCAAGCTGACCCCTCCCAGGGGGCCGTACTCACTCAGCATATAACCCCCCAGCTCTGCATAGCATATCAGTTTTGTTTATGCCTAGTGCAATGAGTTAGACCTGGCTCCCTTATGGGATTTGCGGTTCCCCATTTTTTTCTTCTTTTTGCTTTTCTCAAGCTATCTGATGAAGACTGCTATCAAGTAGCCGGCTGGGTCATACAGGATAACTCGAATCCTGAAATTTCCCCAGCATGGCCGATGGATGCAAGCTACCCTTAGCTTTGGCAGGGTCCGCCGCATCATACCCGTTCCGTGCGGGGGGGGGGGGGGGCTAGTGGGTGAACCCTACTTATGTCCGAGTGACCGGGCTGCACTCGCGTCCAGGGGCGTTTTCTGGCCTGCAGCATTCCTCTCCACCTGAAGGGAGGAAGGTCTGCTACCTGGTGGCTACCCGCTGCGCCCATCGGGAATGGTGAATGACAACTCCCTCCCCCCGGGGTGCGGAGGGGGGGCGACTAGCGGTACCGTAATTCCGGTGGAGGGTCCTGGGGTCAAGTTGTTCTTATCCTATTTCCCCCCACGCTAGCGGTACCGACATGCGGCGTTTCGTCGCCATTTTGCGGTTTATCGCCGCCATTTTGACGTAGCCGCGGCCATTTTAATGGCTTGTTTGGCCTCTTGTGACCGCTCTGCGGCCATTTTGCCGTAGTCACTGCCGTTTTTACCATGTGCTTTGGCCTCTTGTGACCGCTCGGCGGCCATTTTTGGTATGTCCCACTGAAAAAACCGTGAGTGTCGGCACCGTTTTTCTCTTGCTGATCAGCGGTGCACACACAGCGGCAGCAGCTTGGCATTGGTGGACAGCACACATACAGTGACTGTGGAGGGCATACAGAACTGCAAGTATAGCTGACTTTTCCCTTGGGTGTTGGTGGCGGCGGTGCAGAGTCCTCCTGGGCATATCCTGGTCACTCTGTGGGGCAGCATTGTGGGGGTGTCATTGCCCATAGGCCTTCAAAGTGTTCTGGTGGTTCAATGACGGCTGGACCTGCTGGTTCTTCTCTGGAGGGGTCTGCAGAAGTGCAAGCTGCGCTGGAACCTCTGGTTCCCCTGGATCATTTAACATCCATTTTGGGAGAGTTTTTCGCCCGGGGGTACCGAGCCGTGCCAAGGGGGTGATTAAAAAGCGTCCACCCCCTCCTCCTTCTGAGGAGGAACCTGAACCGGAAGGGGGTTCTGTGGTCACAGGGACCCCCGTGGACCTTTTGGATGGTGAATTGGAGCCCTCAGATGGGGAGCACCAGGGGGCCTCAGTGGCTCACAAAAGGGGGTTAGTGGCCTCCCTGATCACCGACATCCGTGAGTCGTTGCGACTGGACCAGACTGGAGAGTGGCAAGAGCCTACCTGCGTTTGTGGGTCTTTTAAACCGATACGGACCCCTAAGGTGTTTCCTTATGTCCAATTTTTTGACCAGTTTGTGTACAAGTAATGTCAGCGTCCGCAGAATTCTATTTCACTGCCCAAACGTTTCTCTGTGCGCTACCCTTCTGAGGACAGCCTTTGGAAGAAGTGGGCATCCCCCGCAGTGGACCCTCCGGTGGTTCGCCTGAATAAGGTGATGACCATTCCGTTGGAAGGGTCACCATCCTTTAAGGATCCGGCCGATAGACGGACGGAGGCGGTGTCCACGGCATTGTTCTTGGTGGCGGGGACGGCCATGAGGCCAGCTCTGGCGTCGACCGCAGTCACTCACAGAATGTCGACGGAGTTGCACAATGATTTGGGCTGCAGGTGCTCCCCTGAGACTTTGCAGTGGGCAGACCACCTGGTGCAGGGTCTCCGTTACCTATGTGACGCAGCTTTGGACCTGCTCCCTATGCTGTCAAAGATGTCTGTTTTTTGCAGTCATTATCAGACGGTTAATGTGGTTGCGGTGTTGGTCTGCTGACCACGTGTCCAAAAAGGGCCTCACGGACCTCCCGTTTCAGGGTGGTTGTCTTTTCGGGGTGCAACTGGATGAAATCATTTAGGATTTCAGCGGGGGGAAGAGTACTTTTCTTCCAGAACCCAAGCGGCAGGATTACCGCCGTAGGCCGGGGCCTTCATCCTTGGGCCAGAAGCGGGGTTTTTCTTTTTTTTTTCGTCCGCCCGGTTCAGCAGGCAAGGGCTCACGGCCCGGCAAGTCTGCCACGGGGTCCGGCAAGCGGCCCTGGCAGCGCAAGCCCGATAAGATGGCGGACAAGTCCTCCGCATAATGGGTTGTTCCCGCCCGACTCTCGGGTGGGGGCCGTCTTCTGGGGTTCGCAGTCCGGTGGACCGCTCGCACCTCCGATCAGTGGGTGCGGGAAGTGGTGTCCTCCAGGTACAGTATAGAGTTCAGTACTTTACCCCCAGACAGATTTTTTTCCATCAAACTTGAGGCGCCCTCCGGGGCGTTGGGAAGCTCTGCTGGGGGCTGTTCAGACGCTGTCCGAACAAGGGGTAATTGTGCCGGTCCCTCCATTGGAAAAGTTCCACGGCTTCTATTCCAACCTCTTTGTGGTGCCCAAAAAAGGTGGGGTCAGGCCAGTTCTGGACCTGAAAGCGCTTAATCACTTTGTGAGAGCACGGAAATTCAGGTTGGAATCAGTCCGCTCGGTCGTGGCCGCCCTTCACCAAAGGGATTTCATGGCATCTCTGAATATCAGGGACGCTTATCTTCGTGTTTCCCATTTGCCTCCGGCATCAGCGTTTCCTGCGCTTTGCAATAGGGGATCTACATTACCAATTTGTGGCACTTCCCTTCGTTCTGGCCTCGGCTCCTCAGGTTTTCACCAAGCTGTTTGCTCTGGTGCTAGCTCTATTGAGGCAGAGAGTCATTGCTGTAGTAGCATACCTCGACGATCTGCTCCTGCGAGCGGAGTCCGCTTCGGCTCTGGAGGACAATGTTGCGATCACCATGGCCTCGGTGAGAGACTTCGGCTGGCTGATCAACCTGCAGAAGTCGTCCTGTCGTCTGGAATATCTGGGTCTAATATTGGACACGAGCAGGCAAAGGTGTTCCTACCTCCGGCCAAGTGGCTGACGCTACAAGCAGCGGTGCGATTCCTGCCGTCACGTCGGTGGTCCTCCTTACGGTTCTGTATGCGGGTGGGGTTCATGGTCTCGGCCTTCGAGGTGATACCATACGCCCAGAGTCACACTCGGCTCCTACAGTGAGTGATCCTGTTACGGTGGGACAAGTCTTCATTGTCCCTGGACCAGCTGATCAAATTGGATCATTAAACCAGGGGGTCATTGACCAGGTGCCTCCGTGCCCCGGCATTGACTTTGGGAAGGTCGTTTCTTCCCCTGAGTTGGTCGATAGGCTGGCGTCCGTCCTGACTATCGGGCTGGGGAGGGGTCCTGGGGCAGTTGTCTGCTCAGGGCCGTTGGTCGATGCAGGAATCGCGCCTTCCAATAAATGTGCTGGACCTGAGGGCAATCGGGCTCTGTCTCTCCCACTGGTCGGCAAGGCTGCGCGGCCCCGGTTCGGGTTCAGTCGGACAACGCCACGGTGGTGGCGTATGTGAACCATCAGGGTGGAACAAGGAGCTCGGCAGCAGCTGTGGAGGCGGCCCACATTCTGGGGTGGGCAGAACTTCACGTGCCGGCAATCTCCGCCATCTACATCCCGGGCGTAGAAAACTGGCAAGCGGACTTTCTCAGTCGCCAGACTCTGGATCAGGGGGAATGGTCTCTGCATCCAGAAGTGTTCCTCCAGATTTGCAAATGGTGGGGCATGCCAGACGTGTACCTAATGGCGTCCAGGTTCAATCACAAGGTGCAGACCTTTGTGTGCAGGACAAGGGATCCGTTGGCTGCTGCCACAGACGCACTAGTCGCACCTTGGTCCCGGTACAGGCTTCTGTACGTCTTTCCTCCTCTCAAGCTTCTACCGCGGCTCCTGTGCAGGATAGAAGCGGAGGGAATCCTGACATTCCGGGTGGCTCCGGATAGGCCTCGGCACCCTTGGTACGCCGACGTGGTGCGGATGGTAACGGACATTCCCTGACGGCTCCCGCTTCGCGAAGATCTGCTGTCGGGGATCCATCCTGCACCCTGCTTTACCCTCGCTGGCTTTGACGGCTTGGCTATTGAGTCCCAGGTGGTGAGGGATAGGGGCGTTTCTGACTCCGTGTTCCCTACCATGCTTAAGGCGCGCAAGTGTATGGTCACGCAAGATATATCATCGCACCTGGAAGGCTTATGTTGCCTGGTGAGAGGCGGGGGATTGAAACCTCTGCTCTTTCTCTATATCCCGGGTGCTGGCCTTTTTGCAGCAAAGCCTGGATAACAATTTGGCTTTGAGTACACTCAAGGGTCAGATTTCGGCTCTGGCGATTATTTTTCATCGTCCTTTAGCGACGCATTCTTTGATACGTACATTTATACAGGGTGTACGTCATGTAGCTCCTTGGGTACGGTCGCCGTTGGCACCGTGGGTTTTTAAATTGAGTACTTTTTGTACTGCAGAAACCACTATATGAGAAAATCAGGGACATTCCCTTACAATTGCGGTCACAAAAGGTGGCTTTTTTGGTGGCCACTACATCCGCTAGGCGGGTGTCTGAGTTGGCGGCTTTGTCATGTAGATCTCCCTACTTGGTCCTTCATAAGGAATGACTCCACAGGAGACAAAAATAAAAGTCTCATAGTGTAGTAGTTTTATTAAGGATATGCAGATAAAAAAGGTTTAAAACAATTGCACTCATTTTTTTGTGCCAAGGTCCCGGCACTGGGTGTATGTATACAGCAATCACAGACGAGGGGAGTAAACCTGCTAACACCCGATCGTCCAGCGCCGTTCGGTCGTTTTTCGCCGCCATTCGGCGATCGGCCGCCATCTTGCGGTGGACCGCCGCCATTTTGCCGTAGCCGCAGACATATTGGGCCTATGGGGCTTTCCCTCTAGCGCTCAGAGCGGCCATTTGCGGTACTGCACGTTCCCTGCAGGTGTTTTTCGGCCTCTAGTGTTTAACGGTGGCCATATTGGAATCCCTGCTTATGCAAAAACGTTTCTACAACGTTTTTACTTTCACTTTGGAACTGTGTGTGCTCCTGACTGCGCGGCTCTCTGACAATCCTCAGGGTTATGGCAACAAACAGCAAGTATAGCTGGGCTCTCCTGTGGGTGCTGGTGGCGGCGGGTGCAGTCCTCCTGGGTTCCCTGGTGCACTGTGGGGCGGTGGTGTGCGACTGTGTGGGGGTGCCTTTAATTGTTAGTATGCATCTATGTGTTACTAAGGGAGCTGAGCAGGCTAGGAGCAATCAGCGGCGGCGCAATCTGCGCAGGGGGCTTTTCTGGACCAGCTGTGGCGGTCTTTAGTGAATTCTCCCTAGGGCGGATGTCACCAACAGGCCCCCCAAGAAGCGTCCCCCTCCTCCTTGCTTTTCAAGGGAGGATTTTGATCCTGAAGGTCCCTCGTAGAAGAGGATCAGGGGACGGCAGCCGCCATTATAATTGGTATCGCACTACGATGTGATTGAACAGGATGGCGAATCGCTGTTTTTTCTGCGCATGTGTGTGTGGTCCTCCAGGCCCCCTAGGGCACCCAAGGCTTACCCACATGATCAATTTCCTGATCACCTTGTTTATTGTAAATGGCAGCGTCCGCAGCATTCTTTTTAGCGCAGCACAGTGGTGTAGTGGGTAGCACTTGCGCCTGGCAGCATAATGCTTGCTGGCTCAGATCCTAACCATGACCTGCCTGAGGTTTGCGTGTCCTCCCTGTGCATGCGTGGTTTTCCTCCCGGTGCTCCGGTTTCCTCCCACACTCCAAGGGACATAGGTCCAAAACAGTTTGCTGCTCGCTATCCCTTGAGGAAAGCTTTTTTGAAAACGCAGATAGCTCGCCTTAATAAGACAGCGACCATTCCTCTGGAAGGGGGTTCCTGCCTTCAAGGGCCCCGCTGACAAAAGACAGAGGCGCTGTTAAAGTCACTCTTCCTGGTGGCAGGCTCTGCTATGCGGCCAACCTAGACGTACGCCATGGCGGCGCAATATCTGTCTGAGGGTATGGCGGAGCTCCAGAATATTCTGGACTGCGGCCGCCTGCTGGATACGCCGCAGAGGGCTGAATTTTGCATCCGAGGTCTCAAGTACCTTGGTGATGCGACCGTTGATTTACTGCTTATGTGATCCAGGGTAGCGGTTTTGCTGTATCCTCTGATGGGTACTCTGGTTGCGTTTTTGGTCCGGTGACCATGCCTCAAAAAAAAAAAAAAAAAAAAAGGTCTCAGACCTTCCCTTTCAGGGTGGACGTCTATTTCGGTCCACTGCTGGGTGAGATCATTAAGGATTTCACAGGAATTCCTCCCAGAGCCCGGAGGTGGGAGTTTTGCCGTAGACAGGGGTCCCCTACCTCGGGACAGTAAGGGACCCGCCCCGGTAGGTCGCTGCAGGGGTCGGGTATCGGCAGTGGCAGCGCGCAACCAAAAAGGCGGAGGACAAACCTCCTTAGCCTGATGAGTTGCCTTCACCCGGGCTTCAGGTGGGGGACATTTTCTGAGTTCGACACTCTGCCACCAGTCAGGGTCAGGTTCTTCCCTTCGACTTAGGGCTCCCGCAGGCACGCCGGGAGGCCCTCTTTGGGGCTGTACAAGCACTCGAACCAAGGGGTGACTCATGCCAGTGCCTCCAGCGAGAGGTTTCAAGGTTTTTCTACTCACATCTGTTCGGGGTCCCCACAAAAGGGGGGGGGGTCCGGCCAGTACTGGACCTGAAGGCCCTGAACCGGTACGTTAGGGCACGGAAATTCTGGATGGAATCAATCCACTCGGTTGTAGCCGCCCTCCATCAGGGGGAATCTCTGGCGTCTCTGGACATCAGGGATGTGTGCCTCCATGTACCTATCTGTCCACGGCATCAGCGTTTCTTTCGCTTTGCAGTGGGAGACCTCCATTATCAATTCGTGGCACTCCCTTTCGGTCTAGTCTTATTTTCACAAAACTGGTAGCTCCGGTATTGACGTTGCTGGGACAGAGATAGCCTACCTAGACGACCTGCTCCTGCGAGCGGAGTCCGCCTCGGCTTGGGATGAGAATGTGAGGATCACAATGACCTCGCTGTAGGACTTCGGCTGGTTGCTCAACCTGCAGGAGTCGACGGTGTCTCTATCCGGTCGCCTGGAGTATCTGGGCCTATTCCTGGATTTAGAGCAGGCAAAGGTTTTCCTTCTTCCAGCCAAGTTGCGGTCACTGCAGTCGGCAGTGCAAACTTCCCTGTCGCACCAACGGTCTTCATTACTAGTGGGGGCTGGGGCTCCTGGTCTCGACTTTCGAGGCGATACCATACGCCCAGAGTCACACTCTTCTCCTTCAACGAGCAATTTTGGCTCGGTGGGACAGGTCCCCTCGGTCCTTGGAACTTCGGATCCGTCTGAGCTCCCAGACCAGGGTGTCTCTGACCTGATGGTTTCGGGACTCGGCGTTGATTCAGGGGAGGTCGTTCCTGCCCCTTCCGTGGGTGATCATCACCACGGATGACAGTCCTTTGGACTGGGGCGGGGCCCTGGGACAGCTGTCTGCCCAGGGCCGTTGGTCGGCACAGGAGGCTCGCCTCCCCATCAACATGCTGGAGCTGAGAGCAATCAGATTATCCTTTTTTTCTCTGGAATGCAGGGTCGTACGATTCGAATTCAGTTGAAAGATGCCACAGCAGTGGCGTATGTGAACCATCAGGGTGGCACAAGGAGTCCAGCGGCGGAGGCAGCTCTGATACTGCGTTGGGCGGAACATCACGTTCCGGCAATCTCCGCCGTTTACATTCCAGGTGTAGAGAACTGGCAGACGGACTTTCTCAGTCGCCAGACGCTGGATCAGGGAGAGTGGTCTCTCCACCCAGAGGTGTTCAATCAGATTTGCCGCAGATGGGGGATGCCGGACGTGGATCTTATGGCGTCTCGGTTCAATCACAAGGTGAAGACCTTTGTGTCCAGAGAGGAGGATCTGTTGTTAGTGGCCACGGACGCTCTGGTGGCCCACTGGGGCCGTTACTGCCTTCTGTACGCCTTCCCTCCGATAAACTGCTTCCGCGTTTGATACGCAGGATAGTGGGGGAGGGAATACCAATATATCCTGGTGGCTCCAGATTGACCTCGGCGCACTTGGTACGCTAATGTGATGCAAATGGTGGCAGACTCCCCTTGGCGGCTTCCGCTGCGAGCCGACCTTCTGTATCAGGGGCCCTTCCTGCACCCTGCTTTACCCTCACTGGCTTTGACGGCTTGGCTATTGAGTCCCAGGTGCTAAGTGACAGGGGAGTCACTGACTCGGTGATCCCTACATTGTTGAAGGCTCGCGAGTCTACTTCTCGCAAGATTTACCACCGCACCTGGAAGGCTTGTATAGCTTGGTGCAAGGCGAAGGGTATTAACCCTCGCTCTTATGTCGTGTCCAGGGTCCTGACCTTTTTGCAGCAGGGCCTGAACAAAAAACTGGCTTTGAGCACTCTCAAGGGCCAGATATCGGCTCTGGCGATTCCTTTTCAGAGACCTTTGGCTTCGCACTCGTTGATCGTACCTTTGTACAAGGTGTGCGACATGTGGCACCTCGGGTGAAGGTTCCAATGGCTCCGGGGGTGCGGAATTGGTGCTTTCTGTACTTCAGAAACCGCCACATGAGAATATCGTGAGATTTCTTTACAACTGCTGTCGCAGAAGGTGACCTTTTTAGTTGCCACCACCTCCGCCAGACGGGTCTCTGAATTAGCAGCACTATCGTGCAAGTCTCCCTACTTGGTCCTGCATAAGGGCAAGGCGGTCTGGCACCCTCTCCTTTATTCCTTCCGAAGGTGGTTTCTTCCTTTCACATTAATGAAGATATTGTTCTTCCTTCATTGTGCCCTCGTCTATCGCACCCAAAGGAGTTTGAGTTGCATGCTTTGGACGTAGTGAGGGCCTTACGAGTGTATTTGGCTGCTACAGCTTTTCTTCGTAAAGCTGATGCCTTGTTTGTGCTGTCAGAGGGCCCGTGCAAGGGTGGGCGGCCTCGTCGGCTACAATTTCTCGTTGGATCTGACAGACCGTGACTCATGCGTATTCTATTCGGGGCAAGGTTCCCCCTCGTCCAGTCATGGCTCATTCTACCCGGGCTGTTAGCACTTCCTGGGTTTTCGGGCACCAGGTCTCGGTGTCGCAGGTGTGGAAGGCGGCTACTGGGCCTTGGTTCACACTTTCACTAAGTTTTATAAAAGTTGATGTGCTAGCATCTTCGGATGCTGCTTTTGGCCGCAAAATTTTGCAGGCGGCAGTGTAGGCGCATCTGGCGCCTCCTTAGAGGTTCAGTTGGGTACTGTTAGCGTTTACCCACCCCTCTTTTTGACACAGCTTGGGGACATCCCCACACGTAATGGAGAGCTGCGTCTGTCCGTGAACGATAGGAGAAAAAGGGATTTTATTAAAACTTACTGTAAAATCCTTTTCTCCGAGTTCACTGACAGACGCAGCACCCACCCCTCTGTCCTCTGTTCTTGTACGGCTTGTGTACGAACTGAAGAGCTATGCTATGAGGGGGTTTATGTGGGAAGAGAGGACGGCTGTTTCTTTTCCCTGCCTAGTTAACTGCTAGTGAGACCAGCATAAACCTTACACGTAATGGAGAGCTGCGTCTGTCAGTGAACTCGGAGAAAAGGATTTTACAGCAAGTTTTAATAAAATCCCTTTTTTTCAACAGTTTTGGCCGATTTATATTCTTCCTCATATTTGTGATAAAAAAAATCGCAATTGGCGTTTATTGATTGGTTTGCGCAAAAGTTGCCGCGTTTACGCATGATGAGAATTTATTTCTGGGGTTTTTATTTTTTATTAGTAATGGCGGTGATCTGCGATTTTTAGCGGTACTGCGATATTGCAGCGGACATGTCGGACCATTTTGATACTTTTTTTGGGACCATTGGCATTTATACAGCGATCAGTGCTATAAAAATGCATTGATTACTGTGTAAATGCCATTGGCAGTGAAGGGGTTAACCTACAGGAAGGCTGTGATCACAGCCCTCCCCCCCCCCCCCCCTCACAGAACGGAGATCCGTGTTTACATACACGGACCTCCGTTCTTTCACTCCGTGGGGGGGCATCGCGGGTAGCCGGCGGAGAAAGTGTCCGCCGCACCCGCTCCCTGACCCCCCCGGAACACAGTGAGTGCGCGCGCTCACAGTGCTCGATCTGGCAGCCGCCGTCATATGACGGCAGTTTGCCTAGCAGAGCCATCTTGTCGCCGTCAACCTGCGGTTGACGGTCGGCAAGTGGTTGAGCTATAATTGGTGGTTCACTTGTTTATGATTAGGATAAATGGAACACATTGCGGAAATTGTTTTTTTCATTAGCACGTATGGAAAATAGCCTAGTCAGCACCATACCTTTTTTATATGGTATGTAGATTAAGTGATATTCACTGTTAAATGGGCCGCGACCTTTGAAAGGCTATACTTATTTATTCATTTGTTTATGATTTCCCAGGTCACCATTCTTTGTTTTTAGAAGTATGACATTTAATGTTGTTAAAATGTGAAATTCCTGACCAAAGACCATTAGGTCTACTCAGAGAGTCCCTTCTGTGACTGGGAGATGGCGTTCACCTCTCAAACACTGAATTCCATTGGTTTGCTATTGCACTTACTTCATTTTACAGTATAGGACAGACTTTCATGTCATAACAGATGGGTTATATGCCACACCCTCTGGTCATTGGACACTACCAAAGCTACTCAAAGCTTTAACACTCTTGTAACTCCTACTGCCATGCAAGCCTCTATTTTTGCTAGTATCCTTAGATAATGGATGTATTTTCTGTGAAGAACCAATTAAAGGAATTTTGAGATCTTCTATCATAAACAGTTGCTAGATGCATCAAGCCACTACGGCAGAGGGTTTCGGCTTTCTGGATTGGTGCCCCTGGTTTAGTAAAGTCCATAGTCCACCTGCAGGTGAGCCATGTCCTTGAAGATCCACTCCTTATGGGAGAGGGGGATGTGCCTGACCAAAGTTGAGAATAGTTTATGGGTAGTTCATGCCGAGGGTGCCGTGAGTCAGGTGGCGGCTGTTCTAAGTGGTTCTGTTACAGGCTGATGGTTTTCCACCCCAGGCTGAGGCACAAGAGTGCTAATCTGGTGAAGCAGATAGGGGATTCATGACTTTTAAGGGGGTGTTCATTACCTCAGTGGCGCTGTACATAGGGATGATCTCCTTTGCAAGCTGCAGTGCGAACAGCCCAGGCACCATTGTGTACTGATGCATGCTTGGCCACTATATACGAGTACCGCATATGGGACCAGCACACGCAATGAAGGAATCCACAGTGAGGATGCCAATTTGTGCAAGGCATGGTCATCCCGGACATTGTTTTGTTATTGACCAGAGACCCAGGAGCTGAATTACTCCACTCCTATTTCTTTGTAGGACAAGCCATCTGCCGGAGTGCCTTTAAAATTGAAAGATACCAATGTAGTGCTTGTTGCAGAGATGTGCTAATGTCTCAAGCTGGATCCCCCAGTTGCCTACAAGCCCTAAAGTGACAAGCATGGGTTCTAGGAAGCAGAAGAAACCACCTTCTGTATTTCCTGCCCATGCCTTGCTTAAGGGTGTCAGGCTGGAAGCACCCTGAGAAGATATTTGTCCCTCCAACATGCTTCACACAACGATAACCTATTGATGAAGAATTTTCTATGACTATCGCAGAATTTTCTAAGACTCATGGTTCCAGTCGAGAATGTACCAGAGGTCACAAAGTTTTGGATGAAATTAACCCTTTGGTCACCTTTGCCCTCTGGATGGGAAACTTTGACAATCGACATAAAGGATACGTATCTACACATCCTGATTTTCCCTTTGCACTACCGCCATCAGTGCTTTGCAGTGCAGAATCATCATTGAGTTTTGCCCTTCCCCTGGACTTCCACAATTCCTTGAGTCCTCGCATAGGTTTTTGCTCTTGTGCTGGCCCTGTTGTAATCGCAGGGGATGCACATGCTTGACTACCTGACCGACCTCCTACTGTGAGGGAAATTAGCACAGTTAGTGTCAGAGAACCTCCAAAGAATGATTAGGGTCTTTCAGAGATTTAGGTGGATTCTCACTTTCCAAAAGTCAGTTCTGATACAATCTCAGAGCTTGGAGTATCTGGGACTGGTTCTGGGCATACTGTGAGGGAAAAAAGTATTTGATCCCCTGCTGATTTTGTAAGTTTGCCCACTGACAAAGAAATGATCAGTCTATAATTTTAATTGTAGGTTTATTTTAACAGTGAGAAACACAATAACAAAAAAAATCCAGAAAAATGCATTAAAAAAATTATAAATTGATTTGCATTTTAATGAGTGGCATAAGTATTTGATTTCTGGTTCCCAGGTGTCTTCTATGCAGGTAACGAGCTGAGATTAGGAGCACTCTCTTAAAGGGAGTGCTCCTTATCTCAGCTTGTTACCTGTATAAAAGACACCTCTCCACAGAAGCAATCAGATTCCAATCTCTCCACCATGGCCAAGACCAAGGATGTCAGGGACAAGATTGTAGACCTACACAAGTCTGGAATGGGCTACAAGACCATCGCCAAGCAGCTTGGTGAGAGAGTAACAACAATTGGTGTGATTATTCGCAAATGGTAGAAACAGAAAATAACCGTCAATCTCCCTCGGTCTTGGGCTCCATACAATATCTCACCTCGTGGAGTTTCAGTGATCATGGTAACCGTGAGGAATCAGCTCAGATATACACGGGATAATCTTTTCAATGATCTCAAGGCAGCTGGGGCCATAGCCCCCAAGAAAACAATTGGTAACACTACACCGTGAAGGACTGAAATCCCGCAGGGCCCTCAAGGCCCCCCTTCTCCAGAAAGCACATGTACAGACCCATCTGAAGTTTGCTAATGAACATCTAAATGATTCAGAGGAGAACTGGGTGAAAATGTTGTGGTCAGACCAAAATCAAGCTCTTTGGCATCAACTCAACTTGCAGTGTTTGGAGGAGGAGGAGGAATGCTGCCTATGACCCCAAGAACACCATCCCCATAGTCAAACATGGAATTGGAAACCTTACTCTTTGGGGTGTTTTTGTGCCAAGGGGAAATGACAACTTCACCGCATCAAATGGACGGGGCCATGTACCGTCAAATCTTGGGTGAAAACCTCCTTCCCTCAGCCAAGGCATTGAAAATGGGTCATGGGTGGGTATTTCAGCATGACAATGACCCAAAACACATGGGCAAGGCAACAAAGGCATGGCTCAAAACGAAGCACATTAAGGTCCTGGAGTGGCCTAGTCTCCAGACCTTAATGCAATAGAAAATATGTGAAGGGAGCTGAAGGTTCGAATCACCAAAAGTCAACCTCGAAACCCTAATGGACTTGAAAGGGATCTGTAAAGGGGAATTGGCCAAAATCCCTCCCGAGATGTGTGCAAACCTGGTGGCCAACTACAGTCCCTGACAAAAGTCTTGTCGCTTGTCTACAAATTGACCTGAAGTGCCTCTGAAATATATTTCTAATCAAGATTTTTTTTACAAGAAATGGCTCATTTTAATTCCAACAGCTTTTGTAATAATGTTGCAGTGCAAAACAAAACTGTCAAAAAGTATTCTAATATTCACAGCTTGGTAAAGCTCATTGAGTCAATTTTTGCAAAGACATAAGTGTTGTCGCCTTGTCATATGAGCTTCACCTGTGACTAATAATGGATCAATTAGGTCTCAGGTGTGTATAAAAAGAACCCCAGTACACTAGACCTTCACATCAACTGCAACTAGACCTCTGCAAACATGCCTAAGATTCACCCTGAGACTAAAGTTTTGATTATCAAGAGGCTGAATACCAGATCCACTGCTGATGTGGCAGACACCTTCAATGTGTCTCAGCGTCAAGTACAGAGGATAAAAAAAAGATCTTAAGAGACTGGAGACGTTTTTGACAAGCCCAGGTCAGGCAGACCTCGCAAGACAACTGCTCGAAAGGATCGTTTATTGGCTCGAAAATCCAAGCCCAGCCCATTTTCCACTGCAGCAGAGCTCCACAAGACCTGGTCACCTGAGGTCCCTGTGCCAACCAGAACAGTTTGTTGGATTCTGTCTCGAAATGGCCTCCATGGTCGAATCAGTGCCCAGAAGCCAGCACTAAACAAAAGCCAATTGAAAAACAGTGTGGCATTTGCCAAGGCCCACAGCCTGCTAATAGGATGGACGCTGGAAAAGTGGCAGAAGGTGGATTTTTCAGATGAATCTTCTGTTGAATTACACCACAGTCGCCGCAAATATTGCAGGAGACCTACTGGAGCCTGCATGGATCCGAGATTCACCCAGAAAACTGTGAAATTTGGTGGAGGAAAAATCATGGTCTGGGGTTACATCCAGTATGGAGGTGTACAAGAGATCTGCAGGGTGGAAGGCAACATCAATAGTCTAAAATACCAAGAAATCTTAGCTACCTCTTATATTCCCAACCATAAAAGAGGCCAAATTCTGCAGCAGGATGGTGCTCCATCGCATACTTCCATCTCCACATCAAAGTTCCTCAAGGCGAAGAAGATGAAGATGCTCCAGGATTGGCCAGCCCAGTCATCAGATATGAACATCATTGAGCATATGTGGGGTAGGATGAAAGGGGAAGCATGGAAGACGAAACCAAAGAATATTGATGAACTCTGGAAGGCATGCAAGACTGCTTTCTTTGCTATTCCTGATGACTTCATCAATAAATTGTATGAATCCTTGCCAAACCGCATGGATGCAGTCCTTCAAGCTCATGGAAGTCATATAAGATATTACATTTGGATCTCACAGCACCACTACTTAATTTGCTGACATATTTTTGTATTTGCAGTAAATTTGTTCAATTTCTGTATAGACGACAAAGCTTTTGTCTTGCCAAAATTTGACCTTTCTGTCTTCATTAAATGATAAATCTTTTTTCAGTGAAACTAATTTATTTCAGTGCATTAAACATCATTTGGGAGGGTTTTGGCTTTTCATATGAGCTATTTCTAACACCAAATAATTAATTAAAAGTCAGGTTAATAGCAGGTGTTTCTGCAAAATAGATAAGCGACAAGACTTTTGTCAGGGACTGTACAAGGAACATCTGACCTCTGTGATTGCCAACAAGGGTTTTGCCACCAAGTACAAAGTCATGTTTTGGGAAGGGGTCAAATACTTATTTCACTCATTAAAATGCAAATCAATTCATAACTTTTTTGAAATGCGTTTTTCTGGATATTTTTGTTCTGTCTCTCACTGTTAAAATAAACCTATTAAAATTATAGAGGGATCATTTTTGTCAGTGGGCAAAAGTACAAGATCAGCAGAGAATCAAATACTTTTTTCCCTGACTGTAGCCTAGAATAAGGTGTTTCTGCCTCAGGAGAATGCTCTTTCCCTTTGGGCAAAGGAACCTACAGATGGCTGTGCACCTTTTGGTGAGGGCATCCATGAGGGCTCTGGACCTTTTTATTGTTCTGTCCTGTGCTGTACAGCATTCCAGACCTTTACAATTCAAAATGCTTTCAGCCTTGCACAAGTTACTTGATTTGCTCAACTGACCAATGCATCTGTTTGCTAGGGCAGGGAGTTCTCCTGCTTAATGGATTACCAGCCCAGTTCTGAAACAGGACAGATCCTTCCTTCCGCTTACTTGGACCATCCTCACCACAGATGCCAGCCTGTTAGGCTGGGGTGGTGTACTAGGGACCACCATGACTAAGTTATTGAACAGCAGAGGAATCTTGGCTCAACGTCCTGGATATGACAGTTTACAGGACACTGTTCCACCTCGATAACCCAGTCACAGTGCAGTAGAACACCATGGAAGGGGCTTACATAAACCACCATTACAGAATAAGAAGCAATGTGACTCAAAAGGAAGCAGATTTCATACATAATGTTGCAGCCATATTTGCCGTGCACATTTTGGGTGTGGAAAATTGTCAGGCAGACTTCCTAAGTCACTAAGAGTCGATGCCGGGGAAAAAGGATTGCTACACCTGAAAGTGCTCCAAGAAATCTCTCTTCAGTGGTGGACCCTGACATGACATGTTTGTGGCCGGACCAAGGGATCTGCAGGCGTTGTCGATGTACGCTCTAGTGACTCCGTGGGATCAATTTCAACTGAACTTCCTTTTTCTACTGTTGAATTTGATACTACATCTGCTTCGCAAGATTGGGTTAGTAGTAGTACTGGTATTTTTTTTTTTTTTTTTTGGCCCCAAACTTGCCAAGAAGTGCTTTGTTCTCAGACATTCTTTATGGGCTAGTTGAACCTGTTTGGCCTCTTCTGCTTTCGTCAGACTCAGTCCCATCTACCATCCCGCCTAATGTGGCTAACTTTTAAAGGCATGGCTGTTGATGCCCTGGTCCTAAGAGAGAGGGACATACGAGTCAATGATTCCCAAGCTTCTGAAGGCTAGGAAAACAACCTCTCTCAAAGTTTACGATCGTGCATGGAAGGGGTTCTTCCATTTGTGTCCTTGCATGTTTTATTTAGGAGACTCTTAGCCTCTCGCTGTCTATTGCAGGCCTTTGTGCAAGAGGTTGCTCACATTGCTCCACCTTATTAGATGCAAGCATGACTTCCCCTGGTACAGTCCTTTAAAAGCCATTCTTTTTCTGCATGTCTGGGACCTTACTTTGTCAGTACCCATGAGGTGGTTTTGCTGGTAGATGTTTTGTCTAGTTTGAGCTGAGGATTGTATACTACCTTCACTAGAAATTGAAATAAAGTGGTTCTACATTGCTGGGGTGTAGTGCAGTCTGCTGGGTTTCCCTACCTGCTACAGCCTCCATTCAAAAGTCAGACTTGTTTTTAATTTTGCCCAAGGGCCTAAAAGTGGTCATTCAGCCTTGGTGTCAATTCTAGGTGGATTTGCCAGGTCATTTCACGTACACTCATTCTACTAGATCTGTTGGTACATCTTGGGCATTTCAGCACCAGGCTTTGGCAGCACAGCTTTGTAAGGCTGCCACCTGCTCTTACCAGGTAGATGCTTGGGCCTCTGCCGATACCAAAGTTTTTCAGGCTGTTCTTTAGGATCAATCTTTGCTTTTGTTTGGAGATCTTTTGGCAGGTAATGGTTGCCATATTGCCTTCCCCTCACCTGTGTGCTATTCTCCAAAAAAAAGATTTTACAGGTACGTCAAAAATATTCCAATTATTTTAGTCGTACATGGCAAAGTTCTAGACCATGGGTTATGTGCCACTACCTTCAACTGATTTGACATTGGCAAAAAGTTTTGCTGGAAATGTCCCCAATGCACCTGCATATAACCCTGGCCGCTCAGTGGGGTTGTTTTTTTTTCTTTTTTGCCAGTGGACATTTTCTATGGGGGTGGGGGTGAGCAGGGGGTGAATGAGAGCCATTTTCCCAACCAGGGGAAGAGAGAGGTGAGGAAGAGGTGAGCCGGCTGGATCATCAGAATGGGGATTGCCCACTGTAACAGAATTGCCTGGTTTTCCCAGAGCTCACCGTCACACAGTCCAGCCTCTTGGCGCCCGGCGCCTTTGATAGACCTGGACAGAACACGGGTCCAATGCCAGGACGTGTGACATCAATGCCAGGTGCCGGGCCAGGAGGCAGTACTGTGATGGTGAGCTCCAGGAACACTGGGCAATTCGGATGAAAGCTGTTACAGCGGGCAATCCCCGCTCTCTGATCCGGCTGGCTTGTCTCTTCGTCTGCGCAGGCCAGGCTGTATTGATGGGCACAGGTGAGGCTGCATTGATGGGCACAAGTCACGCTGTATTGATGATCACAGGTCACGCTTTATTGATGGCCACTGGTTATGCTTCATTGGTGGACACAGGTCACGCTGCATTGATGGGCGCAGGTCACGCTGCATTGATGGGCACAGGTCACGCTGCATTGAAGGGCACAGGTCACGCTGCATTGATGGGCACAGGTCACGCTGCATTGATGGGCACAGGTCACGCTGCATTGATGGGCACAGGTCACGCTGCATTGATGGGCACAGGTCACGCTGCATTAATGGGCACTGATTACGCTGCATTGATTGGCATCAATAGGCAGCACTGATGGGCACTGATAGGTGGCACTGATTTCAAGCAATGGTTGGCACTGACAGGTGGCACTGATTGGCACTGATAGAGAAGATGAATTGTTTCACATTGCACAGATGGAAGGCTTGTAAGAGCCGCTCTGTGCTCGATACGGTCATGTAATGTAACTGCATGCAGAGAGAGAGAGGCAAGCTGTCGCAAGTTGGCGGTGATGTCGTGGGTGGGCGGGACTGAACAGCTATCAAACACCCGCCCAACCCCTATCCCATTTAAAATGGATCATAAATTGATCCTCAGCTAAACCTCCAGATCATGCCACATATGATACAATCTTAATCCCTAAGTAAGGAGTACTTCCCTGACATCTTCTTGAAATGTAATTTTATTGATTAGAATGTACATGTCACTATACATGAGTTGACTGCTTGATTGGTTATTCTGTTTGTGAACATACTCGCCGAACTTGGCAATGGACACTATAGGACGTACAGAACACTGCCTTAAGCCCTCCAGGCACCAAATACATGCTTTTAATCACGGGTATAATGATAAGCATGTAAATAGATCATACGACCCATTATTGGGAAAAAACGATCTTTTAAACACCCATAAATAAGTTATCTAAATTGGGTTGATAACATTCATATCACTTCATCTTAAAAGTTATCACCTGAATAGAGATATCTATATAGTCTTGACCGATTAGTTTGAATAACTGCATTAAAAACAATTGATTTTGTTATGGTGCTATATGCGCCTTCTATCCCTAAAAGGGGTTAAAGTTTATTTATGTTGTTGATCGGTTTCAATGATCTATGTAAGAGTTAAAACAAGGGGTGCTGACAATGTACTGGGCAGAATCAAACTCATCAGCTGAAAGATAATGAATTGAGATCTCTCCTATAAAAAGTGAAATGGAGCATTGAGTCCTCCCACCCTGATGAAATTCACGTGCCAGTGAATGAAACGCGTCAGTGTTTCTGGCCCCCCACACTCCCCTCTACCCACCCCCTAGGTCTCCCCCGAAAGAGGGGAACACCAGCTGCTTCAGCATCCCGCACCTTTGAAGTTAAACAGCCGATTCAGGTCACGTGACCAGTGACGTGACGGCATGGTCTGCAGACCAACACAGACTTGGACTCGGCAATACGGCATTCGCGCTGGGAACAAAGTGACGGCTAAAGAACAGTCTATCCGGCTGGATCACTCCACAGCCAGCTCGTCCCTGACATCCAGCCTCCGCACGGAGGACAGGCGGCGGATGGAAATGCACGCCACCTAAGGATACCTTCACTACAGGCGGTCCCGAGACTAAGTGGCTCTGCTTTGATGTAATTGGTGCCAGACTACCTACGGCTCCTAGAGCGGATCTGCAAAGAAACGAATACATCCAAACTGTGAGTCCGTCCCAACTGGGATCTTAAAGCCATTTCTTCTATATTACTTGATTAGCACCACTTTGACCCTAAAAGACTCAGGATTCCATCAAGTAAAGGAAGACACTCAATACCTGTTGAACCTCCCAGGATTTGTACCACTGTCTCACTGTGTCACCAGTTATCCATAAGACTTCTCTATTTGGGTTTGCTTTATTATATTTTTTTATAAATTTCCGTACTGCTGGGCATGAGCTATTGGGTCCTGACTGGCCCAGAGATTTCCTGGGACCACTTGTCAGCACCCCACTCACGCTTTGCTCTGTATACTAGCTAATGCATTATATTCATGAGCTGTGTGTATGACCCCTGGGTATTTTAATAGACAACGTTGTCTTTTATCTAGTGTTACATGTTATTGGGCTCCTAAATTTCTACAAATAAAATGTATTCTTAAATCAAGTTGAGTATATGCCGCAGGATTAACCCTTTTTTACTTGATTGGATAAGGACCTCTTTGGGGAGGGCTCTATCCCCTCCCAAATGCTTGTTTGTTAAACCTGTTAAGGTCTTTAAGGTGAATCCCACCCCAATACTGGGAGTGAGTCGGCCACACTCGAGCTGATCTCAATCTGACCAAGGATTTGAGATCCGTGTCCTTCCCTATCCCTGTTTTTTGGTTCCCCCTTTTTTTCCCTATCACATTGGCTGGTGTTTGATAACTATTCGGTCCCACCCACCCCCTAAATCACCGCCGAGTTGTGACAGCTTGTCTCGCTCTCTGAATACAGTTACATTACATGACCGTTTCACGCACAGAGTGGCTCTTACAAGCCTGCTATCTGTGCAATGTGAAACTCATCTCCTGCATACACACCCCAAACACCCCTGCAATGAGCAGCACCCGGGGTGGAACCCGCCCCCTTTCGATATCGGCCGGTTTTTCTTTCAGCTGATACCAAAAACACTGTTTTCGGCGGTTCTAGTTCTGCAGAAGAGGTTCAAAAGGTTTTACTCAAACCAGTTCACAGTTCCAAAACCAAATGGCGTGCTAAAATGAGGAGGGAGGACAGTCTGGTGTCCGCAATGGTTCAACTCTTGATATGAGATTACAATCAGTTATTGAGAATATAAAAATATACAGAGCCAACATGTTTCGGGAGAATTGCCTCAGGGCTGTAGGGTACACACTTACGGAGGTAGGTGGGCTCCGCAGTGGTACCTGGATTTCTTGCAATGACAGATTGGCAGCTTGTAATGTTGCAGAGGCAGCCCTGAGTTGCATCATTCCAGATACCAGAAAAGAAGAAAAGAGGTGCCTCTAAGTGCAGACTTTAAAAACAGTTTATTAAAACCAACAATTGGCAACTCACATGAGACAGAAGATAAAAGGCACATGAGCAGGTCCTCAAAGGGGTAACATCAGTGAAACGTCCATAGGCCAGGATTCATAGCACCATCATGAACTGTAGCAAGTGTCCCTGTGAGTTGGTAACCGGCCGGAGACAGGGGAATCTTGAAATGAGGCTTGGTTCCGTGGCAGCTAGAGTTCCAGGATGATGTCGTCACTGGACAGCGACGCGTTATCCGAGCCGGCGTGCTGCGATTGGTGTGGCAGCCGCGCTCCTTTATCAAGCTATAGGTCAGGACCAAAGGGGTTTGTTTTATGTGCAAAGTAAGGGGCGGGGTGGTACCAATAAAAGAAAAGGGGATGGTTTCGAGAATGAAACTAAATAACAGAGGGGCCAGAAGAGGGAGGGATGATGAAGGTAAAGGGATATAATCTATATAGTGCGTATATGAAACAACATTAACAGTACAAGATACATAGTGCTAATAATAAATTATAAAAGAATATATATCATATGTAACTGAAGGAAAATTCATTGAAGGAAAATTCTTTCTTTTTTCCTTCAGTTACATATGATATATATTCTTTTATAATTTATTATTAGCACTATGTATCTTGTACTGTTAATGTTGATTCATATACGCACTATATAGATTATATCCCTTTACCTTCATCATCCTTTTCTCCCCTCCCTCTTCTGGCCCCTCTTGTTATTTAGTTTCATTCTCGAAACCATCCCCTTTTCTTTTATTGGTACCACCCCGCCCCTTACTTTGCACATAAAACAAACCCCTTTGGTCCTGACCTATAGCTTGATAAAGGAGCGCGGCTGCCACACCAATCGCAGCACGCCGGCTCGGATAACGCGTCGCTGTCCAGTGACGTCATCATCCTGGAACTCTAGCTGCCACGGAACCAAGCCTCATTTCAAGATTCCCCGGTCTCCGGCCGGTTACCAACTCACAGGGACGCTTGCTACAGTTCATGATGGTGCTATGAATCCTGGCCTATGGACGTTTCACTGATGTTACCCCTTTGAGGACCCGCTCATGTGCCTTTTATCTTCTGTCTCATGTGAGTTGACAATTGTTGGTTTTAATAAACTGTTTTTAAAGTCTGCACTTAGAGGCGCCTCTTTTCTTCTTTTCCAGTGTTACAAGGACTTTGCTTCTGGTTCTAAGAAGACTGACCTTTGTGCTGGGACTTTTTACTAATGCTGGTTCTTATACCAGCCACATATGGACTATTTTAAAAGACTTGATGGGATTTATATGTTTTTTCAGGGTGTTGCGCCATATACTTGTTTGCATCATTCCAGATACCAGACACTCCTCTTTTCCCATTCAAGCATTGTTTTGTGTAAATGATGGCTCTGTCCTACCAGTAAGGTAGCAGCCTGATCCATCAAAGAGGGTTCAATCACCTCTACTCACCCACGCAACCACCTAATAGCTACCAGTGACCGTTTTAAGTAGTCCCGCACGGTGTACAGCCTAAAGCAGAAACCAAATGGAGGCATTTGTCCCATTCTGGACCTAAAATTCTGCATGGAGTGCACAAGAGCTGTCAATGATTCTCTCAATTTGGGAATTTCTGGCATCAGTGGACATTCAGATTGCCTATCTTTGAATTCCCATCTTTTCTGCTCACAACTTTCTATGTTTTTCTGTGGGAAGTCAACACTTTCAGTTTGTCCCTCTGCCCTTCTCATTACTTGCAGTACTTGGGGCTAAATTTGGACATGTCCCAGGCAAAAATGTTCCTTCTGCAGAAAATGATTGCTTCACAGAAGTCCAAATGTCGGACTCTCATGTCAAACCAGGCATCCCTCGACTCATTTCTGCATGAGGGTTCTGAGCCTCATGGTGGCCTCTTTCTAAAGCTCAGTTCCTTTTCTTAGTCCCACTGAAGAAATTTGCAGTTCAATTTTATGATGTTAGACAAGCAGATCCTTCTCTGGATTGCTCACTACTGCTGTCCAGACAAGGGAAAGTCTCTCTCTCTGGTATGTTAATTATCCAACTCAGTCCTAGAATCTGGGAACTCATTTCTTCCCCCTGGTGACAACAGGCCCAAGCCTTGGCTGGTCCTTGGCAGGGTCTATTGTTCCCTGACCATCCAGAGTGCCTGGTCCCCACAGGAGTCCATGGTACCCATCAGCGTTCTGGAATGGAGAGCCAATGGGAATGACTCTCCTACACTAGACTCCACCTCTACATGTCACCCAGTCAGGAACCCCACAACTGTGGCCTACATAAAACCTTCAACAGGGTAACTTACTTTTTATTTTTAAGTGGATATATTTTTTTTAATTATAGATGACAATTTTGACACCGCTAACACCATCCTGCACTATGTGCTTGTGCTTCTGTTTTTATATCCCCTGGATTCTCCCAAGATCCTGATTAATGGTGCTGCGGTTGGTGTACAGTGCAACCCTGGATGGTTTATAGTACTTGACATGCATCCTTTACATTTTCTACTGCTGTGTGGACATTATATGGAGTATTTAAGAACTTCCTTTGATAATACTGCCATATTCCCATATATTTTCATCTGTTACATTGTTGCAAGTTTTCACTGCTTGCCCTACAGTATATTTTTTTCCTTCTAGACCAGCATCTAAGTCTTAGTACTCTCAAGGGCCAAGTTTCTGCCTTATCTGTTTTATTCCAAAAACCTTTGGTTTTGGCCTTTTGTCAAGAATTTTCTACAAGGGGTTGCTCATGTTAATCTCCCAGGACTACATGAGATCTGAATTTGGTGCTTAGTTCTAAGATAACAGTGTTTGCCATGCTGGTCTATCTGGTCACTATTCTTCTCTGAGCATGGACTTGTTTGGTGTTGCTGGACAACATTGCAATCAAGCTATGCAGTCTGCAGGCCTTTGGATGAGTTCTGAATCTCTGAAGTCTGTCTCGGTCCTGACCAAGAGGCTGAAGTATGTTTGTCTGATCCTCGACTTGGTGCAGGCCAAAGTGTTCCTTCCATTGGACATGCTCTGGAAGTTGGGTTTGTCGATTCGTCTTCTGTGATCCTGCAGGCAGGCTCTCTTATGCTCCTTGCATGCAGGTTCTGGGCTTCACGGTGTCCACCTTTGAGGCAACTGTATATGCGCAGCTCCACACCATGGGTCTGCAGTCAGAAATCCTGTGAAGGTAGGACAATTCTTCCCTATCCTTGGACAAATAGATCGGCTGGACCAGGGAACCGGGGCCTCTTTCACCTGGTGGCTCTGGACTCCCTAACTTCTGGCAGGTCAGATCTAGGCTGCTGGACGCCAGAAGAGGCTCGGCTTCCGTTCAGTGTCCTGGAACTGCAGGCAATCAGGCTATGTCTAGAGCAGTAGACAGAGCTTCTTCAAGGGCACCCGGTTAAGATTCAATCAGACAATGCTACAGCAGGGGCCTATGTCAACCCTCAAGGTGGCATAACGAGCGTGGCAGCTGCACTGGAGTACCCCAGAAACCTTCGGTAGGTAGAGCTTCATGTACAGGCCCTCTGCACTGTGTACTTTTCAGGAATAGTGAGCTGGCACGCGGTTTAGCTCTGTCAGATGCTGGATCAGGGGAGTGTCTATAAACCTGGAAGAGTTTGACAGCTCTGTCTGTGGTGGGACACAATGTTGTAGGTATACTGGTGTAATGCCTGAACAGGAGAGTACTGGGGTTGTAGTAGGAGTGAGGGGTCATCTGTTGGATGCAGCATTCGCTGTGCTGGCACCATGGTGGCTGTCTCACCTCCTTTATGCCTTTTCCCCTTGCAGGCTTTTCTCTCCTCTGCTTTGCAAGGTAGATGCTATAGGTCAGTGGTTCTCAACTCCTGTCCTCAGGGCCCACTAACAGGCCAGATTTTCAGTATTACCTTGGGGAGATGCAAACTAGAATACTGCAATCACTGAGCAGTAAATGATATCACCTGTGATGTATTTTAGTTATCTTGCAAACCTGGCCTGTTAGTGGGTCCCGAGGACAGGAGTTGAGAACCACTGCTATAGGTGCTCTGGATTTCCTGGTGGCCCCATACTGGCCTTGTCATCCCTGGTATGCTAAGGTGGTGTGTTTGGTTTCCACCATGCTTGCTGTCACTGGGTGGACGGTTTGGCTATTGATAGCCAGGGCCAGTGTCTGTGAGCCGGGGGATTGTCAGACTCATTGCTACCTAACACACACTGCTGGCGGTAACTCTTGTCGCTCCTAAAATTTATCATCACACTTGGGAGCCTTGCCTTTCATGATGTAAGGCTGTGGAACTACAACCATGTTTCTTCTCGGGGGCCCAGACTTTGACCTTTAGAACACTTGCCTTGTGTACCATTAAAGTGTTACTAAACCCACAACAGTAAAATATGTCTGTATATACAAAATAGCATGCTTGTTATACTCACTGTGGAACTTAAGGGGTTAATCCTCTGCATTGTGTAAAAAGGCTCTTTGATCCTATATGGACAGATCCTTCCCTCCTGCACGGTCTTTCTTGGCAAGGCCATATAATACACAGTGAGGGTAGTCGTCCTGCACATGCTCAGTTTGGTCTCTATTGCTGGAGAGAGCATTTCAATGTTAGCCAGGTCAGATGGTATTGACATCTCACGTGGGCGTGTATATAGGCTATAGTGGAAATCTCTTACCTGAAAACTGCAGTGGACAGACCCTGCAGTTTGTCACGTGACTGTGGTATACAGATAAGCCAAAAAAGGTATATAGTGGCAGTATTTTGATGTAAAAAGATGATTTTTAAGCTGTGGGCACTGCGGGGGGAGGGGGTGATGAACTATTTTTATATTACTGGGTTTAGGGTCAGGTTTCTGCTTTCACTATATTTTTCATTATCCCTTGGCTACTCGCTTCTTTATTCAAACCTTTATTCAAGGGCATCTGGGGACCTTACCTTGGGTCTTTTGGTCCTTCAGATGCCTTTGAGTATGTTCTTTTGCCCACGCTCTCCCATAAGGTCTCCTCCTTGGTCGCTATCACCTGGACACGCCGAGTTTCTGAATCAGGCAGATGGTTGTTTAGGCTTCTGCCTTCAAAGGTTGGGCTCTTTTTCCTTGTACCGTCACATTCTACCAGGGCGCTTAGTGGTTCCTGAGCATTCTGACATCTGGGCTCTGTCTCATTTTTGCAAGGCTGCTACCTAATCATCTGTGCATACCTTAACAAGTTTTTTTTTCAAAGCTTGATGTGCTTGCATCTTTGGATGCTTTTTATGGCCACAAGGTTTTTGCAGACTGCTGTTTAGGGTTACCTTGTTTTCCCCCTTGGGCGGGGCACATTTTTAGGGTGGTTGCATGGTTTGGGAAACAAACAAGTTCCTGTAGCGCTCCAGAGGAACTGTGACACCACTATAGATCCAAACCATATGGTCCAGAGCAGCTGTGGCACATCGGAGAAAATAGAAAAAAAGCAATCAAAATGAGTGTAGCACTCTGCAGGCTTTGCTCCAATGATGTATAAGTAAAAACATACCATGTGGGGTACAATTGCCAAAAAAAACATTTATTAAAGTGGTTGTCAACCTGTGACAACCACTTTAACCTTCAGGTAAGCCTATAATAAGGCTTACCAGTAGGTGCCCTGTATATCTCCCAAACCTGCACGGTTCAGGAGATATGCAGTGTTCTGCATGTGCCGGCGTCATTTCGGCACATGCGCAGTGAAGAAATGGCCTCCGTGCCGTTTCACCACTGAGACCGTATCGTGACACCAGGTCAGTCGCAGAGCCGGAGTCGCAGCCCCGGAAGGAAGAGGGGCAGAAGATGGACGCCGCCAGCACAGGGGACAGGGCTGGTTGTCGCTGGCTTTATTTGCAGGTTAATGGCACATAATGGGCTACTATGCGATGCATAGTAGCCCATTATGCTTCTAATTTACAGGTATATGTAAAGGAAGTAAACCCAATCTGGGTTCACTTCCTCTTTAAGGGTGGAAAATTGGTATAGATGATGGGTAAAAGATCCATAAAAACATACGAAAATGTATGAAAAAAATTATAAGGATAAAGATTAAAGTTGAAACTTTTGGATAATAGCCATTCAAATAAATGTTAAAACACACAACTTTACCCTTGCTGGCTGCAAATGGTGAAGGGTTAACCTCAGACTTGGAGAGCTGTTGGTGATGCATGGGGGGCGCCACAGTCCATGCTATGATGGAAAGTACACCAAGCAGGTGATTCTGGGCTACTGGAGCCGGTGAGGATGGCAGGAGAGCGGCAATAGCTGGTGAGCCTGGGCACAGGGAACAGCTGATGACAGTAAAGCACGCTGGATGATGTGGGGCTTGCAACGCGGTGACGGCTCACTGGATGGTCAGAGTGAGCCGCTGATGTTATGCGAGGAGCTTCTGGAGGGGGAGCAGTGCTGCGCCTGAGCCAGTGGAAGGAAAGGGAGGCAAAGACCTCAAGTGTTGCCGCCTGGACAGAGGGGCAGACCAGAATTCATCGGGCTCACGTCACTCTCAGCTGGAGGAGAAGGACAGCCCTGCAGCCAGCGGAGTTGTGTTTGGATCCAAATGCCGTGACTGACTTACATGTTACGCGCTCCTAAGCTTTGTCGAAGTCATAGCATGGACTGTGGCGCCCCCCCATGCATCACCAACAGCTCTCCCAGTCTGAGGTTAACCCTTCACCATCTGCAGCCAGCAAGAGTAAAGTTGTGTGTTTTAACATACTGAATGGCTATTATCCAAAAGTTTCAACTTGAATTTTAAATTTTAAATCCTTATGACTCTTTTCAAACATTTTCGTGTGTTTTTATGGATCTTTTACCCATCATCTATACCAATTTTCCACCCTTAAATGTTTTTTTTGGCAATTGTACCCCACATGGTATGTTTTTACTTATACATCATTGGAGCAAAGCCTGCAGAGCGCTACACTCATTTTGATTGGTTCCATGGTTTGCCTGTTTTTCTTTTGTTTCTTTCCCACCCATCATTGTGGCCCTACTTTGGGATGCCCCTATGGTCAAGATTAACAAGAGCTGTGTCAGTCAATGAATGCAAGTGAAAACAGGATTTTTGTTACCATAAAATCCCTTTTTCTGAGTTAATTGGTGGACACAGCACCTGCCCCTCTGATGGTTGTTTCCTTCTACTGATTTGTGACTAAAGGCTGGTACACACTAATAATTTTTTTCTTTTTTGGTTGAACGAAAAAAAAAAACTGCTATACTAATAGTCCGCTGTTAATACAACAATCTCCCCCGCTGATATGGCTGAGATCGCTGATTGGGAGCTGGTTGGCTGCTGGTTTTCCAGCATGCTCGTCCAACAGAAGCCGGCCAAATGGCCCGGCTGACATACACGCGGGCTGAATGTCGGCCAGTTTTTATTGAACCTGCTGATGTCTCCTGACATTCAGCCCATGTGTACTAGGCATAACTTAGCTTCCTATAGCAGAGAGGTGGTTTATACCAGCTAGGACTGCCCTTTAGGAGGTGCTGAGTTATTTTTCAGCATAGTGTCCTACTCCTGTAGATGGCGCTATAATCCTTATGGTCAAGATCAATGAACTCAGAGAAAGGGATTTTACGGTGAGTAAATATAATCCTGTTATTCCTCTCACAGTTGTTTTCGATTTTTACTCAGCCCTGATACAATATCATTCTATTATATTGATCGCCAATTGTTTATATTTATTTTCTGCTTTCTCTTTTTAGACAGGTAACAGATGTGCAAACAGCACCGACACGGATTGCTTCTCCCACCATCCCCCAGAGGAATTTTACATATCTCTGATTAAGACTAGAAATTCTGTAGAAAAAGCTTCAATTCCTCTGCCAGCCAAATGTGGCCTAAATGATAACTCTGAAATCTCCTCACCAACCAATGGTAATGAATTTGTTATCTGAGTTAAAACCGTGTGTGAATAATCAATCTGCGCAATCCAGTACTAAATTGATGAAATTAAATTTGAAAAGTTGCTAGCCAACACCCATAAGTGATTCAAACCTTAGTTAACTAATATATACAACAGAATGATGTAGCGCAACTTTACAAACTTTACAAAAAATATCCACTATATGAAAATATAAACCCAGTATAGTAAAAGTGCAAACAATGTGTAAAATAACATTTCCAATGTATATCCAAAAATTCTGAAGAAAAAATTGATAAAAGTGCAAACAATTGTGCAAAAATTATGCATGTACAAAAAATAGTCCGATGAATAACCAAAAAAAATAATCAAAGGAAAAGAAAACTATATCCAATTTGAATACACTCCGGTCACCAATGGGACATGTAAAGCAGAGTGTGAATTCTCCACCCTTATAGGTTAGCCTCTTACCTTACTGCCGTGACCCCTGCATTGCCAATAGGTCTCACCAAATGCTTTTCCCTCTCTGGGGATGAAGACCAACTGCTGCCGCTTCAAATGCCTCTTACTCAGATGGGTAGATGATCTTTCCCACAGTATACATGCAGGAAGAAAGAAAGAGAGCACACAGATCTAGTTCTCACCATTTAAAATTTCACATTTATTTAAGAGTATAGTATTGCACTTACAAAAATGGCACTATAGGTAGTGCTAACCATTAATCGCGTGTCTGTCTTATACAATCAAAGGATCCTTAGATGCAGAGATTGCGGGATGACACCATATATGTGACAACCTCGTCCTATACGTGCATTACGTCAAAATCTCAGTACTTCCTCAGTAGGGCTACTGAGAGATCATCTCTGCATCTAAGGATCCTGTGATTGTATAAGACAGAAATGCGATTCATGGTTAGCACTGCTTATAGTGCCATTTTTTAAAGTGCAATACTATACTCTTTTAAATAAATGTGAAGTTTTAAACATAGAGCACCATATAGATCTGTGTGCTTTTTTCTTCCTGCATGTATGCTGTGGGAAAGATCCATCCATTCATCCGAGTAAGAGGCATTTGAAGCGGCAGCAGTTTGTTTTCATCCCCAGAGAGGGAAAAACATTTGGTGAGACCTATTGGTAATGCAGGGGTCACAGCAGTGAGGTGAGAGGCTAATCTACAAGGGTGGAGGATTCACTCTTTGCATTACATGTCACATTGGTGATTGGAGTGGATTCAAATTGAATATCCTTTTCTTTTCATTTGTTTTGTTTTTTTTAATATACATTGGACTATTTTTTTGTACATATATCATTTTTGCACAGTTGTTTGCACTTTTATCTTTTTTTTTTTTCTTTTTCTTTGGTATTTTTGGATATACATTGGAGTATACAAAATTCTATTTTATTATTTTACACATTGTTTGCACTTTTACTAATATTGGGTTTATATTTTCATATAGTGGATATTTTTGTAAAGTTGCACTACATCATTCTGTTGTATATATCTGAGTTAAAGAATAAATGTACGTAAATCTATACAGTATCTCACAAAAATGAGTACACCCCTCACATCTTTGTAAATATTTTATTATATATTTTCTTGTGACAACACTGAAGAAATGACACTTTGCTACAATGTAACGTAGTGAGTGTACAGCTTGTATAACAGTGTAAATTTGCTGTCCCCTCCAAAATAACTCAACACACAGCCATTAGCATCTAAACTGCTAGCAACAAAAGTGAGTAAACCCCTAAATGAAAATGTCCAAATTGGGTCAAATTAGCCTTTTTCCCTCCCCGGTGTCTCGTTAGTGTTACAAGGTCTCAGGTGGGTAGCAGGTGCGTTAAATTTAGTGTTCTCGCTCTCTCTTCTCATACTGTTCTCTGGAAGTTCAACATGGCACCTCATGGCAAAGAACTCTGAGGATCTGAAAAATAGAATTGTTGCTCTACATAAAGATGGCCTAGGCTATAAGAAGATTGCCAAGACCCTGAAACTGAGCTGCAGCACAGTGACCAAGACCATACAGCGGTTTAACAGGACCGTTTCCACTCAGAACAGGCCTCCCCATGGTCGACCAAAGAAGTTCACGTGCTCAGCGTCATATCCAAAGGTTGTCATTGGGAAATAGATGCATGAGTGCTGCCAGCATTGCTGCAGAGGTTGAAGGGGTGGGGAGGTCAGCCTGTCAGTGCTCAGACCATGCGCACACTGGCCTGCATACTGGTCTGCGTCGCTGTCGTCCCAGAAAGAAGCCTCTTCTGAAGATGATGTACCGCCCGCAAACAGTTTGTTGAATACAAGCAGGCTAAGGACATGATTACTGGAACCATGTCCTGTGGTCTGATGAGACCAAGATAAACTTATTTGGTTTAGATGGTGTCAAGCGTGTATGGCGGCAACCAGTATAAAGGCAAGTGTGTCTTGCCTACAGTCAAGCATGGTGGTGGGAGTGTCATGGTCTGGGGCTGCATGAGTGCTGTCAGCACTGTGGAGCTACAGTTTATTGAGGGAACCATGAATTCCAACATGTACTATGACATACTGAAGCAGAGCATGAGCCCCTTCCTTCAGAAACTGGGCCGCAGGGCAGTATTCCAACATGAAAAAACTAATTGGTATGGCGCCTCTGTAGTGCATTTAATGTGAGTATAATTTTTTACCCCTTTAAATGTGAGTAGCACACTGAATTGGTTATGAAAAAAATTGTCAAGGCAATGGCGCTATATACTCTTGAAATGAAAACATTTAGGCTTCATGCACACAGGACGTTAAACGTCCTAAAAACGTCAGTAGCTTATCAGTGATTTTTTTCAGCTTTTACCAGTGTCATATTAATGCTGTTTTTCTCCTACGTTCACTGACAGACGCAGCTCTTCTTGACTTTGTGGGGTTTTATGTTCGTCTTACCAGGAGTTAACTAGGCAGGGAAAGAATTCAGCTGGCCCCTCCCCTGGGGGCCGTCCTCCTTTCCTACATTAAAACCCCCCCTCACAGAGGACTCTCCAGTTTCAATGCCTAGTTTGCAAGGAGTTGACCTGGCTTCCCTATGGGAACTGCGGTCCTATTGTGACCATTTTTTTCTTTTTTCTTTTCTTTTTTTTCTGCAATCAAGATGATCTGCTATCAAGAAGCAGGTCGGGGCATCGAGGGTCTTTGTGCTCTGTACTTTCCCCGACCTGGCCAACATGATGCGAAGCCGGCCCCAACACAGGGACCCGCCGCATCTTACCCGTTCCGTGCGGGTGGCCCGGGGCGAGATCCCCCAGTTTGGTCCCCTTCCCGATTCGTTCGGCAGGGAGACCCTGGGCCTGCAGCGACCCCCCGCCAAGGGTGGAAAGTCTGCATCCGGGTGGCTACCGTGGCGTCGGACTGGTAAGTGAGCGCCCTGCCTCCCTCCCCACATGGGGAGCTCTTTTTTTAGCGTAAACGCCTGCAGCCCGGGAGAGTGAGGGGTACACCCCTCCCTCCGTCCCGCGAGTGAATGGTCAGGCTGCGGTGCCATCGGTGGGCCTACGTCTGAAAGGTGGGAACCGCCCCCCAGCGACGTCCGGGTCCCAGAGGGACGGCTTGCTTAGCCCTTCCCCTGGTTTGACCCCCTAGAGCGGGGCCCGGTGGGCGTGCCTTGCCCATTCTACGCCGCCCAGGGACACAACCCCGGCCGAAGCGTAGTACAACCGGTCCAGCCCCTTTCATGTCTCGTGTTTCTGGGAGCTACGGGGCTGGACGAAGAACTATCGTCTAGTAGAACTAACGTCTTTTTTTTCTT
>BLSH010514966.1:1904561-1922625 GCA_018402905.1 Glandirana rugosa
TTTTGTCTCGGGTCTCCCCACCCACGACGCAGACAGTCACTTGAGCCTCTTTTCCTAAAATGCCATTCAATATTATTTTAGGGAAAAAGAGGATGCAAGTGACTGTCTGCGTCGAGAAGAACTGAAACACCCCTGCAGGGGTTCGACACAGTTTTTTCTCCCCACCCATTTGCGTTTTTGTTGACATGGGTTTACTTGGAGACTCCTCCGCGGTCAGCGTGGATGTCTTACCGTAAAATCCTTTTCTCCGAGTTCACTGACAGACGCAGCACCCACCCCTCTGGGCTCTGTTTTGGTACGGCTTGTGTACAAACTGGAGAGTCCTCTGTGAGGGGGGGTTTTAATGTAGGAAAGGAGGACGGCCCCCAGGGGAGGGGCCAGCTGAATTCTTTCCCTGCCTAGTTAACTCCTGGTAAGACGAACATAAAACCCCACAAAGTCAAGAAGAGCTGCGTCTGTCAGTGAACTCGGAGAAAAGGATTTTACGGTAAGTTATAATAAAATCCCTTTTTTCACGTTTTTAAAGGTCCAGCGGTTTTTTTTTCCTCAGTTGATCTAAAACGTCAAAAGCGCTGGGGATCTATGTTTAGCCACGTTTTTGAGCGTTTGAACGTTTTTACAGCTGAAAAACGTCTCTCAGAACCCTCTAGTCTTGGGTTTTTTTTACAGCTCAAAAACGTCACTGCTAAAAACAGTTGATAACAGCCTGTGTGTGCATGAACACATAGGATAACATGATGGAGAGTTTGACTGTAGAAAAAAATGTCTGCGGCTAAAAACAGCTGCTGTAAAACAGTGAAAAAAATGTCTTGTGTGCATGAGGCCTTAGACATAGCAGTGGTAATAGTTGCTGTGCATTGTGTACAAGTGAACAGTAATCCTTTGTGTCAACACCAAATTATCTACCCAACAAAATTAAACATATAATTAACAAGTGTCCATAATGTGTGGTTTCTTCCACATATATCCTATAAGCCTGTATAATGGATAAGGGGTGATCCCTGGTCCATGGCATGTGCTTGGTCTCTGACTTAAGTGTATTGCTCAGTCGTTTCCGGACCAGGTCTTTCGCTTGTTCCTTTCTCCTAGTTAGCTAGAGGTAGGCGGGTTCATCTCCACCAAAAAGACAAGAAAAATATATATATAGTGTAGTATGTTGGAGCTAAGAGAGTAGCTATATAGAATGACACTCACACAAGTGTTGTCACAAGAAAAGATATGATATAATATATTTACACATGTGAGGTGTGTACTCACTTTTGTGAGATACTGTATGCAGATTGAAGGACAGTGCCATTGAATTAGGTTGCATCTCTAACAGGGAGACATTTTCTTTTCTGAATGCTTGTTTATTGTTATTTAATTCACTGAATGATACTTATAGCCGAAGTTCAGCTTGTTCCAAAAATTAAAAAGATCAGTCCCCAGCTGTTTTGTCTTTTGGTCCAAAAAAAACAGCTTTGAGTCAGACTTTTTGACCCAGCAATTAAAGGAGTTGTAAACCCTCGAGGGTTTTTCACCTTAGGGGTCCTTTCACACCAGCGGATCGTTCAGGTCCGCCTGTCAGTTTTTCAGGCGGACCTAAACAGATGCCTGATTGTCCTCTATGGAGCGACGGATGTCAGCAGTGACATGTCTGCTGACATCCGATCCGCCAAAAACAGATGGATGGAAACCCTATTTTCCATCCCTCTGGTGGATCGGATGAACACGGACAGATGGAGGAGGACAGAGGAGACTGGATCTCTGACAGGTCCGTTTCTGCACGGAGTGCAGAGATGGTCCTGTCATCTGCCGGCTCAGCGGGGATAAAGGAATGGATCCCCGCTGAGCAGCGGAGCCCATCCACTTGTGTGAAAGGGCCCTAATGCATTCTATGCATTAAGGTCAAAAACCTGTGCTGCAGCTGCCCACCTTTTACTTACCTGATCCCAATCATTCCAGTGACGAGCACAGCAGCTCCAGCTTCTGTCTCGGGTCTTCATTTGATAGATTGATAGTAGCAGGAGCTATTGGCTCCCGCTGCTGTCAATCAAATCTAATGACACCGGGGGCGTGGCTAAGTCCTGCTGTCTGTGTCAATGAACGTAGCCGCAGGACTCGGGAGCACGCCTGCATGAGTGCCTCCATGGAAAGCAGCTCTCCATGGTGGCACTCGATGAAGAGGTGGAGCGAGGAGTGCCGCCGGGGGACACCAGAAAAAGGATTGGGGCCGTTCTGCAAAACCCTTGCACAGAGCAGTTAAATATAGCATGTTCATGGCCGGATAGAGACGTGTCTCTCCTGAGCTCCCGGCCGTCTCCCCGGCATCCCTGACTTTCTGACACGGCGATTCAATAGACATGTCATCAGCAAAGAAGAAAAAAACGAAATACACCCAGCGGGTCACCAGCCAACCCAAACAGTGCGGGGAGCTAAAGAAATTCTTCGCAAAAGCCGGAGACACTGCGGCCTCCACCAGCAGCTACAAGATGGCGCCGACACGTGGGCCCCATCAAGAGAAACCAGTAGGTCCGGCATCGCCAGCTGCCTCAACTAACTCGGATGCCTATGCGGACTTTCCCCCAGAACTTCGGTCGGTGGACGGAGACTCGCCAACCCCCTCGATCAGCCTCCGGGCAGATGAAGAACTGAGAGCTCTGCTGAGAGCACTGCCTACCAAATCAGATATCGAGGGGCTCATAGGCAGGGTGGAAGCGGCGCACCGCAGAGAGCTCCAGATAGTGAAAACAGACATTAAAACCCTGTCTGACAGACTCTCGTCCGGGGAAACATCTCTAACAAACCTGGAACGCCGGATCACGGATCTGGAGGCCACTCAGCAGCAACAAGCAACCAATGCCATACAACTACAGCTCCGACAGGAGGAAGCTGAGGACCGCAGCCGTAGGAACAATCTACGGTTCCGGGGTATCCCGGAGGCGACGGGGCCGGAAGATCTGACTGCCACAGCTACTGAGATCCTCCGCCGGCTGAGTGAAGACCCCCTCCCCCCGGGTCTGGAATTCGATCGTATCCACAGAGCCCTGGCACCGCGACCCACTGACCCCGCCAGACCGCGAGATGTTATATGCAGGGTGCACCGCTACACGCATAAAGAAATCATCCTCCGCAGGGCATGGGAAGCAGGAGACCAAGATTTTGACGGCGCCACGATCAAGATAATTCCAGACATCTCAAAGGCAACCCTGCAGCGCAGAGCACTACTCCGCCCGGTACTAGAACTGGCAAGGGAGTTAAACCTCACCTACCGCTGGAGATACCCACTGGCGGTGAACTTCCGAAGCGGACGGGATACCTTTACTCTGCACACTCCAGATGACCTACCTGAGCTATTCACCTTCATGAATACGGCGCCGATCACTGTTCCAAATTGGCTCACATTCCTCCCACACCCATCGGGTAGACAGGGCTCGGCGTCGGGCAGTGATGCACCGCCCAGACTTCAGAGGCCTCGCAGGCGCCCCAGGAGGCCGTCGCTTGACCAGCCCAGAGAGGACTGACCCTACCTGCAGGTATGAAACCACTTCTCCATTCTACCCCCTCGCCCGCACAGCTGTGCAGATGTCCACCCCTAAGACATCTGGTGACTGGGACAGTTCAATGCACCCCCCTACGCTCCAAGCCTAGATGGGACATACAGAGGGAAATACACCGGTAATAGTGTACGACATGAGGACACACCAGATACCTACATATCCCATATACTGTGATGTGGAACCACTGGAAGGATTGGGGTATGATCTGTGATGTGGGTTAAGGAACGCGGGGGGTTTTGGATGGCTGCTTGCTAGAGGGGTGGGGGCTGGGCCTCCCAAACCATCAGGGTATACAAGCACCAGTACCATATGGAGCCCGCTGATTCAGAACGGGGACTTTCAGGGATCTCTAACCCGAACTTGCAGCAGAGTGGACTCCATGGGCAGCAGGGTGTTAACAAACTGAATGGTTAATGGAGAGGGGGAGTGGGATACCTGTTGCATAAACCGATTGCTTAACGTTTTTTCTCCCTCCAGGCTTGTAAACTAAAGACCAGCTTTAGAAACTTAGCTTTGGATTTGCTATCTGATGGTTCAGATGGAGCTGGGGTGGAGGGGAGGCGGATTCCATCCCCAGACAGGTGGCATACTTCCCTGGTTCGCCGGGGGATGTGCCGCCCTGGGAGGGGGACAGAAGGCAGCAGGGCGGGTGACCCGTGCTGAGTACATTTGGTACAGTGTTTCGTTAACTTTTATTGTTTTTATATGCATGTTATGGATGTTCCTATTACTGGGGATGCGGGGAGGGCTGGACTCGTCTTTGAACGTGTCTAATCCACCCACTCACCCACTTAGACTGGCGCCGTGTGAGCCACCGTTAGGCACACACGCACGCTATAACAAGGTTAATTCTTGTGCTTAGAAGAGGCGTATTGGCCGAGTCCGAACCCTCCGGTCACTCGGACAATATTGCTCCACCCCGACAACTTTCCTCTTCCTTCTTACTTTCTTGTCCCCCCCTTCCCCCTTTTTCCCCCCTTGTGATACACCTCTCCCCTCCCCTCTCCTCCCCCCTTTCAGGTGACGCGGGGCAGCAATGGATAACATTAAAGTGATGTCCCTCAATGCGAAGGGCCTGAATACCCCTGAGAAACGACGCATTCTCCTGTCAGATCTCAAACGCAATAAAATAGATATAGCGTTCATTCAGGAAACACACTTCAAACATGAGAAATTCCCCATTCTAACTAACCGATATTACCCGCAGGTATACCATGCCTCCAATCCAGAAGCTAAATCCAAAGGGGTCTCTATTCTGCTCTCTAGTAAACTCCCGTGGTCCTGTGAGGACATCTGCAGAGATCCTCAGGGACGTTTCCTTTTTTTACGGGGGAAAATTGGGGAAGACAAAGTGACGTTAGCTACCATTTACGCCCCAAACACCCAACAAGATACATTCCTCTCCTCTAAATTACGACTTCTTACGGATTTTCAGGAGGGCCAACTGATTCTGGGAGGCGACTTTAATGTCCCCCTGATCCCCGCCGTGGACACGTCTACCGGCAAATCCTCAGTGGCCCCCCGGGCCCAGAGAAATATAGCAAGGTCCCTTCATAGATCACAACTAGTGGACGTGTGGAGATTACAACACCCAAGTGACAGAGATTACTCATTTTACTCCCCCCCTCACAAAATCTATTCAAGAATAGATTACTTCTTGATCCCCCACGGCCAGCTACATGCGGTTCGGAATACAACCATAGACCAGATCACGTGGTCTGACCACGCAGCAATCACCTTGACATATGCCCTTTCGGAGGCCTCTTATTCTAGACCCCACTTTTGGCGTCTTAATGACAGCCTTCTCCAGATGCCCGAGGTATTACAGGAAATACAATTGGAATTAAACCATTATTTTCGTACCAACGACTACGAAGGCTGCGACCCCAGACTCTTGTGGGAAGCCCACAAGGCAGTGATCAGAGGAGTACTTATCAAGCATGGTGCCCGGATTAAAAAAGAACGGAACAGGCAATTAGCATCATTATTAGGTAAACTGCACCATCTAGAAGCAAGACACAAACACGCCTCGACCCCTACATTAGATACAGAGATCATGCTGCTCCGCAAACAAATATCAGACTTATTGCACTACAAGGCCAAAGCGGCCCTACAGTCTTGTCAAAAGTTAGGATACGAATTTGGAGACAAATGTGGAAAAAATCTGGCAAACCTGGTGCGGGAACGCAAATCCTCCTCCTATATCCCCTGTATCACCGACCCGACGGGCACTAAAAATATATTACCAAAACAGATCTCACAATCATTCCGAGATTTCTACTCAAAACTGTATAACTTACCGAATTGTAACCCTCCACAGACAGACATTGACAACTACATTGCAGAATCCCTGCTCCCCTCACTACCCGAAGAGGCTCGAATAGAGCTAGAACGACCTCTCACCCTGGAGGAGCTCCAGGGAGCTGTAGGGGCCACCAAAAAAGGGAAAGCCCCAGGACCTGACGGCTTCACTTTATCATATTATCAGACCCTCCTACCAACTCTGGGCCCCCAGATGATAAAGATGTTTAACGCAATAAGAAAAGATAACCCCTTTCGCCAGGAGTCTCTAATGGCTCACATCACGGTGATCCCTAAAGAGGGTAAGGACCTCACGCGTTGTGGTAGTTACAGACCCATCTCCCTCTTAAACGTCGATCTTAAACTGTTTACGAAAGTGATAGCAATTAGACTGGCACAACACCTGCAATCCCTGATACACCTAGATCAGGTGGGCTTTATTCCGACGAGAGAGGCAAGAGACAACACGACCAAAGTTCTAAATCTAGTACATATAGCCTCAAAAACTGGAACGCCCTGCGTCTTTCTCAGCACAGACGCCGAGAAGGCGTTTGACATGGTAAACTGGAGGTTCATGCTCTCCGTACTCCGCCATATTGGTTTGGGGGAGACGATGATGGGGTGGATAGCGGGCATCTATTCAGGCCCTACGGCCCAGGTCAAAGCTAATGGAATATTATCGGATCCGTTCCCAATAATAAATGGAACGCGACAAGGATGCCCGCTGTCCCCCCTTCTTTTTGCCCTCTCGTTGGAACCCTTCCTGTGCAGAATTAGGCGGAACCCAGACATACAGGGCCTTAATATAGGAGACAGTCAATATAAGATCTCTGCTTATGCAGACGACCTTCTGTTCACACTGACGAACCCTATCACATCCCTCCCGAACCTCATGCGGGAATTCTCCGTGTACGGACATTTGGCGAACTTAAAAATAAATTTTGATAAATCGGAGGCGATGGGGGTTGCTATACCACCGGGCGCACTACACGCACTGCAACACAATTTTAGCTTCAAATGGGCTCCCACAGCATTGAAATACTTAGGAACCCTTATCCCAGCAAACCCATCCCGAACGTTTGAAGTTAACTTTCCACCCTTAGCAGCCAAGACCCGCCTATTGCTTGAAAAATGGCATAAGGGACTCTACTCTTGGTTTGGGAGATGTAATCTCCTGAAAATGGTAATATTACCAAAGTTCTTATTTTTATTCCAAGCCCTCCCAATTAAGTTGCCGCCAGCTTACCTTAAACAGATACAATCATTGTTCCTCCGATTCATCTGGGCCTTTAAAAAACCCCGCATATCACAATCACACATGACCCTACCAAAGAAGTATGGGGGACTCGCTGTACCAAACCTCAGACATTATTATCTAGCAGCACACATAAGCCGACTAATCGACTGGCGACGCCACAGCGGGAGGAAATTATGGGTGCAATTGGAACAGAAACAAACACATATACCGTTACAGACTGCGCTTTGGTGCTTTGAGACATTACCTGCCGAATTACAGTCACACCCCACCATTGGCACTACCTTACGATTGGGTTCTAGTGAATTGGGGCGACCTTCCTTTACGACCTCGGATTCCCCGCTGTACCCTATTCTGGGGAATCCACACTTCCCGATGGGGTTGGAAACCCGAGACTATAGTCATCTTGGGGAAGCAGGCAGAGACAAGGCAAAAGACTTTATCTCGGAGGGTCAGTGGGTTTCGATGGAATCTTTGATGGCTACAGAAGGCCCGTATCACCTCAAATTCTGGCCAGCCCTACGTTTACATCACTTTCTGCGCTCACTGCCGGACCCGTCTAAGTTTATTAGGCCACTGACGACTTTTGAAGACTATTGCACGGATACAGAGGACTTACATCAAGTTCTATCTAAATCTTACGACTTACTTAACACCCCACTGGAGCAGCCCCAGCTACCGTGCCTGTCTAAATGGGAAAGGGACCTAGAGCGTACCTTCACGGCAGCACAAACACAAAACATTATACGGTTTACACTAAAATCATCCATCTCCACAAAGACCCAAGAAGCAAATTTTAAAATTCTCACCAGATGGTACTACACCCCCACTAGGTTACAGGCGTGCTTCCCCGAAGCCACGGACAGATGTTGGAGATGCCGAAAGGACAAAGGCACCTTACTCCACATATTTTGGACCTGCCCCCGACTTCAGACCTACTGGGCGACGGTTCACACCATAGCCCAGAAAATGACAGAATACCAGATCCCTAAAGACCCAGCTTTCTTCCTTTTACATGTCTCCCTAATACCCCCAAAACGTTACAGTAAATCTATCCTACGCCACTTACTTAATGCAGCCAAAGCGTGTATCTCCCTCAATTGGAAAAAAACAGACCCACCCACCATTTCTAGCTGGTTCCGTAAAGTAGAACACATTAATAAAATGGAAGATTTAGTTCTCACGTCCCAACATAAAAGGGAACGATATAATAAGACCTGGGGATTCTGGAACACATTCGTACTTTCAGATGAAGGGAAAAAATTGCTCACTGATGTGTCTCCCTGAATCGACAAGATGTAATGGCACAGTTGCGTCTACGCCACTCAGGCTACTCTTGGTTGCTGCCTCGCGTAACCTCCCCTTCCCACCCCATCCTCCCCCCTGGAATCCTTCTCCCCCCTTCTTCTATCCCCTCTTCTTACTGCCCCCATCTTCCCCCCCAATTTTTTCTCTTTTCTCTTTTTCTCTTCACCCTTTCTTTCCTATATGTATGGAAAATAGAAGCCCTGGACCGGGCGACCGGATTAACAGCAATACATATACGTACGTTAGGAAGCATTTCTAACCAGCTGCTGACTGACACTAAGAGTGAAGTGTAATGTGACCAATGTATCAGAAGGTTCTGTCTGTTAGCTGATTGTCTCTGAGATAACTGTACTTTGATTGTGTTATGAAGATGGTTGCCCATTCCGGGCATTAATAATAATAAAAATTATATTTGAAAAAAAAAAAAAAAATATATAGCATGTTTGTTATTTTAAAAGAAAAACTTTACAATCACTTAAGTACTGCTTTTATTTTGGTTTAATGATGCCCAGCATCATTCAGCCCACTTCCTGTGAGCCCAGGGCGTCAAGGACCTGCCCCCCCCCCCTTCCCCTCTAACCCTAGACTTGCATGAAAATGCTACAAGGACAGGCTGTACATTAGCATCCAGAATCCGCCCACCATCAGAGAATGAATAGAGTGAAGGGCTTGGAATTTCACACAAACCGAACAAAGATGACCGTAAAAGCAATGTATACATTTGTGTGTGTTTTTGGGGGTTTTTAAGTAAAGAGTTTGAGGTTGCCTTCGGTAGAGGAGAGGGCAAATGTGGAGCCAAGGTTCCTGAGCTTGGAGTTCAAACTACATAAGTTTTGTTGCTATTTTAAGGCACAAATGATAAAAACATATTCTATTGTAGAAGTACTGTTCATATCAGATACTAATCTGCAGCAACTGAAGGATGTATAGCGTGAGGCTGCTTATCAACTACTCAGCAAATGCTACATCAAATGCTGTATCAGTATTTAGAGATTATCTTAAGAGTAAAGTTTGCCATACATTGATTAAAATTAGGCCAGTTCAGCAGGGACTGGCCGAGATTCGATCTATGGGCAGGCTGATTGTTCTCAAGTCAATCCATTAATTGCCTTGAATACAAACCAGCCTGTTGGATTTTTTGTGTTTACTGCCAACAGCTATAGCTGCTAGCAGTAATCGTGTTCTGCCCGGGAGGCATTCCCCCATCAACATTGACTCTGTTGATGGGGGAATTGAGTGATTTTATTTTCTTCCACCACAAGTGGAAGGAAAGAAATGAAAATCATCTATGGGCTGCTTAACAGTTTGTGTCTCGGGTAGTTGGAGGTGCTTGTAATCACAGGGAGAATTTGAAGTTTGATTAAAAACTCCCTTTAGGCAGGTTCTGGACGTTTACTCTTCTGTGTAGGTGAGGGATGTGTCGATGGTACTGCATGTAAACCACTGCCATGTCAAGCTTTTTTTCTGCTCAAAAGCTCCTCTTCTGAACGTGGCAATTTTTTTTTTGTTTATTTTCAGCCTGCAAATACTCCTCTTCTAACATGACTGTAAACACCTATGTGTGCATGGAAACATAGGCTGACATAGAGTTGCTTTTACATGTTGGCAAAAAAAAGACAAATGCTTGTAAAAAAAGCATTTTTTAAAACCCTGTGTACATGAGGCTTTAGATTTAAAGAGACCATGAAGGACGAAGCCTATGTGTTCATAGATGTTACGTACCTGGGTTGTGAGTCTGACGGTAGAGGGAGACCTCTCATACAACTCCGGCTCCCGGACCCCTGATAATGGAAACAGCAGTCACAGGAGCACGGTGGGGTAAGAGTGTCTGTTAGTCCAGTAGCAGTAGTCAGCCAATGGGCTTCCGATGAGTTGATAGAGATGTGCAGAGCTGGGTGCTGTGGCAGACTGGATGGACAGCAGAGCAGGATGCTGTAGCAGACTGGATGGACAGCAGAGCTAGAAGCTGTGGCAGACTGGATCGACAGCAGAGCTGGATGCTGTGGCAGACTGGATGACAGCAGAGCTGGAAGCAGTGGCAGACTGGATGGACAGCAGAGCTGGATACTGTAGCAGACTGGATGACAGCAGAGCTTGAAGCTGTGGCAATTTTTTATTTGGTAAAAAAGTTTGAAATATCCAATAAATTTCGTTCCACTTCATGATTGTGTCCCACTTGTTGTTTCTTCACAAAAAAATTAGTTTTATATCTTTGTTTGAAGCCTGAAATGTGGCAAAAGGTTGCAAAGTTCAAGGGGGCCGAATACTTTCGCAAGGCACTGTATGCAGCCAGTGACACAAGTGGGGGCACTTATGCACCTAGTGACACAGGTGGGGGCACTTATGCAGCCAGTGACACAGGTGGGGGCACTTATGCAGCCAGTGACACAGGTGGGGGCACTTATGCAGCCAGTGACACAGGTGGGGGAACTTGTGCAGCCAGTGACACAGGTGGGGGCACTTATGCAGCCAATGGCACAGGTGGGGGGCACTTTTGCAGCCAATAGCACAGGTGGGGGGCACTTTTGCAGCCAATAGCACAGGTGGGGGCACTTTCGCAGCCAATAGCACAGGTGGGGGCACTTTTGCAGCGAATGACACAGGTGGGGGCACTTATGCAGCCAGTGACACAGGTGGGGGGCACTTGTGCAGCCAGTATCACAGGTGGGGTACAATGCAGAGACACCCCCCCCCCCCGAGGTCGGGACAAGTCCCGCACTTACCCCATCCAATGTGCAGGCAGGCAGGATTAATGTAGAATTCGGCATGCGGAGAAGCGGGCTGTGAGTCTGCAGAGTTTGGCATGCGGAGAAGCGGGCTGTGGGTCTGCAGAGATAGGCATGCGGAGAATCGAGCTGTCCATCGCGAGCGGTCAAGGTCTCTGTGGGAGCGGGAGTCACATCTGCTGCCACAGTGACCCGCCCCTGGCCACCGCATCCAATCACACTAAGCTGCAGGCTGAGGGCAGCCAGTCAGGCACACACAGACTTTAATGGCTGACCAATAGGGTCACTACTTGGCTGACAGCCAAGGAGCCAAAAAAAAAAAAAGAAAGTCAATGTACCGGCGCCACCTGTAGGGGGGCCAGGCTGACTTTTTTTTTTTTTTCCCCTTTAGCCAGTGGGGAGGCGGCGCCCAAGCGCCCCATATACACCAGCCGCCGTTGACTGGCTTCCTGACAATAGAATAAGTCTTGTGGTGCCTGAGTTTTGCCATTGCTACCTGGCAGACTCCCCCTTTTTGTAAACAAGACATTTGCTTAAATCACACCCTACTACTCTTCTGTTGTACCCAGGCTTGCAATTGAACCTCCTAAGAGAACAAGCTCTGTAGTGAGTTTAGCACTTGATTAAAAAAATCTGAAAGTCAGTCAAGAAAGTTTCTCTGTAACTCTTACATTCGGGTGGTGGACCTTCCTGAAAAGGCAGAGGTCTAATCCTTGCAGAAACACTACTTTTTGGAACAGAGACGTTCTCAGCATTTATCGTAGAAAGAGTTCACAGAATTTCTCTGAACGCTCCTTCGTCTGGGGCACCTCAAGACATTTACCATAACGTTATCCTACTGCAGTGACCATGATGCAGCCTTAGCAGCTGCTCAGGAGAAAAGGCCAACTGTCCTTCGAGATTTTGTCAATCTCCCTGTATACAGACTACTCTGCACATATCTAGCATCAGCGTTTCATACAATGAAACACAAGCTATGGGAACTGCAGATCCTCCCTCATGATGTATTCCTCAAAACCTAGGATCATGGATCACGGAAAGTTTTCTTTCAAACCCCTGAGCAGGTGAACACTTGACTTGATAAGCATCAGTCTTCAATTCATATAACAAAATGTAAACCGCGCTTGCAGCTGAAAAAAGAGCAACGTGCCTTATATTCTGATAAGTAATTTAAAGTTGTGCTTAAGAGGCAGTGCTAAATCACAAAAACCAATTCAAGTGACCAAATTGTTATCTAAATAAACTGGGATATTTGATAAATGAAGCTTGTGCATCTTATGTTACTAACTTAATTTGAATGGTCACCAGTATACATATGTATTTAAAATAAAAACCAAAATATAGAAAAAAAAATATCAATGTGCCACATGAATAAGTTAACCAAATGTGAACAAATAAAGTACACAATAATAAAAAAAAAGTCCCAGTGGCACTCCTAATAAAACAAATTCGTATTCCAATAGGACTTCTGTCCCAGTGCAAAGCAATCTTGGTGATTGGATTAAAAAACTTACCAGAATGTCATGACAAGTATAAGCTCTTTAAAATCCAGCACAACTTTCTCTACACACCGTTGATAGGTACCCAGCTCTCCGTACCAGCAAACCATGTATATGCAGGAGAAGAAATGCATAATGTGATTCTGCAAAGTGTTAATTATTAACCACTTCAATACAGGACGTTTATACCCCCTTTCTGCCCAGACCAATTTTCAGCTTTCGACACTCTCACATGAGAATGACAATTACTCTCTCATGCTATGCTGTACCCAAACAAAATTTGTATAATTTTTTTCACACAAATAGAGCTTTCTTTTGGTGGTATTTAATAACCTCTGCTTTTATTTTTTGCGACTTAAGTGAAAAAAGTGCAAAAATTTTGGGGAAAAAACACTTTTTTTTAGTTTCTACTATAAAAGTTTGCAAATAAGTAATTTTTGTTCATAAATTTGGGCCAAAACCTATACTGCTACCTATCTTTGGTAAAAAATAACCCAAATAAGTGTATATTGGTCTGTGTGAAAGTTAGTCTACAAGCTATGGTGCTAATCATTGAAAATTGATCACACCTGATGTACTGATGGCCTATCTCATTTCTTGAGGCCCTGAAATGTCAGGAAAGTACAAATACCCCCCAAATGACCCCTTTTTGAAAAGTAGACATTCCGAGGTATTTAGTATGAGGCATGGCGAGTTTTTTGAAGTTGTACTTTTTTCCCACAATTCTTCGGAAAATTAAGATTTTTTTTTTTTGCACAAAATTGTCATAAGTTATTTCTCTCACACAGCATATGCATACTTCCAATTCCAACGTCTTTCACCTTGCTGGTTATTATATCCATAATTGGTTTAAAATCGTAATCTGGTTTGAATGTGGTGTGCTTTGGGATATGACTGTGAGCCCGGGCTACTGTTTTTAGTTTCTTATGGCAACGTTGTCCTAAGGTTTTAATTTGTGGTTAGGTCTGTCCTTTCTCAATGCATCCGTCCTTGTATTTTCAATAAAGTGTATAATTGATCACTCAATAAGCTGCGGTGTGTTCCCTTTGGAGCCTCTTCCCGCACTTGTGTGTGGGAAACCATTTTTTGTCTTGCTTGTATTTTGGTTCTGGGTACCCCACCCTGATAATAGGGTGAGTCGGCAATGAGGATCTTACACAATATATAAGAACAGGGTCATTGCTCCTCTTTTTAACCCCATTTTGTTGATACTTCCAATTACACCCCAAAATACATTCTGCTACTCGCCCCGAGTATGGCGATACCACATGTGTGAGACTTTTTTCACAGCCTGGCCACATAGAGAGGTCCAACATGCAGGGAGCACCGTCATGCTTTCTAGGAGCAGAATTTTCACATTTCTTTTCCTAACGACCTGTTACACTTTTGAAGGCCCTGGAGCACCAGGACAATGGAATTACCCACAAAATGACCCCATTTTGCAAAGCAAACACCCCAACATATAATCTATGAGGCATTATGAGTCTTTTGAAAAACGCGGAAAGAAAATGAAAACTTTTATTTTTACATAAAGTGGTCAATTTATAAGATATTTCTAACACATAGCATGTACATAGCAAAAATTACCCCCCAAAATATATTCTGCTACTCATCCCGAGTATGGTGATACCACATGTGTGAAAACTTTACACAGCCTGGCCACATAGAGAGGTCCAACATGCAGGGAGCACCGTCAGGCGTTCTAGAAGCCTAAATTACACATATGATTTCCTAACCACCTATTACACTTTGTAAGGCCCTGCAGCACCAGGACAATAAAATTATCCACAAAATGACCCCATTTTGGAAAGCAAACATCCCAACGTATATTCTATGAGGCATTATGGGTCTTTTGTATGGTTCATTTTTTTCCACAAGTCTTTGGAAAATGTGGAAAGAAAATGAAAACGTATTTTTTTTTTCACAAAGTGGTAAATTTATATGATATTTCGAACACATAGCATGTATATAGCAAAAATAACCCCCCAAAATATATTCTGCTACTCGTCCTGAGTATGGCGATACCACATGTGTGAGACTTTTTCACACCCTGGGCACATACAGAGGCCGAACATGCAGGGAGCACCGTCAGGCGTTCTAGGAGCATAAATTACACATACAATTTCATTGATACCTATCACACTTTTGAAGGCCCTGGGGCAACAGGACAGTGGAATTACCCACAAAATGACCCCATTTTGGAAAGCAAACACCCGAGGTATATTCTATGAGGCATGGGCTGCAGATAGGTAATTGGGTACTCTGATGGGCTGCAGATAGGTACTCAGGTATTCTGATGGGCTGTGGATAGGTACTCGGGTACTTTGATGGTCTGGAGACAGGTACTCGTGTAATCTGATGGACTGGTAAAAGGTACTTGGGTACTCTGATGGGCTGCAGATAGGTACTCGGTTACTCAGATGTGTTGGTGACAGGTACTCGGGTACTCTGATGGGCTGGTGACAGGTACTCGGGTACTTTGGTGGGCTGGTGACAGGCACTCAGGTTCTCTGATGGGCAGGTGACAGGTACTCGAGTATTTGATGGGCTGGTGACAGGTACTCGGGTACTCAGATGGGCAGGGGACAGGTACTAATATGATTAGCTGTGTAATGTTGCACACAAGATTCTGCATTGTATCATTAGCAGTCTGTGTGTGAGGCAAGAAGCAGTAAAACTGAGTCTGTGAATGACTCAGTCTCAGAGAGCACATATGTTTCTATTTTGTATCATGAGCGGTGTGTGAGGCAGCAGCAAAACAATTATTACCATTGTACATGTAAAACAACTCTGAATCTAAAGAAGTTCTCCGTTGATACATTGAGCTTGAACAACATCAAATCAGACGTCATTCTTTGCATGTGCCCAATCTGTTGGAACTAGGGAATCGCTAGTAATCTCATCTGCTATAGAGAAGCTCTTCAGGGAGTGGAAACAATAACAACAATTGTCAAAAAGCGCTTGGAGATTACTGGGCAAAAAATAATCATTCCTTCTTGAATTCCAAGGAAAAAGTAGTTTATCTTGGTAAGTTGCAATAAAATGGTAATTTAGAAGTAAAAAAAATTCATCAGCTCATAAAGAGCAAACATACCAGCTATGTGGACACAGGAATATGTATCCCCACAGTATCTGGACGATCACACCAAAGGACAACCAAGTGGCTAGTAGACTAGTGTGCACTCGGAGGGCAACAGGCAGAGATAGGAGATGGTAAGGCGCTGTGTCACTCCTGGGCTAGAAGCCGTCGGTGGTTGTGCTGCCTTTGATGGTGTGGCTCCTATTCCAAGCTGTAATGCTGGGAGATCCTTAACCGCATGAGGCACGGGATAGTCCCGGAATGATGTCAGCGAGGAAACACCAGAGTCTGAGGGGGAAGTGTAGCGGTCTGCACCGACCTGTACTTGGCCACGGGCTGGATGGAAAGGGGTAGATCGTCTTGTCACAGTGACGACATGTTTCGTGCTTAGCACTTTATCAAATCAGTTGATACATTGAGTACGGCGTGTATCAGAAGACTGGAGTTTATGACCCTAGCTTAGCTAGAAATGAGTAGTGATTCGAATCATTGCACTGAACTGATCCAAATGATTTAAATCACTAAAAAGAATCCCTTTGCCCAAGTCTAAAGGTAGGTGAAATAACTATTTAACAAATATTCACATTTATTGAGAACAATTTTGTCACTTGGATTATGTGTTTTGAGATTTAGTGCCTCTTAAATACAGCAGCTCCCAATTGCCAGACGCCAAGGACACTAGGGGGGTTATTTACTAAGATTGGAGAATGCAAAATCTGGTGCAGCTTTGCATAGAAAACAATCAGCTTCCAAGTTTTATTGTCAAAGCTTAATTCAACAAGCTGAAGTTAGAAGCTGATTGGCTACCATGCACAGCTGCACCAGATACTGAGTTAACCATTTTTGGTAAATCCCCCCCCAACAGTTTCTAAATGATTATCCCTTTGTGTGAGGCAACAGTTCGTCATACTTGTTGCTCTTGTTTTTAACCATCACTACATGCATCCTCTGAGCACTGTCCAAACCTAGTTTTAGAGCAGTGGTTCTCAACCTCAGTCCTCAAGTACCCCCAATGGGTAATGTTTTGGGAACTTCCTTTTTTATAAAATAGCTCTTATCAATACCATGGCATTGAGTATTGATTTAAAACAATATGTAGTTGCAATTATGCATATGCCATGTGAGAGAAATAACCTGTTAATATGACAATTTTGTGGAAAAAAAAAAAGAAAAATATCTTCACTTTGCAAAGAATTGCGGGAAAAAATTACAACTTCAAAAAACTCACCATGCCTCTTACTAAATACATTGGAATGTCTACTTTCCAAAAAGGGTTAATTTGGGGTAATAGTTGTACTTTCCTGGCTTGTTAGTGTATGAAGAAAGGAGATCAGGCTGTCATTACATCAGGTGTGATCAATTTTCATTGATTGGCACCATAGCTTGTAGACTCTATAACTTTCACAAAGGCCAAATATACACTGATTTTGGTTATTTTTACCAAAGATATGTAGCAGTATAATTTTTTATCTGCAAAATTTTATAACCGAAACAAAGAAAATGCATTTTTGTTTACAAAACATTTGGTCTTTTTTCATTTATAGCTCAAAAAATTAAAAACCCACTGGAGATTAAATATCACCAAAAGAAATCTCTATTTGTGAGCAAAAAAGGACAAACATGTCATGGGTACAGTGTTGCATGACTGAATAATTGTCAGTGTAAGAGCGCTGAAAATTGGCCTGGTTAGGAGGGGGTTATAAGTGCCCAGTGGGCAAGTGGTTAAAGGGCCAGGAGTTCTCAGTGGTTTGCAATGCCTGGTATGCAACCATGGGCACTCTCCTTTCCCTTTTGGGGGGGGGGATTTTGCAGGGGGGGTGGTGAATCATTGAAGAGACATTCTTAGGAGGGAGAAGGAAGCTTTTGAGGATTAGAAATCCTCTGAAAAGGAATCTCAGAGTTTGGGGCTGTCCCAGACACAGAAGGCCACAGTGAACTTCTTGATAAACAAGGTGCAAAATGACCTAAATTGACCTCGTCCAGAGTCCTACTCCTAAAGTCACCTGATTTTGGGTGCTTGTGGCCCCCAAAACACCCCAAATCTTTTCCTGAGGAAGTTGTATGGAAGTTATGTATGCTGATTGGGCTCGCCTGGAGAAAAGTGTTTTTACCACCTGAAGCGATTTGCTCAACAGTACAATATGGAGAAGGAATTCTAAAAGAAATGGGATTCTCCAGCTGTTTATCGTACATCACAGGACACACAGAAGTTATTAATTAGCACTTGGCATATGTTGCCACACCTAGGTGAATGGACACTGGTTAAAGGCAGGAACCCCCACCCAGGTATAATAACCCCTTCCAGCTCAACGAAGCCTCAGTTTTTAGCTAGTATCCTAAGGTGATGGATGTACACT
>BLSH010514966.1:1930092-1946776 GCA_018402905.1 Glandirana rugosa
GGAGAAAGAAGATGCAGGTGCTTCTTCAGCCAATTTACTTCAGCCCACTGTAGTACAGATGTTTGATTCTCAAAGAAAATGGCAAAATACCGATCCCCGGTCCAAGAAAATTGATACCCTAATCACAGAAATGATTGCTACAGACAACCAGCCCTTTACAGTTGTTGCAGATATTGGCTTCCAACGCTTGCTGACAACAATAGAACCAAGATATACAATCAAAAGTGAAAAATACTACCGCATAGACATGATGGACAATCTGTAAAGAAAGGTTACAGAGCGAGTTAACCACTTCAGCCCCCGAAGGATTTCCCCCTTTAGGACCAGAGCCCTTTTTGCGATTCGGCACTGCGTCGCTTTAACTGACAATTGCGCGGTCGTGCGACGTTGTACCCAAACAAAATTTGCGTCCTTTTTTTCCCACAAATAGAGCTTTCTTTTGGTGGTATTTGATCACCGATGCGTCTTTTCTGATCGCCGCTATAAACAAAAGAGCGACAATTTTGCAAAAAAACCCAAATTTCTTACTTTTTGCTAAAATACAAATCCAAAAAAAAAAAATATAAAAAAACATTTTTTTCATCGGTTTTGGACGATTTTTATTCTTCCTCATATTTGTGATAAAAAAAATCACAATCTGCGTTTATTTATTGGTTTGCTCAAAAGTGGTCATACGGATATTGAGAATTAATTTCTGGGGTTTTTATTTTTTGTTATTTTTTACTAGTAATGGCGGCGATCTGCGATTTTTAGCGGTACTGCGATATTAGGGCGGACATGTCAGAACATTTTGACACTTTTTTGGGACCATTGGCATTTATACAGCGATCAGTGCTATAAAAATGCACTGATTACTGTGTAAATGCCATTGGCAGTGAAGGGGTTAACCTGCAGGGGGCGCTCTAAGGGTTAACTGTGTTCCCTGGGCGTGTTCTTACTGTATGGGGGCTGCCCTAACAGGGGAAGGGAAGTGATCACAGCTTCCATGTAGAGGAAGGCTGTGATCACAGCCCTTCCCCCCTCACAGAACGGAGGTCCATGTTTACTTACACGCCGTCAAATGCCGATCAGCGGTCGGCAAGCGGTTAAGACACTAATTGCATCAGAGAATGCTGGCCCCTATTTGTCCTTCACAACAGACTGTTGGTCTGGAGAAACAGAATCACTTATGAGCCTAACGTCATTTTATAGACAGTAACTGGGAAAGGAAACAGGTCATTCTAAATGTCAAGGCCATGTCTGGCTCCCACACTGGAGACTACATCAGGGAGATGTTCCTTAGCATGCTGAACGATTGGGACATCAACCAAGGAAGAGTGGTGCTTGTGCTGCGAGATAGTGGTGCGAACATGGTTAAAGGCCTCAGACTGGCAGATATACCAGACTTAAGCTGCAGTGCACACACGTTACAGCTTGTGGTGAAAGAGGGCATCAGCAGTCAGTGAGTAGTGGGGGACATCCTTGCCAAATTAAAGACTTGTGCTACACGCTTTAGCCACTCTGTGCTTGCAAAGCAGCGTCTTGGAGCCATCCAAAAAGATCTTGGCCTCCCCCAGCACAGCATCATTCAGGATGTTCCCACCCGCTGGAACTCCACATTACGTATGTTGCAGAGGATTCTGGAGCAGAAGCGTGCCCTGAATCTCTATGTATCGGAACATGGCAAATTTACTTCACCTCCAGCTGAACAATGGGAAATCATCTCGAATTTGATAGATACACTGGGCCCTATTGAGGAAGTGACTTTCGATATCAGCAAGGCAGAGGCCTCCATCTCCTGCATCATCCCATGCATTGCTGTGCTGAAGATGGTGCTTCGGGCAGAGGGTCACACCACAAGGGGGATCAAAACACTCAGGGAAACAATGTTGCGAAGCTTGGAGAGACTATTTGGAAGATGGAGGATACCAAATGTTCGGCGCTGGCAACATTACTTGATCCTCGGTACAAAGGTAATGTATTTGCAAAGGACACACTGAGCAAAGCAAAAACTTGGCTGCAAGAAGAGCACGCTATTGTGTCAGAGCAACAAAAGAGCCACCAGTGGAGACGAAGGATCAGAACCGAAACGGAAAAGGGTAGAAGAGGTGGAGGAGGAGGAACACAGTCCCTCTGGTCTTCTTGAGAAAATGTATGCAAACATTTTGGGGACTCATAGAACTCCTGCTGAAGAGAGTGATGAGCACTCCATCTCTGAGCAGTTGGACCACAACCTCCGTGAGCCACTGATAGACAGACGGATTGGTCTGCCACTGGAATGGTGGAAACAGAATGCTTCCCGCCTATGACACCTTGCACCACTGGCAAGAAAATTTCTCTATTCACCTGCCTCTTCTGTTCCCAGTGAAAGAGTATTCAGTGAGATTGGGATCATCTATGACAAGAAGAGGAGCAGGCTCACAGGAGAAAATGCAGAGAGACTGTGTTTCCTGAACTACAACCTGAAGCTCTTAAACTGGGAGTACTAGAACTTTTAAGTGATGAATGGGTGAGATGAAGAAGAGCATCGGGGACTGGAACTGGAGCTAAACCAAAGATATTGTGCACTTCTGTTTACTAAGTTACCTCAGTAATGGTTGGTGGCACTGGCCATTATCTATTGCTGTAGAATTGTTGATTATTTATGTTGATTTCATCCAAAAGTTGTTTTTTTTAATCTAAATTACATACAAGTGTACTGATTGGAGGCTTGTTGTGTTGTTTAATAAATGCTTAATTTAAGCAAATTTTTATTTTACTTCTTATTACTTAACTATTCGATTTTATGAGATGAAGGGGGAGAAAAAAAAAAGAAATATCGGCCCAAAAAATGGGCATCATATATCGGCCGCCCCGATTTCTAAATATCGGCATCGGCCAGAGAAAAACCCATATCGGTCGACCTCTAGTTTGCATTCCCCCCCCCCCCCAATATTAACTGAGGGCAGGATTTCTCCCACCCATCCTTGTCTGGAGCAGTCTTGTAGCCTAGGGCAACCTTCCCTTTTGGTTCCTCTTCTTTTACTTATGCCCTGTACCTGCGCTAGGAAAGTCACTGCTGCCATCATGCCTGGTTTCTGCCATTTTTGTCCTTGTTTGGGTTCAGTTTGTTTCCATTAGAGGGTCCTTGGGATCTCACAAGCCATTGTGTTTTGGGAGTGGCCACAGTGGCTTTTAATAACCACTGACTGTTTAGTGGTACACTACCCATTGGAGATTTTCTACGAATGTGGTCTTTCTCCACATCATTGCTCCTCTCAGCTCAGCTATCAGCTGATTGCCGGTTCTGGCTCTGAAGAAGTTTTGGGGGTTTTACTCCAACCTGTTTACAGTTCGGACAAAGAAAGAAGTTCGTCCCACCCTGGACCTCAATGCCCTATTTTGCTTGGTGAGATGCAGAAGTTCAAAATGGAATCCATCCATTCGGTGGGGGCTGTCCTTCATCAGGGAAATTTCCTGGACTTGGACATCCAGGATGTATGCCTTTGCATTTCCATCTGTGCTGAGCACCAATGTTTCTTATGCTCTGTGGTCAGGGCTGCACATCACCAGTTTGTGTCTCTTTCCTCTGTTCTGGCTTCCGCCCCTCTTTTTTTACCAAGATGCTGGCCTCCTTCCAGGAGCTGCTAGCACGATGGGGAATTGCTGTGCTTGGTGCAGAGAGCTTCTGTGCTGCTGGACAACAGGGCGATCTTGAAGCACACTTTGCAAGACTTTGGATGAATTGCTTTTTAATTGATAATACTCTGCCTCTTATTTCGAAAGGCTGAGATACATTAAAGGCATATTTAACCACTTCTGGACCAACGGCGGTCCCTTTGAACTGGAATACTGTTGTTTCGCATTGGGCGAAAGTGACGTCACAAGTCACTTTCGCCCAATGCTCTTAAAGGGCCCATTTTTTTTTTCTTGCGCTGTCATTTTTTTCAAATTATCTATATATATATATATTTATTTTTTTTTGCATTTCACTGTAAATCTGAGATTTGAGGTCTTTTTGACCCCAGATCTCATATTTAAGAGGTCCTGTCTTGCTTTTTTTTCTATTACAAGGAATGTTTACATTTCTTGTAATAGGAATAAAAGTGATCAATTTTTTTTAAAAAAAACAGTGTAAAAGTAAAATAAATAATTAAAAAAAAAATTTAAAGCGCCCCTTCCCCACGAGCTCGCGCGCAGAAGCGAATGCATACGTAAGTCCCGCCCACATATCAAAATGGTGTTCAAACCACACATGTTTGGTATCGCCCTGATCGTTAGAGCAAGAGCAATAATTTTAGCACTAGAGCTCCTCTGTAACTCAAAACTGCTAACCTGTATAATTTTTTAAACATCGCAAATGGAGATTTTTGGGTTGCAAAGTTTATCTCCATTCTGCGAGCGGACGCAATTTTGAAGCATAACATGTTGGGTATCATTTTACTTAGCATAACATTATCTTTCACAATATGGAAAAAAAATTGGCCTAACTTTACTGTTGTCTTATTTTTTAACTCAAAAAACTGATTTTTTTTCCAAAGAAAATTACGCTTGTAAGACCACTGCGCAAATAGTGTGACATAAAGTTTTGCAACGACCGCAATTTTATTCTCTAGGGTGTTAAAAAAATATATATAATGTTTGGGGGTTCTAAGTAGTTTTATAGCAAAAAACCCTGGTTTTAACTTGTAAACACCGAACCCAAAAAACAGGCTCAGTCTTGAAGTGGTTAAGGGGGTTATGTTTTAAAGGTGTCAGCTATTAAAACTGACACCAGGAAATGGGTAACACGGGCTAGGCAATGGGTTGAGGAGACTGAGCAGGCATATGTGACAAATCCTAATGGGAGACGGAATGGGAATGGCTTGATGCTTAGCAGTTTTATCACTCCGAAGCTATACGCAGTTCATAAAAAAATTTTTTTTTTACCTCTTAAACGTTTTTTTGAGGAAGACGAAAAAAAAGGGACACTTGTTAGCAATGGTGGAAAGATCACAAACACCTTCTGCCCATATACCTGCTCTGTCTCTCCCTACAGTTAGTATTGTCACAGATACCCCCTCGATCATACAAGGATTTATTATGTTTTATGAAGATCTCTAAAGCCTCATATAGTGAACAGGATCTCCATAATTTTTTGAATAAGGTTTCTCTGCCTGAGCTGAGGGAAGCACACAAAGTCTTTGAATGCACCCGCTACCTCAAAAGATTTACAGGTAGCAGTTGGGATGTTCCTCAAGGCAAAAGCTCCTGGCAGCGATGGGTTACTCATCGAAATGTATAAAATCTTTAGTGGTGTACTTCTCCTGGTGTTATCTAGCTAAAGGACAGGACAGACTCCCTTAATCTATGTATGAAGCGATCATTGTAGTGTTACTGAAAGCAGAGCAGGATCCGAAGGTAGTAGATTCTTATAGACAAATTTGTCTCTTTACAACGGATCTTAATTGTTTAACACCAGTAAAAGTTTTATTTCAAGAAGACTGCTGTGCTGTCAATATATTTCTTATTGAGGCTGATTATAGACCCTTCAGGATGATTTCTCTTTTCCCAGTTTTAACCAAGACATATGCATAGCAATATCTTGTCATCGTGGGACAAATCAGTCCTGTCTCTGAACAGGCTCAAGAACCAGGCTTTGAAGTCAGGGAGGTCCTTTTTTTCCCATCATATGGAAGAATTCCATGATTTACACCAGCCTGTTGGACTAGGCTGAGACACAGTGGTTATTCCTGGGTACCTTGTTGGAGGAATCTGGTCTCCCAATAAACATCTTGGACATTTGGATAATGTGACTATCTCTTCAGTATTGGACCAACCTGCTGGGGGGGACCATCCAATCCAGGTTTTAGTTTACAGAGTTTAGAGATTCATCAACAAACTGTATCCAGGTACAGTGACTGACTGGAGGAAGCAGTGGATGCTCTGTTGAGTCCATGGGGTCAGTACAATCATCAGTAATGAGATGGAGGGCATTTCAGTGATCCTCATTGCCCTGGATTATCCCAGGCAGGAATGATACCACCATCAAGATCTACTGTCCCAATAGGTCAGGTTTGCCATTCTACATCTTTGTCTCTTGCTATAACAATTGGCTATTGAAGCCCAGGTTCTTAGAGACAGGAACACCTCTAAGTGTCGCCTACAAAGCTGTAGGCTCAGAACTACCCTTTTCGAAAGGTCTACCATCAGAGCTGAATGGTTACTTCATGTGGTGAGTCTTGGAGTGAAACTCACACCGATTCCTTCCTGCAGTTGGGTCCAGTCCAGCGCTTGTCCATCAACACCATCAAAGATCAAGTCTGTGCGCCTTTTATTCTCTTTCAGACTGTTGGTCGCTCACTCTTTGATTATGCGGTCTCCCATGTGGTTCTCCCATTCTATTCCAGTGAACTTAAGCTGGTTCTCTCTGCATTTTAGAATCCATAATTTCAACCCAGCAGGCTGAATGGAAAAAAAACTTGTCGGCTCTGGCTGGAGCCTCTGTACTCCCTATGCAAAGTAAGTACAGGGTAGACTGACATACACACAAGTCGAATGTCGGCCGTTTTTTTTGAACCGGCAAATGTCTTCCAACGGTTTAACCAGTCCAGATCCGCGCTATAGCCGAAAGATGGCTACAGCGCGGATCTCAATTGCCCGGGCGACGTCCATGGACATCCGCCCCTTTGCGCGATCCCCGCCCGCAATCGCAGGTGCGCAGCCTGAAAGAACTGTAATCGCTGTGTCCCTTGGACACAGCCAATCACAGATCGTGGTAAATGGCCAATCACAGGGTCATTTACTACGTGATCGGTGGGTCCAATGAGAGATGATCTCAAATGTAAACATATGAGATCATCTCTTGTTGCTGGCTTTCTCTCCTCACACAGCCGTGTCTGTGAGGAGAGAGTGAGTGATCTGTGCTGCCTAACTGTGAGTTAAGAACACTACTGATTGCATTCCTACTGTGCCCAAATACTGCCCATAACAGTGTCACTGTCATCAGTGCCACCTGACAGTGCTACATATCATCAGTGCCACCTGTCAGTGCCATCAATCAGTGTCATCAAAGTGTCATCAGTGCCCCGTGTCATAAATTGCCACCTGACCTGTCAGTGCCACCTGTCACCAGTGCCACCTGACCTGTCATCGGTGCCACATATCAGTTCCACCTAACCTGTCATCAGTGCCATCTGACCTGTCAGTGCCACCTGACATCAGTGTCACGTGTCATCAGTGCCATAAGTGCCCATCACCTCATTAGTGGCATACATGTCATCAGTGCCAATTAGTGTTGCAACAATGGCAAAAATATATTTTTCTGTTGAGGAGGCTTACAATATTCTTGCGGCCGACGAGAGCAATGGGGAGCTCTCTCCTGCAGAGTCTGATATGACCTACTATCCAGTCTCAAGTAGTGAATCAGAGCTGGACTCAGATGAGGAATATTGTCCGCCCGCCAAAGGCGCGTTGGTGAGGAGGCAATGCCATCCACCAGCACCCCAGTGCCATTCACCAGCACCGCTGTACCTCGGCTCAAAGGGTTAGGTCCCATGCCGACCTTCCCTATTCACTTCAGCACCCCTTGTGGCTTCCTCCTAATTCAGGAGAAGCTAGGAGTCCCCCTTTCACTGCCCAGCCAGGAGTCCAGGTGGACACAGAAATTTCTCACCCATTAATTTTTTTGATTTGGTTTTTATGGAGGAAATGCAAAGATCCATTGTGGCCCATCCCTTTGAGTGGAGAGACGTAACGGTGGAGGAGTTCAAAACTTTTTTGGGCCTCACGTTCTGCATGGGACTTAACAAAAAAAAATGAACTGCGCTCCTATTGGTCCACCCACCCCATCTACCACATGCCGGTCTTCTCAACAATAATTCCCAGGAAAAGATTTTGCATGATCATGAAATTTCTCCATTTCAACGATAATACCCAGTGCCCTCCCCGAAAAGCCCCAAATTATGACCGGCTTTATAAAATTCGCCCAATTCTCCATTATTTTTCAGAAATATTTCCCCAATTGTTTACCCCGGACCAGCATATATGCGTCGATGAATCCCTTGTGAAATTTTGCGGAAGGCTGGGAATAAAACAATATATCCCCAGTAAAAGAGCCCGCTATAGGGTGAAAGTATATAAATTGCACGACCGAACCACGGGGTACGTTTACGCCTTCAAAGTCTACGAAGGGAAGGACTCCCAGCTGCATCCCCCTAATTGCCCAGATTATTTAGGTTCAAGTGGGAAAATCGTTTGGGAACTCATTTACCCGCTCCTGGAGAAAGGCTACCACCTGTATGTCGATAACTTTTATGCAAGTTTACACCTGTTCCGGAACCTTTACAGGAAGAGTACCCCAGCATGTGGCACAGCAGGAAAAAATCGGATGGGCTTTCCTTAAAGACTCATCAACATGAGGCTTAGAAAAGGAGAGACAGCGAGTCTGCGGAATGAGGAAATTCTAGCTGTGAAGTGGAGGAACAGAAGGGATGTATACATGTTATCATCTATACATAACAATTCGTTTGTGGAGATCCCCAGATGGAATTGCCCAATACAAAAACCAACCTGTATCCACGAGTACAACTTGTATATGGGAGGAGTCTACCTAAACAACCAAATGATGGAACCCTATCTATATACCAGAAGAACATACCACTGGTATAAAAAAAAGTTTAATTTGGCCATATAGAACACCTATGTCCTATATCGCAATTCCACCGTAAACACCAAACACTTCCTTAGCTACCAGGAGGATATCATCACCACACTTCTATACCCCAATGGCCCACCAGAAAATATTAGATCTGATGTGTGTAGCAAACTCTCCGAGCGCCATTTCCCCGATTAAAATATCTCTGAGACCAACAGGCCTTAAACGCCAGAAAAGATGCCTGGTGTGCTCTAGTGGAGGAATTGGAAGACGCCATTTATTATTGTGCCCAGTGCCCTTCCCAACCAGGTCTCTGCATAGTTGACTGCTTCCGGCGTTATCACACCCTAGTCCATTATTAATGATTCCTCAGTTCCTGTTCCAGTTCTCACCCTTTATGCCACTGTTTGTTCTTGAAGTGACCCTGGCTTGTTATTCGACCATGCTTCTGCCTACCGATTTTGTGCATACTTCTGCCTGTTCTGGAACTGACCCTGGACTGTTATTCGACCACGCTTCTGCCTACCGATTTTGTACATACTTCTGCGTGATCTGCAACTGACCCTGGACTGTTTGACCACGTTTTTTTGCCTGTCTCTTGGACTGATCTTGTACCCTGCAACTGGAGTAGTGGGATTCACAACACAGGGTTCTCACATATGTGAGGGGCTCCAGAATGTTTTTTTTTTTTCTGGAAGAAGAACACATTGTTTTTGTTTTCTCTCTCCCAGATTAGGGTCTGGAGACTCGGAGGCTTCAAAAAGATTTGGATGGGAGAAGCCTCTACCCCTGTCCCCATTCTGTCCTGACCGAGGCCCTACTTCTTCCTGCTGCCTGTAGGACTTACTGCTGCTACCTGGACTATAGACCATGTTTCTGCCTACTACTAGGACCAATATTATGGCACCGTTGACAATATCTCTGTCTGCACTGACCTTGGACTGTATATGGGCAGTATCCTTGCCTGCTGCCTGTACTGACTATGGACAGTATTCATGCCTGTTGCCTGGACAATTGCGTTCGCTGTCCTACTACCAGGACCAATATTTTGGCACTGTTGACAATATCTCTGCCTGTACTGACCCTGGACTGTACATGGACAGTAGTCCTGCCTGTACTATGGACAGTATTCCTGCTTGTTGCCTGGACAATTGCGTTCGCTGTCGGTTGCCTGGACAATTGTGTTCGCTGTAGCTGACCAAGTCCCTGCCTGTTTCCTGGACCAGCGCTATCCTCCTGTGGACAGCTGCAATACTAAAACCACAGGTAATCTTTTGTTTACCCTTTACTCAGCAGAATGACGGTCTTCCTTGCATGTTGGGCCTCTGTATGTAGCCTGGCTGTGTAAAAGTCTCACGTGTGGTATCGCCATACTCAGGAGTAGCAGAATGTATTTTGGGGTGTAATTTTTGCCATGTACATGCTATCTGTTGAAAATATCTTATAAGTGGACCACTTTGTGTAAAAAAAATAAAAAAAAAATTGAGTTTTCATTTTTTTCCCACATTTTCCAAAAACTTCTGGAAAAAAATGAACTAATCAAAAGACACATTATGCCTCATAGATTATATGTTGGGATGTTAGCTTTCCAAAATGGGGTCATTTTGTGGGCGTTTTCATTGTCCTTGTGCTCCAGGGCCTTCAGAATTGTAATAGGTGTTTGAGAAATGAGATTCGCACATGTGGTGTCACCATACTCAGGAGGAGTAGCAGAATGTATTTTGGGGTGTCATTTTTCCGTTGTACATGCTTTGTGTTGGAAATCCTTTATAAATGGACAACTTTGTGTAAAAAAAAAAAAAAAAAAAATACATTTTCATATTTTTCCGCACATTTTTCAAAAACTTCTGGAAAAAAATTAACCGTTCAAAAGACTCATTAGGCCTCATAGATTATATGTTGGGGTGTTAGCTTTCCAAAATGGGGTCATTTTGAGGGCGTTTCCATTGACCTGGTGCTCCAGGGCCTTCAACAGTGTAAAAGGTGGTTGAGAAATGAGATGTGTAATTTATGCTTCCAAAACACCTGAAGATGTTAGTTTAATGTTGGGCCTCTCTATGTGGCCAGGCTGTAAAAATATCCCACACGTGGTATCACCATACTCAGGAGTAGTAGTAGAATGTGTTTTGGGGTGTAATTTGAGATATGCATATGTGAGAAATAACCTGTTACAATGACAATTTTGTTGGGGGAAAAAAAAAATCTTCATTTGAAATTGAATTGTGGGGGAAAACTGACAAGTTCATAAAACTCACCAAGCAACTTACTAGATACCTTGAAATGTCTACTTTCCAAAAAGGGGTCATTTGGGGGTATTTGTACTTAGCTGGCTTGTTAGGGTCTCAAGAAATGAGATAGGCCGTCAGTACATCAGGTGTGATAAGACAAAATAATATACACTAATTTGGGTTATTTTTTACCAAAGATATGTAACAGTATAAATTGTGGCCAAAATTTATGAAGATAAATTACGAATTTGCAAAATTTTATAACAAAAACGAAGAAAAATGTTTGTTTGTTTTTTTTTCAAACTTTTCTGTATTTTTTCATTTATAGTGCAGAAAACAAAGAACACAGAAGTGATTAAATACCACCAAAAGAAAGCTCTATTTGTATGAAAAAAGGACAAAAAAATCAAATGGGTACAGTGTTGCATGACTGAGTTATTCTCATTCAAAGTGTGAGCGCACTGAAAGCTGAAAATTGGTCTGGGCAGGAGGTGGGTTTAAGTGCCCAGTAAGCAAATGATTAAGGTAGTGTCTGCCTTTAAAGCGAAGTTCCACTCAAAAGTGGAACTTCTGCTTTAAAGGAAAGTGACCCCCTGACATGCCACAATTGGTATGTCGTTTTTTTTTTTGTGGGTGGGCCGGGGACCCTGTTTTCACAGGGTCCTAGGTCAACTTCCTCCCCTAGAGCCGCGGCTCCGGAAGGAAGTTCCCCTTCTCCCACTTCCTCTCTGCAATCTTCTGGGACATGCCACAGGTCCCAGAAGATACGCCGGCCATTCACAAGGCACAGCGCAACTCACGCATGCGCAGTGCGCGCCCAGCTTTGAAGCCAAAGCAGGGGTGCCCACACGTGATGCCGGCTCCGCCGAGGGGAGGGGGAGAAAAGCGAGCACTCGGGTGACTGCATGACTGGAGCCTGGGACAGGTGAGTGTCCAATTGTTAAGTCAGCAGCTACACTTTTTGTAGCTGCTGACTTTTAACTGTGTGGAGCTCTGCTCCTTAACCATTGTTCTTGTGTGCCTTTGTCAGGCTCCTATTCATTCAAAATATTTTTCCCCCTATTGTCTAAATTTAGTTCAGGCTTTGTCATTCTACATGAGCCCCAGATGGGCACCCTGTCTGCTTGTTTATCCATCTCCACCTGGCTCAAGCAGACCATTGTTCAAGCTTATAGTTCCAAGAATCATTTTCCCCCTTTCCCGTTAAGGCTCACTCCACTATATCTGAGCCTCTTTAGCTTTTCTACATCAGATAACTGCTTCCCAGATTTAAATGGCAGCGAAGTCTTTTGTTCACACAATATCAAAGTTCTACCAGGTGATTGTTGGACCTCATTTATGCCAGCTTCAGGCATAAGATCCTTCAGGCCCCAGTTTCCAGTTGTGGGACTGTCAGTGATTGCTATTTTTTTCCACTCCCCACTTGGACTGCTTTTGGATCTATCTACATTTTAAGATTTCACTAACAACATGCCTGGCTTTAAAGATCTGTATTCCGCAAATTTCAAACCATTCATACATAGTGTTAGGGGAAGACCTGCTACTATGGCACCGACTTGGTTTGGACGCTGTAACAGACTGAAAATTACCATATTCCCACAAGTGCTCTATCTGCTCCAGGCCCTCCCTATCCAGCTCTCTTCTCACTTTTTCGAAAGTCAGCACTATGGTTTCAAGCATTTATTTGGTTCCATAAGAAACCCCATCTCCAACTACAAGGCTTGGTACTTCCTAAAGTACGCTGAGGTTCGGGCCTCCCAGACATCTGTGCCTATTACCCGAGCAGTCTACTTGACCAGGCTCATTCCTGGCACTGTCATGGTAAGGTGAAACATTGGGTAGCCATAGAATTTAAGATTCTCAGGACAGGTTTTGAGCTAGCCTTGGATGACCTCCCCACTGCCTGCCAAGCTGAGAAACTACCCTACACTGGGAAGCACACTGGCGATTTCTAGGGATGCCTTCTACAGCACCTGAGTTTTGCCTCTTACATCACCCTTTGTGCCTATTTTGGAGAACCCCAAATTTTTCCCCCGGGTCTCTATAACAGACATCTTCAGTCAAGTGGCTACTCTTTTATCGGATTTCTTGACACAAGATGGGGCCCTCTCCCCAACATATATTACCTGACTCGTGGACCCTCCTTTGGACTTAGAGTGGCAGTCAGCTTCGCCACTTCCTCCATAGGCTGTCCGAACAAAAGAGTATTGCCCACTCTTGCTGAGCTGGAGAGTATCTGCCGCAGAGATGACTTGATCTGCCATTGCCTCTCCACCATCTACGCCCCCCTTATTAATCCCTTTCCTCTTGCAATGGGCGTTTGACCTGGGAATCCAATTTACGGTGAAGCAACAGGAGCAAATTCCTCACTTTGCCCAAAAGTCTTCCATCACTACTAGGATACAAGGGACGAACTACAAGATACGAGGTCATATAGGGTCCCTAGTGCTCTCCACCATGTCTATCCTCAAGTCCTAAGTGATTGTTGAAAATGTGCAGAGGAGAGGACTACCATGCTCCACATATTCTGGCATTGCCCCGAAATTAGACCCTTCTGATGAGGGATGATGAGCATAATCAAACAACTCGGTGGGTTTGCATGACTACCCAGGAGCACTCTTGCTGCATCTGTCGAAGAGACCCATCAAGAAATATAATTCTTTGACCATGTAATTGCTTTATGCACCGAAGGCCTGTATTCTGCTTCATTGGAAGGAAACTTGCCCACCAGTGAAGTCTCTCTGGTTCACTAAAGTGAATCAACAATGGGACATGGAAGACCTGCATAACAGGGAAGAAACTTTCCATTCCACTTGGGAGACCCTGGCAATACTTTTGTCTACACCAATGCCTACTTCACTGCATTCACGCAACCTGAATAACTGTTCAGACCAGTGGTTCTCAAACCTGTCCTCAAGTACCCCCAACAGGCCATGCTTGCTGGTTTTCCTTTAAAACATGGCCTGTTGGGGATACTTGAGGACAGGGTTGAAAACCACTGGTTTAGACTATTCAACCCCCCCCCCCCCACACACACACACACACAAACACACACACAAACACACACACCCAACACACACATTCATCTGTGTTTATCTGTTTAGTCAGCTCACAGTCTACATGTTTTCTGGCCCTATATGTCAGCTATATCATGTTGCAACACCTTATTCTACACCATGTGTTTCTTCCTACCAACAGGAAAACCGTATACTCTGGCATTCACCTTGCTTGTTGATGATTTTCAGTTAATCCCTGCATTTATTGTCTTAGCCGTATCCAGTTAAGTTAATCTCTTGAATGCCTACTAATTGCCGGGTCAGTTTTGTCAATGTAAAAACACTTTGGATCCTACGTATGTAACACCAGCTTTCTCTCTCCCATGTACTTGCATGCTGTACAAATTGCTAATGTTCCTCATTTTCCTCTGTATTGTGATCCTTTAGACAAAGGCATTTAAATAAAAAAAAACTGAAGACTTCCTGTGTTTCTCAGTGGAAAAAGAAAATCTGATTTTTGCACTCACTATAAAATAAATTTCTTGGAATCCATTGAGGGACACAGAGGTGTTATAGCCTGAGATGACCTACAGTTTTCTTACTTGCACATTACAAGACTTGGGATGAAGTATTCTGGAACCAATGGATTATTATTTCACCTTCAGCGAAATTTGACACGTGGCTTTGACTGCACGATAAACACCCTCCAGCCCCTGGCATGCCTTAGATTTTTGTCCTTAGGAAAACTGACATCCTCTGTCTTCCCCACGTTCCACATGCATTGTTGCCTGTACTTTGCATTGGGTGCGTGATATTTCCAATTTGTAATCCTTCACTTTGGCCTGTCCACTGCACCTCGAGCCTTCACTAAGATGCTTACCCTTGTTTTTTCTCTGCTTCACTCTAAGGGCTTTTCCTCTGTGTAATATCTGGGTAACCTTTTTCTCCAGGAACGGTTCTATCAACCTCCTTTGGAGAGTCAAGATCTAGCAAAAGTTTGGGGATCCTAAAGCTCCAGAAATCAACTCTGGAATGGTCTTATCGCTTGGAGTGTTTGTATCTTGTCCTAGATACAGCCCTGTCCAAGGTCCCTAGTAAAACTCCAGATTCTCTTGCTGCCTTAAAGACCGTCACAAATGTCTGTTTCTCAATATTCTGGCAGCATGGGACAGGCAGACTCAGTCTCTGGACTGCTGCATCCACTTGACTTTCAAAACCAGCCTGGTGGCCTGGTAGTTAAAGAATATGTAAACCAAACATTTCATTTAATTTGTGCCTGTTGTACTACATACTTCTATGAAAAGGTATCCTGTCGTATGTGTGTATTGCCTCCTTTGTGTGAAATCCCTAGTTTTCTTGCCAGTCCCTCTGCTTTCCTATCAAAACCTAAACACACTGGGCATGAGAGCTCAGCATATTCCGTCTTCTAGCCGTGCTGAGAACTAAGCCTGCTCTCCTCCAATGGTCAGATTTGTCCTGTTGCCCCCACCCACCTTTACAGCCAGGATTTTTTTTTTTTATATATATATATATATACACAAATGTTTTGCCTTTCATTTCTATTTAAACTGAATGGGATGTTTTACCAGGTGAGGGTTTACAATTACTTTTTTATGTCTAGCGCTGGAAACAGGCTAAACCTTTCTCCAGATGGTCTAGGAGGTTCCCCCGATGGGCGCCCGCCTGTTGAGCTGAGATTGTGTCTTTGGTACTCTTACGGTGCAAGGGACTTTGTTGTGCGTCTCCTAATCAATGTTCTGGAGCTCAGGGTGATTCGATTGTCCCTTCCATGATGGATCATTTGTATCCAGGGTCATCTGACCCGGATTCAGTCCTTCATTGTGGTGGCTTGCATTAACCATCAGGGAGGAACCAGAAATCTCATGGCTCAAAGAAGTGAATTTTATTCTTGCTTTGAAAGAAAGTCATGTTCCTCAACCTAATTTATACCTTTGCGCCTCTAAAACTCTTTTGATGCCTCCAGGTTTGAGATGGAAGGGGATCCTGATGAGTCTCATTGCATTGAATTGGCCCAGATAGTCACAGTATTTGGAGCTCATCTGGCTTATGGTATATACTTGTGGGCCCTCCCAGGTCGTCCAGATACTCTGCCCCAAGGACCGGTTTACCACCATACTTTTTGGTCGCTGACTGTAATGGTCTGACTGTTGAAGCCCAGGTCCCGAAAGATAAGGGCCTATCTGATTCACTGATCCCCACAGTCTAGGAAGTCAGGTTCTTTTAGTGTCTAGCATCATCACACCTGGAAATCCTTTTCTCATGGTGTTAGGTGTGGCATTTCTATCCTGTAAAGTACTCCGTGCGACAAATCCCGTCTTTTCTAAGGTCTGATTGGGATCAGTACCAAAGCAACACAGATATCTCCTGCGCTGTGCGGTAGGCCTTGCTGCAGTGTTATTTTAGTATTCAGGTGCTTCAGGGTGTATACTGCACGCCTCGCTGGCTTTTACAGACTCGAGAGGCCCAAATTACTAAAAGAAAAAAAGGTGCATAGCCTAGCGCATTATCCTCAATAAACCACTTATATAATTGCTTGCTACTAAACTTCAGCATGCTGGGAGCAAGAGGGGTTATAATGAGCTGTACATACAGTGTTGTTTGCCAGTGTTTGCGTTCTCAGTCCAACAGGTTATACTGCCACCTTCAAGAGATTTATTCATCTTGTCCTGTTATGTCCTCAATAAAAGGAGTTTACAAGCAAGACAAAAATCCTATTTTTTTGTTTTCTACTGTCCAATCCTCCTGCAGGTGGCAGTATAACCTGAAAATTTAGGATTTCCGTGTCCTACAATGGACTCTGAGAAAAGGAGTTTACAGGGAGTACAGAAATCCTATTTTACAGCTTC
>BLSH010514966.1:1946786-1997748 GCA_018402905.1 Glandirana rugosa
TTCACCCCCCCCCCCCCCCCCCAATCCTTGGTACTGCTTTGTACCCAATTTTTGACATTTCTCTCGCTGAAGTGGATAAACAAATTGCCTACCCTATTCACATACTGTATAGTAAATAGTATGATTTGTTTGCAGGCTTATCTGCAATAAACCTCTTTGTATTAAAACATAAGATGCACCTCTGATACTGTGCTAGCATGGTTTACTGGTATTTTTTTATTCTGTTTTTGTTAATGGTTTCTCAAGGTCTAAACATCAATGGTAATGTACATTGTTACTATAATAGTAATGTATGTAGTTACATAGTTTATAAAGTTGAAAAAAGGCACAGGTGCATCCAGTTCAACTTTCTGTATGATCTATCATCCAGCGGGCTGAGTGAAGAAAAACACAAGCAGTGTGGATGCAGGGATCCCCCTCGCTGTTGTGTTCTGACATCAGGGACTTCTCCCAATTGGAATCCGCTGATCAGCACTGCAGCCGCTGATCGAATGCTGGTTTTCCACGAGGATCGTTCCAACAGGAGCTGGTCTGACAATCTGTTTCTGTTGAACAGTGGTGACTGCAGAGTGGTGGAGACCTGATGGAGAAATGGGAGGTGTGCAGGTGTGATGTTGAAAGTGGGGGTGATGGGGTGGATTATGGATCAGTTGGTGTTGTACTGGTGGTAAGAGCAAGGGGCAGTGTGCAAGTAGAAACGTGGGTGTGAAAGGAAAAGGGTGAGTTTGTGAGCAGGCATTGAGTGAGAGGTTAGGGTTGTTTGCACAAGTGCATTGGATGAAAGATATGCAGGCAGCATGTAGACGTGGGTCACATAGTGTTGAGAGGGCATGCCCACGGGCACATTGAGAGTAGGGGGAGCATGCACATGTGCTGTGGTGAAAGGTGCAATGGTGGAAGAGAAAGTGCCAGGCGTGCTGGGTGGTTAGCCAAGGGGGGGTGCAGGAATGGAGGGTGGTGAGAGAAGAGGGGGCTGCAGGTGCAATGGATGCTAAAAATAGGGACTGCAGAATGCAGACGCAATGAATACTGAGAGTAAGGGACAGTAGATGCAGCATGCTGAGAGAAGGGGGGTGTAGGTGCAGTGAGTAGTGAGAGAAGGGGGCTGCAGTCACAGTAGGTGGTAAGAGAAATATAGCTGCAGGAGTGGAGAATAGGCAAGTGCAGTTGCAGTGTATTTGTAGGCGCACTGGGTGCTAGTTGAAAGAGGGCAGCAGGTAGGTGCCTTGAATGCTGAGAGAATGAGGTAGGTAGTTTGGCCTAAGTGCAGAATGGGGGGTTGGCTGATAGAAGGGAGCTTGCCTAACATTGTGGGGGTTGGGTGATCATAGGGGAGCTGGCTGACCTTTTAGATGGAATTGGGAGTGTTGTAAGGTGATAGTTCAGGGAAGTAGGGTGCACTAAGCAGAATCTACAGAGAATACTGCCAGCTATCCTTTTTCCCTATGAGCTTTTCTGCTGTTGTTTTAGCCAGCTCCTCTTGAACTTGCCTGACCTGTACAGAGAGGGAGCTCAGCAGTCTGAGGCATGTCCCTACCACTGAATGTTTCTAAGCTTTATAATGTGACAACTTGAAGTAGCCAAGCACAGCACAGTTGCCTTGAGGTTCAGAGCAGGCTGTGTCTGTTGTGCTTCTTTCATCCTTTCCTCCTCCAAACGAGTGGTAGGGTCAGAGCGAAGATCTGTGGGAGGAGGATTGCTGATTGAAGTACGAAAACAGGCACATCTGATTATAGGGGGTGATAATCATTGCACTGGAATTCTCTTACAATCTGTTTGGCCAACAAGAGAAAGAGGTAGGAGGAGGAGAACTTGCTACTGAAGGCAGAATCCTCCAGCGCCAAAACAAAATTCTTACTAAGGCATTAGCAAGATGAAACTGGCGATAATAAGCAAAACTCTTACTTTGGGGAATTGTAGCTGTATTGGTGCACAATACTCAGCATAAGTGAAAGTTTTATGGTGCTCATTGGGTATATGTGATAGATCCATGTGGATGTATTGCTCATGGTCCTGCCAAAATCAAGAATTCAGTAAATAATGAACTCCTCACTATGTTATCTGCTAACCGTAGTAAATATATAAGTGACTGCTTAACTTGAGCAATTGAAGTTTTGGTAGGTAGTCTTGGCTTGAAGTCTGCTGACTAGACATCTGTTCATCTATAGGTCATAGTCCACCAGTAACCCCAGCAGAAGAAAAGCCAGAAAACAATGTGATGGTATTTCAAGAATCATTAAGTGATGATGAAGCAACAAAAGGAAACAGCCCACTTGTTGGATTTCAGAGGTTACAGATTCCTAGGCGCTCAACAACAGCAGCTCTTGGCCCGTCAGCTCGCTTAGCTGCCTCTCCTAGCAATTTGTTGAACTGGCGTTCTACTTGCACCAAGACATAACTGATAGAACCTGCATAGGATGCAGCTCAGTGCTTGTTAAAAAAACAAATGTGTATGATTGGCAATTAGCGATCACCTGTTTTTGCTTATGTTGGTTTTTCTTCCTCCTTTTGTGTGTTCATTTTATTTGTGCACCTTTAGAAAGTATTTTTCTTTACGTAAAGTTAGTTTTTCCTGTTAGAGATAGTGCCTAAGACTTCTAATTGTTCGATGTACAATTTTTCGTTTACTAATATGGTGCATATGATTTGTTCACATGTGTTATCTTTATAGGGGTAATTTATTTTCTTTCATCGGAGGAATAAAAATGGTGTTTACTGTGTGCCATGTCTCCTATCATTCTTCATTCAGCATTAAGCAGCAGAATGGAAATGTATATGATGTATATGATAGGCCTAAAACATCACCTACATATGATGTTGGCAGTCAGATTGTGTGTGCTTTATGAACAGTTAAAGCAAATCATGCCTTTCCTTGTGCTATCCCATCAAATAGTACCTGTGCATAGAAGCTGTTGTAAGCACTTTATTGACCCCTCTCTCATCTCATGTCTCGCTAGAAATCCCTTGGCAGCATCTGCGCAATATAGTAAAAATGCATTTTACTTTCACTTTGTCTTCCTCTATCCCTCCTTTCCAAACTAGCTGGAATTTATTTTTTCTGTATGCTTAAGGACAAAATAATAGGATGTAATTGTATTTAGACAGACTTTGTAAGACTCAGCTTTACCTTTTGAAGAGCTTAATTTCAGTCTGAGTTTTTATAGCGGCTACCTAGGTATTGCTAATAGAGCTCTTATATGAAAGAGGGAGCAATGAAGAGCTTACAACAGCCTTTGGTACTGGCGCTGCTAGGTAGGGATAACAAGAGGAATGGCACAAGTCACTTTAAAAGGACACTGTCCTCTTGCTCATTCAAGATAAAGCGACAAGGTCCGTGTAAAATCTACTCCTCAACCACTTTATACTTACATATATTATTTACTTGTTACTTTGCAGTGCACTCCCCCTCCTCTCCATCTGTGGTCGCCACTGCCGAATACCCGGTACTTCTGGGTATTGGGGAGCATGTGATCTTCTATGATTCGTTGCACAGGCCTAGCAGAAGGGGTAATGTCACTGTTATGATGAGTTCTGACACCGGATATTTTGGTGGTGGCTGCAGAAGAAGGTGGTGTGGTGAGTAAAACGTGGTCAGGGGTAAGATTTGCACAGACACAGTCACTTTGTGTTTAGCAAGGTTACTGTTCCTCTGTAAGTTTCTTTTCTGCTGCTCAGTGCAGTGTGTAGGAAACCTGTCTAACAGACAATAAAAGTTCCAGTATTATGCTTTCAATATTTTTTTTACTATTATTCATTATAATGGTGCACAAAACTAACTGTGAATTGTATATCAATACCCATAACCAGTCACAAGCCATCTTGTACTAGTTTTAGTTTAGTAAAGTGAATTGTGATTGGTTGCCATACATTTCTGCACTTAGCCCTTTATTCTGTTTATTGAATTATTCTGAAATGTTTAGAACAAAAAATACTTTTGTGTTGTAATATCACTTTAAAATATCTTTTGAATTAATAAAACTGCACCTGAGAAGACCTTTTTAATTACTCTAGTTCAGTTAGATCAGTGATGGCGTACCTTGGCACCCCAAGATACATATCCTACGATAATCATGCACTCTGCAGAGTAGTTGGGCATCGGGGGAAAAGTAGTTCCTAAAGATCTGGGATGCCAAAGTTCGCCATCACTGCGTTAGATGATGATGCAATTGAGACATCTCAAACTGGAATGTCAAACTTTGCAATCGGGTTGTGCTGTTGCTTGTGTTAGAAGGAATACGTAGCAGTCAAAACCATGCCGTATTAATAAAGCCGTATTATTCTCCAATGTTTTTGCTATATATAATAGGATATTTCTGATTGGTAGTAGTAATGCTGTGATTTATTAAAAAAAAAAAAAAAAACTTTTAGAGCTTCAGATAATGTTTGGGGTCCAAGGCAGCATCTCGCTATTTGTTTTTGTACATGTGCCTCTGCCAAATGGTGCCTCCTGCCCTCCAAAACCCTTCCAGCAGACCAGTAGCTAATACCAGTCCTTTACCTCAAGCATTGTACACAGATGTTGAGGTAAAACCAAAGGAATCATTGTATTGAACAGAAATACGGGTTTCTATACGCTTCAAAAATAGGGGGCAGTCACCACATGAACAATAAATACAAATATTACACATTGGGGTAAACATCCCACAGTGGTTGGGTATCAAGGCAAAGTTGACACAAGTCTAATAACATCTTGTAGGAATATCCAGGAGGATTAGCAAACAGACAGAAACCATAGGTTACTCAATTAACATTGTGAATGATAGGAGGCACACAATGGGAGAAAGACACTTCACACCTAGACAGGATAGGCAAATGCAGGTACACATTAACCACTTGCCAACCACCGACCGCAGTCTGACGGCGACAAGAGTGGCTCGTTATTGCAAACCGCCGTCATATGACGGCGGCTGCGATAACTAGTGCTGTTAGCGCATGCCGCCGGAGGCATGCTCGCGCGCTCACTGTGTCTGGGGGGGGGGGCAGGGATCGGGTAGGGCGGACTCGATCACCGCCGGCTACCCGTGATGGCCCCCCCCCGCAATGAGAGCACGGAGGTCCGTGTAAGTAAACACGGATCTCCGTTCTCATAGAGGGGGAAGGGCTGTGATCACAGGCTTCCTGTATATGGAAGCCGTGATCACTCCCTTCCCCCAGCCATGGCAGCCCCCCATACAGCTAGAACACTCCCAGGGAACACAGTTAACCCTTAGAGCGCCCCCTGCAGGTTAACCCCTTCACTGCCAATGGCATTTACACAGTAATTGGTGCATTTTTATAGCACTGATCGTTGTATAAATGCCAATGGTCCCAAAAAAGCATCAAAATGGTCCGACATGTCCGCTGCAATATCGCAGTACCGCTAAAAATCGCAGATCGCTGCCATTACTAGTAAAAAAAAAAAAATAAAACCCCCAGAAATGAATTCTCATCCGTAAACGTGGCAACTTTTGCGCAAACCAATCAATAAATGGCGATTGCGATTTTTTTTTTTTACCAAAAATATGAGGAAGAAAATAAATCGGCCAAAACCGATGGAAAAAATTGTTTTTTTTATATTTTTTTTTTTTGTATTTGTATTTTAGCAAAAAGTAAGAAATGTGGGTTTTTTTGCAAAATTGTCGCTCTTCATTTGTTTATAGCGGCAATCAGAAATGACGCAGAGGTGATCAAATACCACCAAAAGAAAGCTCTATTTGTGAGAAAAAAAGGATGCACATTTTGTTTGGGTACAACGTCGCACGACCGCGCAATTGTCAGTTAAAGCGACGCAGTGCCGAATCGCAAAACGTGCTCTGGTCCTAAAGTGGGAAATCCTTCTGGGGCTGAAGTGGTTAAAGTCTAGTACACACTAGTAGGTTTTTTTTTTTCGTTCAACCCAGTTAGGCTGAAAAAAAAAAAACCTGATGGCTCAGGAGGAGCCGCTGTACTAACTATCCGATGTTGATATAGTGATCTCCCCTGCCGTGCTATTGTGTTTTGACAGGGGGGTGGCCCATTCGCCCGAACCCTCGGGAGCTGATTGGCAGAACTTTTTTGGTCATGCCCTTTTGACAGAAGGCGGTACGACTGCAGTACACAAGGGCCAAATGTCGTCAGGTTTCTATTGAGCAGTCCAATGCCGCCCGACAAGCGGCATGTGTGTTTTAGGCTTATAGCAGTAAACACATGAAACCTTCATAAACAGATTACACATACATTGGTTAAAAATGATTTGATCCCCTGCAGATTTTGCCCACTTACAAAGAGGTGAAGGGCCTATCATTTTTATCATGGGTGTATTTTAAATGATAGCGACGGGATACCAACCAAAAATAGAGAAATACACAATACATATGTTAAAAATGGAGTTGCAGTTCAGTGAGCAAAATAAGTATTTGATTCTGAAGCAAAACTTGACTTAATACTTGGTGGAGAAACCCTTGTTGGCTAGCACAGAGATGAGCGGTTTCTTGTAGTTGGTTACCAGGTTTGCACACCTCTCAAAAGGGATTTTGGTTCACTCTTTATAGATCTTCTCTAAATCCTTAAGGTTTCTTTCTTGACTGCCGCTTGGCAACGCAAAGTTTCAGCTCCCGCCATATATTTTCTGTAGGATTAAGGTCTGGACATTGGCCAGGTCAGCGATGAAGGAATTCATTTATGTTGTTTGACTTTGCTTGATTTGGGTCTCTTCTTGGGAGAAGCTGGAGGGTGGCTTTGTTCATTCAGAACTTTACCAGCTGGGGTTTCTAGGAATAAAAAAAAGGTTGCCATCATATCTGAGCTGAACAAATGCTACAGGGAAGCAAGGCAGAAGATACAGTATATGTACATTTTGGCTAAAGATCAAAGGAGTCTAAAGAACTGGTCTTGTTGGCCATATCAACCAGTCAACTTAATTATTCACATTCTAGTAGTAGAAAATCATGAAAAATTAGGTGTTTATTAAAGGCAACAAAAATACAGTAGTTTTTTTCAGGCACCTTGAATCTTTGCTTACATACAGTTTGCACATAGGAAAGAGGTTCAACTTTCATCAGAGGTGATAAAGTATCCCAGCATGTTAAAAATGGAGTTTAAAGCAGTGCTAAACCTAATCAAACTTTATATTGCAGCTTACCAATTCTTAAATGTAATGGCTGCATTCATTTTTTTTTTAGCTTTTTAGCTTTTCTATTTTCATCTGGTGATCCAGCCAGGTAGTTTGTTTTTTTTTTTTTTTTTTTTTAGCGGGATTGCTATATTGCAGAGGACAGATCGGACACTTTTGGGGCCCATGACATTTATACAGGGATCAGAGCTTTGACTAGCCACTGATTACTGTATAAATGTCACTGGCATTGAAGGGGTTAAACTGTAAGGTATGATCAAGGGGTTAAGTGTGTTTCCTCACTGTGTTCTGTGTGGGGGCATGACAGATCTAACTGTTCCCGATCACTGGAATCAGTAGATCTGTATCATGTCCCTTGCTAGAACGGATCCCCGTTCTGCCTCTCTAACAGGTGATGGCCGGCGGACATAGTCCGCCCGACCCATGGGCATGCTCATGCAGTGTGTGCGAGAGCGCACTCCCGCCCGCAACTGCGTGAGCCGCCCTACAGCTACGGCGATTCGCGCAGGAGAGCCGACCTGACTCCGTATAACGGCGACGGCTGGTCAGCAAGCAGTTAAGGGGGCAAATCCTTCCGGGGCTGTAAAGTGGTTAATACTGCTTTAATAGGTAATTACTAGTTGTCCTTTATTGGTTTACCCCCCCCCCCCCCAAAATCCTTCTAAATCTCACCTTTGTCTATTCCCAATAACCCTTTTGCTGCCTGGTCGTACAGAGCTGACAGCTGGGGGTTTTACACACATTCCTGGTGGCTACAGGCACCAGAATTGTGTGTAAATCTGACAAGCAGATTCCTGCCTCCTCTTCCCTTCTTGTTGCTGACTTGAAAAGCGCCATGTTTCACGTCAATTTCGGCTTGACCTCTTGGTGTCCCCAGCCTCCATACCCAGAAAGAGTAAGCAATCTGCATTGTATTACATTCAGTGGAGCAGTGTCTCCCCTGTGGTCAGGCCAGGCCAGGGTCTTTTAGAGACCTTGGTATATTGTCCAGTAAATTGCACACTACTGAGTGCTGCACTTCAAGCTTACAGAGTGCAGAACTCAGAATGCTGGCATTCTGTCAAAATTCTCACTGAAAAAAATGTCCCCCCTAAACAAAGATCTTCTATCCAAGCAAACCCTTCCCCTGGCAGAAATTCCTCTCTTAAGCAAACATTTTGCCAGTAAATCACGCAAAAGCAACTCCCTCAAGCAGACCTCCTCTCTAGTCCCCAGCAAAAACTACCTTACAAGAAAAAAAAAATCCTCGCAACTCTGCTCACCTCTACATACCAGACCACCCACTCTGTTCTCTCTTTATTAAGCCTTTGCACCCGAACCCCCCCCCTTTCTGCTCACAGCTGCAGTCGACCCTTCTGACCTTTGCAACCCAAACCCCCTCTCCCCCTGCTAACTTCCTGTACCCCATTCTCTCTGCACCCTAATCCCACTCTGCTCACTTCACGCCAATCAGCCCTACTCACCTTTGCAACCCAAACCCAATTCTGCTAACCATTGTATCCCTTCCTTGCCTACTTACCTCTGTGCCCTCTTTCTCTACTCACCTCTGTACCCCAAACCCCCCTCTCTGCTTACACCCACACTCTAAAACCTTGCTCTTTGCACCCCAACCCTTCATAAGTGGGGCTAAGCTAGTGAACTAGGTTACTTTTGCAGCAGTGGCTAGTGAACAAACATGTAAATACATTGGTGGGGGATATACAGGGCATGTAATCTGGCTTTACTGTGCCCCCCTCCCACATGGAAACATTGTGCCAGGGGCATATTCCCCGGCCCGACCCCCAGCTTCCACAATAACCCAGCATCGGTGCCACTTTCTGCAATAATAACCCCAGCATTGGTGCCAGTCTATGCAATAAAAACCACCAGCATTGGTGCCAGTTTCCACAAAATATCCAATTTAAGCGATGACTTCCAGCATTGGTGTCAGTGTCTCCAAAAATAACCCACAGTATGAGTGCCTGTGACTGCAATATTGCCAGTTTAGGCAATAACCCCCCCCCCCCGACTGAGCTCTGGGGGGGGGGGCCAGAGTGAAATGCATTGGGGGGCACAGCTTGGTGAAGGCCCAGGCTGAGGTCTCTCTCATACCACCATAGGATGTGCAGCACCAGGAATCTTTCCTCACTTCACCCCAGAATTGGTGCCAGTTTACTCAACCTCCAGCATTAGTGACCGTAACAACAACCAGAATTGGTGCCAATTTCCTCAAACTGGCTTTGGGGCCAATTTACGCAATACCTGCATTGGTGGTCAGTGGTGTTACATTATTTAAACCCTCATAAACCAAGAAAAAGAAATTAGTATAAATGTATTAAATAAAACAGACATTCAGACTTATATGTGATGTAGTACTAGTTGTTGAGCAAACATAGGTGAATAGATGCTGATAAAGCAGTGGGAAAGTCTTAGAGCAGCCTTATCTTGTGTATAAACCAGTCCTGGTGGCTTGATAAGCTGACTAAAGGAATGTAGAGTGGCTACAGCTGCTGGAAGGCCTGACAGGGAAACTTCTCAGATGTGTGCTGATTGTTGTGAATGGCTGCATGTTTCAAGGGCTATGCTAAGCAGGGTAATAATTTCACAGTAGGATATAGAAACGTTAAAAAAATTCATTGACAAAATAACCGGGTGGGCCAACTACATGGAAAATGAGGTTTAAGGCCTCATACACACTGGACGTTTTTGCAACTGCTGTTTTTGGCTTCAGACGTTTTTTTTCTGCAGTCAATAAACTCTCCATCATGTTATCCTATGTGTCCATGCACATATAGGCTGTTATCAACTGTTTTGGGCAGGGGTTTTTGGGCTTTAAAAAAACCCCCAAAACTAGTGGGCTCTGAGTGGCGTTTTTCAGCTGTAAAACCGCTCTTAACTAAAAACAGCTTAAACACGCGGCTATTCGGTGTTTTATCAGCGTTTTTGAGCCATAAACTTTTATGGGAGTATAGTTTTGCTAAAAAACGCTACAGCTCAAAAACTCTACTACAAAAACGCTGAAAAACTCACTCTATAGCTACTGCTTTCCACCACTAACGTTACTGGCTTTTTTTATTACATCCAGTGTTATATTTAATGTAATGCACTTGAGGGATAAATATATGAACACAAGTGTCTCTCTAGGGAGAGAACCTCTGGGGGAATCAAGGTAGGAAAGGGATCTGGGGTCCTACTAGACCACAGGCTCCGCAATAGCAAGCAAAGCTAGCAGACTATTAGGCCTCATGCACACTGGACATTATAAAAAAGCCAGTAATGTTAGTGGTGCAAAGCAATAACTGTAGAGTGAGTTTTTCAGGGTTTTTCTAGTAGCGATTTTCAGCTGTAGTGTTTTTTTTAGCAAAACTATACTCTTTTCAGCGGTTTTCAGAGTTAGAGCTATTTTACAGCTGAAAAACGCCCCTCAGAACTCACTCGTTTTGGGTTTTTTTTTACAGCTCAAAAACGCCCCTGCCCAAAACAGTTGGTAACAGCCTATGTGCGCATGGACACATTGGATAACATGATGGGGAGTTTATTGACTGTAGAAAAAAACATCTGAAGCCAAAAACAGCAGCTGTAAAAACGTCCTGTGTGCATGAGGCCTTAAAATGCATTAAATATACTATCCACTCGAGAGATAAGACTATAATTCTACAACTTTACAAAACTCTGGGTCGGGCTACATCCTGGGTATGTTGTCCAGTTCTGGTCACCAGCCTTCAGGAAAGTTGTGCTGAAACTGGAGATAATTCAGAGAAAGGCAACAAAGCTAATGCAGTGGGGAAAATAATTATTTGATCCCCTCCAGATTTTGTAAGTTTGCCCACTTACAAAGAAATGAAGGGTCTATAATTTTTATCATATGTGTATTTTAAATGATAGAGACAATATCACCCAAAAATCCAGAAACAAAAACATGATGCAAAGGTTATAAATTGAGTTGCAGTGCATTGAGTAAAATAAGTATTTAACCCCCTACCAACTAACAATAATTCTGGCTCCCACAGACTGGCTACAGTATGTGCTCACACACATTAGTCCTGTTAGTTTAAGAAGGTGTTCCTAACGACAACTCATTATGCTTATAAAAGACACCTGCCCACAGAATATTTATTCAACCTCACCATCATAGGCAAGACCAAAGAGCTGTCAAAGGACATCAGGGACAAGATTGTACACCCGCCTTCGGTCTGAAGCTCCATGTGAGATTTTGCCTCATGGGCTAAGGATGATCATGAGAAAAGTGAGGGATCAGCTGAGAACTACACGGAGGAGCTTGTGAATGATCTCAAGGTAATTGGGACCACAGTCACCAAACAAACCATTGGTAACACAATACGCTGCTATGCAATGAACTCCTGCAGCACCTGCAAGGTCCCCCTCCTCAAGAAGGCACATGTACAGGCCTGTCTGAAGTTTGCCAATGAACATCTAAATGATTCAAAGAAGGGTTGGGAGAAAGTGCTGTGGTCAGATGATACCAAAATTGAGCTCTTTGGCATGAACTCGACTCGCCGTGTTTGGAGGAATAAAAATGCTGATTATGACCTTAAGAATACCATCCCTACAGTCAAGCACGGAGGTGGGAACATTATGCTTTGGGAGCTGTTTCTTTGCTAAAGGTAAAAGCTGACTTTGTCGCATTGAGGGGCCATGTACTGTAAAATGTTGCATGAGAACCTTCTTCCCTCAGCCACTGAAGATGGGTTTTCCAGCATGACAATGGCCCAAAACATACCGTCAAGGTAACAAAGGGGTGGCTCAAGAAGCACATTAAGATCATGGAGTGGCCTAGTCCTTAATTCTATAGAAAATTTGATGGCGGGAGCTGTAACTTCGATTTGCCAAGAAACCAGAAGGATTTAGAGAAGATCTGTAAAGAGTGGACCAAAATCCCTCCTGAGATGTGTGCAAACCTGGTCAACTATAAGAAATGTCTTACCTCTGTGCTTGCCAACAAGGGTTTCTCCACCAAATACGAAGTCATGTTTTGCTTGGGGATCAAATACTTATTTTACTCACTGAACAGCAACTCAATTTTTAACATTTGTATCGTGTTTTTTTCTGGATTTTCGGTTGATATTCTGTCTCTATCATTTAAAATACACATATAATAAAAAAAAATTATAGACCCTTAATTTCTTTGTAAGTAGCAACTTACAAAATTTGCAGAGCATCAAATCATTATTTTCCCCACTGTAAAGGTGCTGGAGAAATAACTACAAGCATTAAACTTATTCTCCCTGGAGAAGAGACACTTAGGAGATACGACCACAATATACAAATATCTTAATAGTGATTCCAGCACACAACCACTCAATGAAGTTTTACAGAACAGGCCTCGCCATGGTCGACCAAAGAAGTTGAGTGCACATGCTGAGTGTCATATCCGAAGGCTGTATTGGAAAATAGACGTATAAGCCAGCATTGCTGCAAAGGTTGAAGGGGTGGGGAGGTCAGCCTGTCAGTGCTCAGACCATACACTGCACACTGCATCAAATTGGTCTGCACAGCTGTCATCCCAGAAGGAAGGCTCTTCTAAAGATGATGCACAAGAAAGCCCGAAAACAGTTTGCTGAAAACAAGCAGACTAAGGACATGGATTACTGGAACCATGTCCTGTGGTCTGATGAGACCAAGATAAACTTAATTGGTTCAGGTGGTGTCAAGCGTGTGTGGTGGCAATCAGGCTAGGAGTACAAAGAAAAGCGTGTCTTGCCTACAGTCAAGCATGGGGGTGGGAGTGTCATGGTCTGGGGCTGCATGAGTGCTGCCGGCACTGGGGAGCTACAGTTCATTGAGGGAACCATGAATACCAACATGTACTGTGACATCCTGAAGCAGAGCACGATCCTCTCCCTGCAGAGACTGGACTGCAGGGCAGTATTCCAACATGATAACCCCAAACACAGCTCCAAGACGACCACTGCCTTGCTAAAGAAGCTGATGGTAAAGGTGATGGACTGGCCAAGCATGTTACCAGACCTAAACCCTATTGAGCATCTGTGGGGCATCCTCAAACGGAAGATGGAGGGGTGCAAGGTGTCTAACATCCACCAGCTCCGTGATGTCATTGTGGAAGAGGACTCCAGTGGCAACCTGTGAAGCTCTGGTGAACTCCATGTTTCAAGAGCGTTAAGGCAGTGCTGGAAAATAATTGTGGCCACACAAAATATTGACACTTCTGGCCCAATTTGGACATTTTCACTTAGGGGGTGTACTCACTTTTGTTGCCAGTTTAGACATTAATGGCTGTGTGTTGAGTTACTTTGAGGGGACAGCAAATTTACACTGTTATACAAGTTGTATACTCCTTTACATTGTAGCAAAGTGTCATTTCTTCAGTGTTGTCACATGAAAAGATATAATAAAATATTTACAAAAATGTGGGTGTACTCACTTTTGTGAGATACTGTATGTAACTATCAAGGGCTCAAGCATCTTATAAAAGGCTCTAGGCAAATGTGGCAGTAAAGTGTGCTAACTGTGATGTGATGTAACATGCATCTCGGGCTGACACTTCAGGTCTTTGCAGGATCCCTTTTTCAGGTCAGATTCTGCCTTGAAAAAGGGATGCTCCACACATGTCTACCACGCTACTGCGCATGCGCGGCCGAGTGTGGCCATTTTGTTAACTGGAAACGGATTCATGTTTGTTTGCGTCTGACTTAATGTGAGCGTACTACATTTTTTAACTTAATAAATCATATTTTCCTGGATTACGCTATGTTGGTACCTTCTATCCTTACATGCTATCTGGCTGATTTATGATACCACCTCCAGTCAAGATCGAGATAGCTTGGGGCGTCCTTGTCCAGTCGTGGCCGAGAGAGAGGAGCTGACAGGGGAAAGGAGCGTTTGCTGTGTCATACTTTTAAACAAAGTGCGTTTGACCACCCTTATCCAGGAGGTCACACAAATGAGGGTAAGAGCGGTGTATTAGCGGTGAATGTCACAATTATCCTGCTATTTCCATCAAGGTTGCTGGGCTCTATCCTCTTTTATGAAGTTGATGACAGACTTTTTTATGGATACATGAACATTTTATGATCTATAGCACTGCACGAATTTACCTGGATCTTGGTTTGTGTTCTGTGTTGTGCCTAGCTGCTATATTTTGAGTGATTTGTAATTTAATTTGCGAAGATTTATTTTATATTTTATTTTCTTCTAAGATTGCCCTGCATTTAGCTCCATCCATCTTCTGATCAACTCTGACCAGTTTCCCTGTCCTTGCTGGTCCTTGATGCTGCCACCACCATGTTTTACAGTAGGGATGGTGTGTTCAGGGTTTTGCTTTTAGGCCAAAAAGTCGCAGTCGATCAATGTCATACACATTCATTGATTGCTATCAATCAAATTGATTACAGTAGGACCTAGACAGGATCTAGTATCACCAACATACAGGACCCCTCAGGTTCATCAGAACCTGACATTACCTCATCCAAGGGAACGCATATCTCCAACATTCTGACATAGAATCCCCAACACCCAAGGGACACATCTTCCTAGCATCATATCTATCGTTTCCAACATCCAGGGAACCCCAATATGAGGAACCTAGTATCCACAACACTGTGGGGACCCAGATCCCCAATTTCAGGAACCTAGCATCCCCAACAGAACAACATACAAAATATGCTACCCCCCTCTACCAAATAATAACTTACAGTGATATACATAAAGTTTTACTAAACCCACCACAGTTAATCAGTCTGTATATGCAGCATAGCATACTTGTTAAATTCACTATGGCACTTATGGGGTTAATCCTCTGCATTGCGTACACACTCAGATTAGTAAAGCTGCACATGCTCAGTTTGGGCTCTATTGCTGGAGAGAACACTTCCTTGTTCAGCTGAACTTTTCAGGTCACGTGGTATGACATCACAGATGTGGGCGTGTATGCAGATCTTAAATGACAGCTCAGTTCTTACCCCTCCTCCTCCACACCCAGTAACTAAAAATGATCAGTGGGTGGGATTTCACATCTTAATTGATGGATGATCCGCCTCCCATAACAGCATGAGGACACAGATTGTAGTGAAAATCTCCCACCTGAAGACAGCACTGGACAGACCCTGCAGTTTATCACATAACCGTGGTATACAGATCATCCAAAAAGGTATATAGTGGCAGTATTTTAATGTAAACAGATGATTTATAAGCTGTGGGCACTGTGGGGTGGTGAGTGAACTTTTTACGTTACTCTTACGTTCACTGACAGACGCAGCCCTTCATTAGACAAGTGGGGTTTATGCTCATATCACTAGGAGTAGACTAGGCAAAATAAAACAAAAGCATAGGTTGGCCCCTCCCAGGAGGCCGTCCTCACCTTAGTATATAACCCCCTGCTAGACAATAGCATATCAGTTTTTATTGCCTAGTGCAAGGAGTAGACCTGGTTCCCTATGGGATCTGCGGTCTTCTGAGATTTTTCTGATGAAGACTGCTATCAAGAAGCCGGCTGGTGGTATAGAGGATATATAGAATCCAAAAACTTTCCCCAGTCCGGCCAACGTCTGTGCGAGCTACCCTTAGCCTTGGGGACACGGCGCATAGGGCCCGTTCCGTGCGGGCTGCCAGTGGCTAATCCCACTTGTGCCCAGTGACTGGTTTTGTGCCTGTCCAGTGGCCTGGCCAGCAGCATCCCTCTCCATGGGGAGGAAAGTCTGCTCCGGGTGGCTACCCGCCGCGCCCGTCGGATCGGTGAGTGAACCCCTCTTCCGTCCTAGGGGAGCGGAGAGTGGACAGCATCTGAGGTAGCCGACCGGTGGGGGCTTACTAGTGGGGACACACTGGGGCTGTCATCTCCTGTTCCCCCCCCCCCCCACTTCCCCTACCCCCCCCCCCCGCAGTACCGCACCCCACACTGACCGTTTTGAGCACTGTATTCGGACGTTTCACCACAACCGTTTGTTCGCCGCCATTTTGCTGTAGCTCGGCATATTTGGATGGCGGCGGCCATTTTTCTGTAGCCCATGCGGTTTTCAGCCTGTCCTCTGGCGGCCCCCAGTGGCTTTTCTCGGTATTACGGTGAAGTGATAAAAACTGCAGTTTTTTGCCTAGTCTACTCCTAGTGATATGAGCATGAACCCCACTTGTCTAATGAAGGGCTGCGTCTGTCGGTGAACTCAGAGAGAAGGATTTTACGGTAAGTTATAATAAAATCCCTTTTTTTTATATTATTGGGTTTAGTAACACTTTACCTTGAGCTAGTTAACTAAGGGCTTAAAGCAACCTAAATGGAGGGGACAAAACTAGCAGACAGACAAACAATATAGGCCTTAAAGCATTCCAAATTCTGGGCCTTGAGTAATGCCCACATCCTTGTGATGTATTTATCACACAGTTCACAGTCTGACTCTTGACATTCTGTTATTCTCTTACAGGCTTAGCATTTGTTCTATCACTTGCCAAGCAGTGTCTGGTTTTAACAGATTTCCCACGATAAGTAAAACCTATGTCTTTGTCAGGCATTTATCATGCAGTTCACAGTCTTAACCCTTCTGCTGTTGTCTTACAGGCTTATCATTTGTTCTATCACTTGCCAAGCAGTGTCTGGTCTAACAGACTCCCTGATGGTGAGTTAAACCTATATTCTGGTGGGACAGTTCGCAGTCTTAACCTACTGTAATACTACCTTCATAGGCTTTGCATTTGATTTACATCATTTTCCAGTATTAGCTGACTGTACGCAGCATGGTGTTATTTTAAACCTTGTGGTGGGGACATTTACCCTTCTTATGTTGAAGGGCTATTTTTTCTGTTGTTGATTATATATGTAGCACCCTCTACCTTATGTGGGTGCTTAGAGAGAAATTTTCGTGTAGGTTAGGCAAATTTAGTCAAGACTGACAGGAAGTCAGGCTTGATTGTTTTGATTCTGGGCTGGGAGTGGCTCAGGGAGGGCTGGGTGGCTCACAGGTGGTGTCATTAGGACCTTCCACTTCTTTCCAGAAGGTTCTGGTGTTCTCTAGCAAGAGAGGTGTAGAGGGGAGGTGTAGCCACCTGGGGTATTATGAGGAGCTCTGACCAATCCCCAACTTGGATTTGCAGGGGGCAGGCCTCCTGAAATACCCAGAGTCAGCACAGCTGGGGAGGAAAGTTTGGGTGGAAGAGATGGAGATGTAGTATTACAGAGGCTATCGAGGCCTTAAGGGTGCCCCCCCTCCAGTCTGCATTCGGGGGGAGAGTGAGATCGTGGAAGAGAGGCACAAGGGAGAGAGCAAGTGAAGTACAGCGGGAGAGAGTACTGCCAGAGAGATCACCAGGAGAGGAACTACAAGTGTCAGGTGTCAGTGAGTGATATACACCTTGGGAGGCTAGAAGTGGCACACTGGAGCAGATTGGGGTGAGAGACAGTCTGAGAAGGGTGCAAGAGCCAGTTGTGACTGTGGTGTGACTGAGCAGTGTAATGGATCGTTGCAGGCAGGAGGGCCGGAGAGGATGGAGCAGCAGTCCACCGAGGCTAGCTAGCACACTATTTACTTTTGCTGCACTACGGGGGACTGCGGTCCCTGCCTGTAATGGGCAGTTCTGGGGCTGTGATAAAGTAAGGGCAGCCCTCACCATGTACTAGCTAGGCCTGAAACAAGTGCTGTGCTGGAGGAAGAGGAACAAGTGAAGCAGCAAGTGTTGTGCTGGAAGCAGAAGAGAGGTGTATATACTGGTGTGTGTATATAGTATGGTCCCATTTAAGAACTGTTGATCATCCCATAATTACCCTTCACCCATCCAAGTTAAATCCACCCAAAAAAAAAGAAAAGGACCGGCCTGTTCTTCCTGACTCTGGATGCAAGGACATGGGTGATTGAGGGCAGAGTGACAGGTCAAACACTACTTCCAGCAAACCCTATGGAGGCATGGCTACACACATGTTATTTAGTCATTATGTATGGTAGTGAGGGTAGTTTTTTAAATGTCAAACAGCGGTTGAATGTTCAGTATATAATCTGAGCAGATGTCAACTGACAGCCACAAAGAAATGTACTATTTTAGCTAACAATGGTGTTTTACATTTATAGGTAATGGAGACTAAATATGATGAGATTTTTAACTTCCTCTCTGTGGGAGAATACCCATCTGGGTATGATAGCCCACAGAAATTCTACTTTAAGAAGCATGCCTGCAAATTTTCACTAAAGTGTGAGTATCAGACAAATAATCAAGTTAACGGTTTTGTGATTCAATATAGCTCCTAAATGTTCCCTTTCATTACAGATGGAAAGCTATTTCGCGGGTGCAAAAGAGTCATTAAATCAAAGGAAGAGGCAAAGCAGATTTTTATTCAATTACATGCATCTCCAATGGGAGGACACACAGGCATTATTAAAACCCGGACGGCAATAAGCTCCAGATTCTACTGGCGTGGCATGAGCATTGATAATTGGGTAGAAATTAGTGTTTTGTTTTTTTTAATTTAGTTTTTTTTTAACATTAATTAAAGCTTGACACATGTTAACAACTGATCTCTTACAGGTACATGAATGTGACAAATGTCAGAAGGTTGGAAGACCTTTGTCAGCTTCACAACCGCTACAGTTCATTAAGGTAATTGGGTACTATAGTATTCAACTCATTGATTTCAGGTACTTATTTAGCGCCGTCCGTTTATGCAGCACTTTACATATACATTGTATATTTACATCAGTCCCTAGGCTCAAGGAGCTTACAATCTAAGGTCCCTAACTCACATTCATACATACTAGGGCCAATTTACACAGGATTCATTTAACCTACCAGCATGTCTTTGGAGTGTGGGAGGAAAACCAGAGTACACAGAGGAAACCCACACAGGCACAGGCAGAACATACAAACTCTAGGCAGGTAGTGCCGAGGTTGGGATTTGAACCAGCAAACCATTTGCTGCTAGGCAAAAGTGCTATCCACTACAACACTGCCATCCAACAGATATTATTCCATTAGTCCTTTATAAAATGTGTATTATCCTATGAATTTAATATTTGTTTTAACATATTAGGTGTCTGCTGTGTGGGAGCTCATTGGCATTGATTGAACAGGACCTTTACCAATAACTGCAAATGGGTTCCAGTATATCCTGACCGCCAACGACTACTTCTCCAACTGGGTGGAGGCCTTTCCTCTCAAAAGTAAATGTGCTTCGGAGGTGGCACAGAACATTTGTTTTATGATATATCGACATGGCTGCCCCCAAAGAATACTTTTCGACCAGGGCAGAGAATTTGTAAATCAAGTATGTTTACTTTACAAGTAGCATTGTTGGAAAAATTATTAAATAATTTGTTTCTCTCGGCTGTATTATAATTTTTTTTTAAGGTCAATAACAGGTTGTGCAGCCTTCTGGGGATAGAAAGGAGTGTGACGGCTGCCTATCGCCCACAAACCAATGGCCTAGATGAAAAAACGAATCAGAACATAAAGCGGCAAGTTTAATTCAAGTTTTGTTGTTATTCAGGCTCTGGCTAGAACTTTGCTCTACAAGTTTCACTTTGTCATGTTCTTTCAGCATTCCACATGTTCCTGGGGTATGGTTAGAACTAAAAACCTGACTCAATTTCCTGAGTGCCGTATATGTGTTGTTTATCTTGATTTTTCTTCATTGTAGAGCTCTCAGTAAATTAGTAAATGAAAACCAAAATAACTGGGATGTGTTCTTGGATGCCACATTGTTTTCTTTAAGATCAAAGGTCAATACCACAACCAAAAAAATCACCATTCCTCCTAATGTATGGTAGAGAAGCAGTTTTCCCCTATGAGGTTCCTGTTGACCTGCTGGTAATTTTGTTTTGGTCATAGCTTGATTAAAATATTTGTCCATAGTATATCTAATAATATTTTATTATATATTATATTCAGATTGTTTTCTATTTGAAAGTTATGTGGCACATAAAATGTTTAGTTATGTGTTACTTAAAGCGGAGTTCCACCCAGATAAAAGTCAGCAGCTACAAGATGTGTAGCTACTGACTTTGAACAATCAAACACTCAACTGTCCCAGGCTCCAGCGATGCAGTCACCTGAGGGCTCGCTCTTCTCCCCCTCCCTACAGTGACGCGGACATCACAAGTGTGGGCACCCGGCTCTGGGTTCAAAGCTGGGCGCACACTGCGCATGCGCGAGACGCGCTGCGCCTTGTGAATGCCCGGCGTATCTTCTGAGACCTGTGACGTGTCCCAGAAGATCGCCGAGAGGGAGGGGGAGGAAGGTGAACTTCCCTCCGGCTCTGTGGGTCTAGGAGAGGAAGTGGACATGGGACCCTGTGATCCCAGGCCCCCCCCCCCCCAAAAAGGACATGCCAATTGTGGCATGTCAGAAGGTCACTTTCCCTTAAAGCGTAAGTTCCACTTTTGACTGGAACTCCATTTTAACTGTTAAATGGCAAAGTTGGCTGCCATGACAGTATTTAAAGATGGTGTGCTAACTTATGTACAATTTTTTTATATATATTTACAACCATTTTAAGCATGATAATTATCAGTAATATTTCTCTTACGTTCACTGACAGACGCAGCCTTCTCATTGACAAGTGGGGTTTATGCACCTCCTAGGCGTAGACTAGGCAAAAAGAAAAAAAAGCTAGCTGACCCCTCCCAGGGGGCCGTCCTCACTCCAGCATATAACCCCCCAGCTCTGCATAGCATATCAGTTTTTTTATGCCTAGTGCAAGGAGGCACCCCCCGTGCTACTATACCGACATGCGTCATTTTTTCGCCGCCATGCGGCGGTGTACCGCAGCCATTTTCCCTTGGCCGCATTCGGCGGCCATTTTGCCTTAGCCGTGGCCATTTTAATGGATGTTTTGGCCTCTAGTGACCGCGCGGCGGCCATTTTGCCATAGTCGCGGCCTCTTTACCATGTGTTTTTGGCCTCTTGTGACCGCTCGGCGGTCATCTTTGGTGTGCCTTGCTATTAGAAAACATGCGTGTCAGCGCCGTTTTTTCTTCCTGAATCAGCGGTGCACACACAGCGGCAGTGGCAGCAAAAATTGGCAGTGGCGGACAGCACACCTATGGTGGCTAAGAGGGGCATACAAATCAGCAGGTATGGCTGACTTTTCCCTGGGGTGTCGGTGGCCTCTAGTGACCGCGTGGCGGCCATTTTGCCATAGTCGCGGCCTCTTTACCATGTGTTTTTGGCCTCTTGTGACCGCTCGGCGGTCATCTTTGGTGTGCCTTGCTATTAGAAAACATGCGTGTCAGCGCCGTTTTTTCTTCCTGAATCAGCGGTGCACACACAGCGGCAGTGGCAGCAAAAATTGGCAGTGGCGGACAGCACACCTATGGTGGCTAAGAGGGGCATACAAATCAGCAGGTATGGCTGACTTTTCCCTGGGGTGTCGGTGGCCTCTAGTGACCGCGTGGCGGCCATTTTGCCATAGTCGCGGCCTCTTTACCATGTGTTTTTGGCCTCTTGTGACCGCTCGGCGGTCATCTTTGGTGTGCCTTGCTATTAGAAAACATGCGTGTCAGCGCCGTTTTTTCTTCCTGAATCAGCGGTGCACACACAGCGGCAGTGGCAGCAAAAATTGGCAGTGGCGGACAGCACACCTATGGTGGCTAAGAGGGGCATACAAATCAGCAGGTATGGCTGACTTTTCCCTGGGGTGTCGGTGGCGGCGGTGTAGAGTCCTCCTGGGCATACCCTGGTCATTCTGTGGGGCAGTTTGTTGGGGCAGCATTGTGGGGTGTCATGGCCCATAGGCCCTAAAAGAGTTCCGGTGGTACAATGGCGGCTGAACCTGCGGGTTCCTCTCCGGAGGGGTCCGCAGCAGCGCAAGCTGCTCTGGGGCCTCTGGTTCCCCTGGACCAGTTAACGTCCATTTTTGGTGAGTTTTTCACCCGGGGGGTACCGAGCCGTGCCAAGGGGGTGACTAAAAAGTGTCCACCCCCCCTCCTTCCTCTGAGGAGTAATCTGACCCGTAAGGGGGCTCTGTGGTCACAGGGACCCCCGTGGAGCTGTCGGATGGTGAACTGGAACCCTCAGAGGACCAGGGGGCCTCAGTGGCGCACAAAAGGGCGTTAGAGGCCTCCCTGATCACCGACATCCGTGAATTGTTGCGACTGGACCAGGCTGGGGAGTCGTAAGAGACTTAAATATAACAAACCACTGCGCTTAAACAGTATCAAACAAAACAATCAATAAATCACATCAAGCAGCTGCTATATAAATAAACAACACTGTAAAAGAAGTCAACTATATCTGTGATAGTGAAAGCAGCGCTAGAGTTAATTAAATAAACTCATGCAAATGAATCTTGTGCAAAGTACACAAAAGTGCCAGTGCAAAATATCAACCGTGCAATATAATATAAAGTGCAAAGGAAAGTCCTCCTTAGGTTAAGCTGCTATGCTGTTCCAAAACTGAGTCCTCCACCATCGATCACCACATAGGTGTGCACACATTGGGGGCTCACCAGAGTTCTAAGATGTGTCAGCTCGTCTATCCAAAGATAAAAAGGGGCTCATCCACACTGAACTTCTTAAGGGTCACCTCCACAAAGGCTCTTTACTCTCCAACCCAGGTGGTCATGGGAGACAAGCAAGAAAGACCCTCATAGTGTATCTCTTTAAGTTCAAACATTTATTTAACAGCACCAAATGCGCTTACATTAAAACACTTTAAAAATTGCCAGTTTCATTAGTCAGACTTCCTACCTGGCCGGGCGGTAGGAAAGTCTGACTGATGAAACTGGCAATTTTTAAAGTGTTTTAATGTAAGCGCATTTGGTGCTGTTAAATAAATGTTTGAACTTAAAGAGATACACTATGAGGGTCTTTCTTGCTTGTCTCCATTGCTGTGGTAGCATACCTCGACGACCTACTCCTGCGAGCGGAGTCAGCTTCGGCTCTGGAGGACAATGTTGCTATCACCATGGCCTCGATGAGAGACTTCAGCTGGCTGATCAACCTGCAGAAGTCAACGTTGACTCCGTCCTGTCGACTGGAATATCTTGGTCTAATACTGGACACGGAACAGGCGAAGGTGTTCCTACCTCCGGCCAAGTTGCTGATACTACAAGCAGCTGTAAGTACCCTGCTGTCACGTTGGTGGTCCTCCTTGTGGTTCTGTATGCGGGTGTTGTGGCTCATGGCCTCGGCCTTCGAGGCGATACCGTACGCCCAGAGTCGCACTCGGCTCCTACAGCGAGCGATTCTGTTACGGTGGGACAAGTCTCCGTTGTCCCTGGACCAGCTAATCAAATTGGATCATCAGACCAGGGGGTCGTTGACCTGGTGGCTTCGGGCCCCAGCTTTGACTTTGGGGAAGTCGTTTCTCCCCCTAAATTGGTCGATAGTCACGACGGACGCCAGCCTATCGGGCTGGGGAGGGGTCCTGGGGCAGTTGTCTGCTCAGGGCCGTTGGTCGGCGCAGGAATCTTGCCTTCCGATAAATATGCTGGAGTTGAGGGTGATCAGGCTCTGTCTCTCCCACTGGTCGGCAAGGCTGCGTGGCCTCCAGGTTCGGGTTCAGTCGGACAACGACACAGCAGTGGCGTACGTGAACCATCAGGGCGGAACAAGGAGCTCGGCAGCAGCTGCGGAAGTGGCCCACATTCTGAGGTGGGCAGAACTTCACGTGCCGGCAATTTCTGCCATTTACATTCCTGGCGTAAAATAAATGGCAGGCGGACTTTCTCAGTCGCCAGACACTGGATCAGGGGGAATGGTCCCTACATCCAGAGGTGTTCCGCCAGATTTGCCACAGGTGGGGCACGCTAGACGTGGACTTAATGGCGTCCAGGTTCAATTACAAGGTGCTGACTTGGTAGCACCTTGGGTTCGGTACCGGCTTCTGTACGCCTTCCCTCCCCTCAAGCTTCTACCACGGCTACTGCGCAGAATAGAAGCGGAGGGGATCCCGACAATAGCCTCGGCGCCCTTGGTACACCGGCGTGGTGCGGATGGTAACAGACTTTCCCTGGCGGCTCCCGCTTTTGCGAAGATCTGCTGTCACAGGGACACCCTGCTTTACCCTCGCTGGCTTTGACGGCTTGGCCATTGAGTCCCAGGTGCTGAGGGATAGGGGCGTCTCTGACTCCGTGATCCCTACCATGTTTAAGGTGCGCAAGTGTACTTCGCGCAAGATATATCATCGCACCTGGAAGGCCTATATTGCCTGGTGTGAGGCGGGGGGTTGGAACCCCCGCTCTTTTGCCATAGCTCGGGTGCTGGCTTTCTTACAGCAAGGCCTGGATAACAAATTGGCTTTGAGTACTCTCAAAGGCCAGATTTCAGCTTTGGCAATCTTTTTTCAGCGTCCGTTAGCAACGCATTCCTTGATCCGTACATTTGTACAGGGTGTACGCCATGTGGCTCCTCAGGTACGGTCGCCTTTGGCACCGTGGGATTTAAATTTAGTCCTATCTGTACTACAGAAACCACCATATGAGAGGATCAGGGACATTCCCTTACCATTGTCACAGAAGGTGGCTTTTTTGGTGGCCATCAATTCCGCTAGGCGGGTGTCTGGGTTGGCGGCCCTGTCCTGTAGGTCTCCCTACTTGGTCTTCCATAAGGATAAGGCGGTGCTGCGCCCTTCTCCTTTGTTCCTACCGAAGGTGGTTTCCTCTTTTCACATTGAGGACATTGTTCTCCCTTCATTGAGTCCACACCTGTCTCATCCCAAGGAGATTGCTTGGCTCGGCAGGTGTATTTGTCGGCTACAGCTTCTTTTCGGAAGTCTGATGCTTTGTACTGGCAGAAGGACCGTGCAAGGGTTTGGCGGCCTGGTCAGCTACTATATCCCGTTGGATCAGACAGATGGTGACCCATGTGTATACTGCTCAGGGCCAAGAACCCCCTTTTCCGGTCACGGCTCATTCCACCAGGGCGAACAGCACTTCCTGGGTTTTCAGACACCAAGCCTTGGTGTCTCAAGTGTGCAAGGCGGCTACATGGGCCTCGTTGCACACTTTTGCCAAGTTTTACAAAGTTGATGTTTCAGCATCTGCGGATGCTGCTTTTGGCTGCAAATTTTTGCAGGCGGCGGTGTAGGCACGGCTGGCGCCTCCTGAGAGGTTTCTGTTGGGTACAGTTGTTAATGTTTACCCACCCCTCTTTGAATGACACTGCTTTGGAACATCCCCACTTGTCAATGAGAAGGCTGCGTCTGTCAGTGAACGTAAGAGAAAATAGTATTTTTTAACTTACCGTAAAATCCTTTTCTCTGAGTTCACTGACAGACGCAGCACCCACCCCTCTGTGTTGCGTTTGTACGGCTTGTTACGAACTGATATGCTACGCAGAGCTGGGGGGTTATATGCTGGAGTGAGGACGGCCCCCTGGGAGGGGTCAGCTTGCTTTTTTTCTTTTTGCCTAGTCTACTCCTGGTAGGAGGTGCATAAACCCCACTTGTCAATAAGAAGGCTGCCTCTGTCAGTGAACTCAGAGAAAAGGATTTTACGGTAAGTTAAAAAATCCTATTTTTTCCTTGACAAAATTAATGACTGGACTACAAAATGAATTTATCATTACCTTGACCAAATTTCATTCATAATTTATGCTGTTAGTACTTATTTAAACATGTTTTTCTTTTCAGATTACATCTATTCTTCTTCCCGAGGAGGGTAGTTAGGAAAACAAAAATGCGATAGAGACAACAAAATTATTAGCAAAGGAAAACATCGGCAAGACGCAGGATAAACAGAAGATTGCACATGAGTGGAAAGTTTTAAAAAAATATAAGATGTTATATACTTATAATGTAGGGGATTATGTTCTGCTCTACAATGCCAGGAAGCATGGTAGAAAAGGAGGAAGGCTAGAGCAGGAATTTGATAAGCCTTTTACCATCCAAGCAATATCAGGAAAACAGGTTACACTAACCAATTCAAAAGGAATAACATTAAAGAAAAAAATGCAACATAGATCAACTTAAACCCTACAGAATAGGTGCAGAAAGTACTGTTCTCAGGCAGGAAGGGGATGAGAACAAGTTCACTCAAGACCCAGGAAAACAGGATGTCACTATTGAGGTACAAGGAAACTCACTACCGAAATAGCTTGCATACACTATATCTGCATTACATATAATGTTTGTTTTTCTGTTTTCTCTTTCTGTAGCTGCTTTATGTAGTATATTAATTTTAAAGTGGTGATAATTGCAAGTAATTGACATTAATCTTAATTTTTTTAAGCGTTAACAGATACACCATTGAATGTGTTAGAAAGCGTAGAGGAGAGAGGTAGTAGTTACTGTATTCTCCATTTTCTAGTTTGATCCCGTTGGTCATTAGTTTGGCCTTGCCCTGTTGGTTTGGCCTTTTTTTTACCTCAACTGGCTGTTCTGGCCATTTTGATTAAAATTGCCGCTGTTTGGCATATTATATTTTACTGGTTGAGATATCCTCCTATCAGAAATACCTGTGAACATTAGTGATTTGGATTTAGGCATATTATCATTAATAATGAGAGATCTTAAAGCATAACTCCACTTTTGTTGAGAAAAAAAATTCCCCTCTCTGTGATTTTTGTACATTGTTCAAGGAAGAAGAAGAAATCTGAGCTCGAGAGGTGTTACAAAGGCAAGACTGAGTGGATTGCAAGGGAAGCACCGGCTTCCACAAAAGTGGAGTTAAAATCTAAACCGAAAATCTATTTATATTTTATATACACCTTGTGCATATAGTTAAAATGAAATTCTCCAAAATTGTATTTTTAAAAACATGACTTTGGTCTTTTAGTCTCCACATGATGCCATATTTGGATTAAAACTGTTTAATAATTTAGAATTTTCTGATAAGGCATACTCAACCAGTAGTATCAAATAAAACAATAACATACCTGCAGATTAAGTTTATTAGTGTGTTTTTTTTTTTCCAAGTTAAAATACTGTGGGATTTAGAAGATCATGGCTCAGTGGAAGCTTGTGGGACCATACCAACTATTTATTTCATCATTCCACAGACTACGTGGCATTGAGTGGCTGTCTGATGAGCTAAAAGAACACGCTGTTGAAAATGTTTACTGAGCATAAACCTAATATTGTTTTGTAATTTGTTTTACATTTTTTTCCTATGCAGGTTATTGATGCATACCTGCATCATCTGATACTTATACAAAACTAGCAGGCAAGTATGAATTTTTTTATGCTTAGGGTTACATGTTTGCTTTGTTCGCATTCTAACTTTTAATCTATTTACACAGGAACATGTTCACCAGCTGTCTGCAGTAATAGCAACCTCTTTGTTTTATGGTGCAATCACTACACTTGGAAGGGTTAGTTAATTGTCATGATGACAGCTATAAGTATCAATTATGGGGAAAAAAAATTACTAACTTGCCTTTACATTTATTCCTCAGATGTCATTTTCCCTGAAAAATCTTTGGCTGTGCCTGGTAAATGTTGGACATCACTGGATTTTAGTGGTATTTAATATTTTATTTTATTTACCTGTTTTTAATCATTTAATTTGCACTTTTCTATATTGTTTATTATTTTATGTGTAGTGCCCTCATAGAATAGGTGTGTTTTTGTAGCAGGATTTTGCTAGGAGAGGCAAAATTTATTCAGGCCTGAATGTTTTGATCTGGGCTTGAGGCAGTGGCTGAGGGAGGATTGATTTGATTCAACAAATGAGGTCACTAGGACCTCACACTTCTTTCTAGAAACCTGGAGGAGGGTTTCTGGTCAGAGAGCTGAAAGATAGGTGGAGCCATCTAAAGTGTTCTAATAGGCCCTGACCAATCCACAGGCAGGATTGGCAGGGGCCAGGCCTCCTTAATCTGGGAGGAGAGTGTAGGGTAGAAGTCTGAGGATGTTTCAGAAGTGCTGTGGAGGTCTCTACCTGGGAGGAAATCTTGGGGGGGAGGCTTGGAGGTTCGGGTGCAGTTAAGAGTTGAGGTGATTCCTGGAGTCACTCAAGGGAACAGGAGAGCAGCAGAGGTGCTACTGAGAGACATTAAAGTGTTCCACTGGAGTTGTTGAATGACAGACCCTGGAAGCTGGAGGAGAAAGTGCTTGAGCAGGCTGGGGGAGGAATAGTGGACAGTGTGTGGAGGCCTTGGGTGCCAGTCAGGGGAAGGAGAGTCACTTAGAGAAATGCAGTTCGGTGGGACCTGGAAGAGGGATGGGCTGGGAGTTGTAGCCCATCAAAGGCCCGGCTAGCACCAACGTACTAAGCTACACATTCAGGGGTCTGTGATCCCTGGCCTGTAATGGGTGGCCCTGAGGTCCTACTGGCAGAGTGTAGGCCTCACCATGTGCTAACCACAGTAAAGAGAAATGATTAGAGAAGCTTGATAAATTTCTTTTCAAGCTGGAAACGAAGTGATGTGCTGGAGAGAAGTGAAGGCGTGATAGTCTGCAATACAGTCCTGTAGAGAGAACTGTAAGAGAAGCAGTCAGCAAGCTGAGTGCTGGAGAGTTGTGAGGAGTAACGGTCTGCAGGAGAATAGTCTGCAGGGCAAGTATGCATACACAGGACTGTAAAATTATTTCTGGGGCATCCCACAGTAAATCTCTTATCCCCATCCAAGTTATTTCCCCTAAATAAAACAACAAAAACAAAACCCGGTCTGGTCAGTGTCTACGGATGTGTGATATATGATGCAATTGAGGGCAGCTATAAGGTGAACCACAACTACTAGCTACTCCCAAGGAAACACATGGCTACATATATATATATATATACAGATATTTTAGTCTATGGCACCACAGAGTGCATTTTCTATATAAATTTAAGTAGAATTATCAATAATATCAAAAAAATTGTGTGATTTCTCAAAATATTTTTAAGATTGTCAACATGTCCAAGAAGACCATCATTATAATAGACCCTTTGGGTAATGAAACGGCCTATTATTCTACAGTGATGCAAAAGTGGAGGTAAGTGTGCTTCTAAGACACCCAGATTATGTTAGAGAGCTAGAAATCATGTTGCTTAAATATTGCTTGAAATGTAACCTGTAAATGTGAAAATGCACATTCTCTAACATTCTACAACATTATACTGTAATTTAAAGCAGCTGTATGCACTAAAATTAAATTTTTTACCTACAGGTAAGCCTATAATAAGGCCTATATTAAGGCTTACCTGTAGGTAAAATGAATATCTCCAAAACTTGTACGGTTTAGGAGACATTCACCTTGCATGCAGCTACTGACGTCAGCAGAGCATGCGCAGTGATGTCCCAGAGAAGGCCCGGCGCATAGTGCCGGACCTTGCTGGAAAGAAGGGCTATTGCGCGCATGCGTGGGAGTGACGTTTTGCGGCTCCGAACGCCGGAGCTGTGAACCTGAAATGATCCCCCAGGTAAAATGTCTGATCCTGGGGGGACTGGGCAGCCCTGTCTGATCTTCGTTCTGAGGTAAGTATTTCATAATAAGCTAGTATGCGGCACATACTAGCTCATTATGCCTTTGCCTTACAGTATTTTTTTATGTTTTTGTATATGAGCATACATCTTTAACACATACAGCTTTAACAAATGTTTTTTAAAAACATCAGCATAGTCCATCAGCATAAGATGACGTAAAGCATACCATAAAGAAACACAATACAAGGTGAGCAAACTGTACTCAGTATTTAGTTAGTGAAATACCAGCATTTCCGGTCCTGCCTGATACTGTTGGGAGTGTGACTGCTGTCAGCAAATATTCCTTTCACTCTTTAACAGCATTGTACCTGCTGGGATCTCAATGATCCCTGCAGGTCCAGAGTTGCCAGAGAGTAATGAAAGCTGACACTGAAGGGAGTGTGATTGCTGTAAGCAATCACACTCCCATCATTCTCAGACATCCCTGGACCTGCAGGGATTTTTGTTCACCATCTTTTCTGAATTGACTTAAAGTAGTTGTATCCTCTTCCAAAACTTTTTTTTTTAATATAATCGAGTATTATCAAGTGAACTAGTTCAATGAGTGAGCAGGAAAATGCTTCTTACATTTTAAAAAGTTATGTTTCTCAGCGTTCCAAATGCCTTCTAGTCGCCGCCATATTCATTGTGAGTTTCTGTGTCTGCTACTGTTCTGTATTTTTGCCCTCACTTTGTTGTCGGCCCCGTAATACCGCGCATGCGCATTACGATCCAAATCCACTTGTAAACAACCCTCCTCTCTGCTATGTAGTATCGCGGAATACTGGGGCTGATGTCACCAATAGGAAATGACGCCGCCCGGCATACACCCATCATTTTTCCGGCGGAGCCCAGGCCTGCCGGAAAACGAAGATGTAGGGAGCATGTGCCGGCAAAGTCACAGCACAAATACACTGCGATAACTCAGAAATTAAGCAGGTAGGAGCACTGACATACAGCGTAATATAATCCTATTGCTGGTACAATTCGAATGAAAAAAGTTGTCAGAATGGAGATACAACTGCTTTAATGAATAGATTCTACTAAACTTCTTTAGTAAGCATTTTTTGTAATTAAATACTGATATATGTTTTTTGTTACTTTTAATTTTTTTTCATATATAGTTAAAGTACGTAATAGGATCTTTGGCCCTGACGAAGTGGGCCAGTACGCGAAACAAGTTGGCTATAAAACGGAACCCAAGTCCAGGATAGCAGTAACCTGAACCAAAAAGTTTGTTGTATTGTTTAAAAAAAATGTACCTCCTTTTTAAAGAGATAGTATAATGTGTCAAATAAAGCTATGTGAAAAATGATTCAAATAAAAAATTTTACTAATTCATCAAACACAAGGAGGTACTGACCCTCTGTATATTGATGTATAGAAAGAATATTGGGTGCTTTTTAGTGTAAAGGGAGAACTATGAAAGGTGTGTGAATGGTCAGTAACAAGGGTTAAAGCCTTGGTGTGGCGTTACTGCTCACATTGGTACGACTGCCTGTATCCATGTGCTAATTCAAAAGACGTGAGTGACTGCAATACTTTATTGTGGTTAACCAAAAACTGTTTAACATTAAATAGTATTATTGAATTTAACACATACACTTTGTTACAAATGGTTTTCATTTAGTTTACAGACAGACGACATATAAGAATGGTATATTTGTAATCAGAGTGTGCTGGACAGATACACTATATTACCAAACGTATTGGGACACCTGCCTTTACATGCACATGAACTTTAAAGCGGTTGTATCCCCATAAATGACATTTTAACCTACAGGTAAGTCTATAATAAGACTTACCTGTGGGGAAAATTAATATCTCCTAAACCTGTAGGGTTTAGGAGATATTCTCACTGCAAGCGCCGCTGACGTCTGCATGCGCAGTGATGTGCCGGCGAAGGGCCGGCGCATATCGCCAGACCCTGCCGGAAAATCCGCCGTAAAGACGGGCTCCTGCACATGCGCGGGAGTGATGTCTCGCGTCTCCGTCCACTCACAGCGCTGGTGTTATGTCAATATAGCCAATTACGTCACTTCCGGTTACTGTAAATCGTCCGTAATTGGAGATTTTGATGACTGTTCCTTTTCACACAACACTGGGAACCGTAAACGCTCAGGCACATAATATGAGCGAATATATTTTTAATCCGCTCTGATACTAGCCAACAAAATTGCCACAGCGGTGACAACTTTTCGACATTACCCGCTGATGTGTCAAAACAGCTACATGTTAATGTGCTGAAGTGTTTACGGTTCCCGTTGTTGTGTCAAAACGAACAGTCATCAAAATCTACAATTGCTGATGGTTTACAGATACCGGAAGTGCCGTAATTAGCGATTTTGATGAATTGGCTATAGTGACAGAACACTGGAGCTGCGTACCCAGAAGGATCTACGGAGGGAAGATGTCAGCTCCCTCCTCGGGGACCAGGCGGACGAGCGGCAGCTTACTCAGGTAAGTATTTCGTAATGAGCTAGTAAGCAGTGCTAACTAGCTTATTATGCCTGTTTTTTTTTTTTTTTCTTTCTTTCTTTTAGGGGATACAACCGCTTTAATGGCTTCCCGGTCTTAGTCTGTAGGGTTCAATATTGAGTTGGCCCACCCTTAACCGCTTCAACTCTTCTGGGCAGGCCTTCCACAAGGTTTAGGAGTGTGTCTATGGGAATGTTTGACCATTCTTCCAGAAGCGCATTTGTGAAGTCAGGCACTGATGTTGGTCAAGAAGGCCTGGCTTGCAGTGTCCGCTCTAATTCATCCCAAGGGTGTTCTATCGGGTGTAGGCTAGTCAAGTTCCTCTACCCCAAACTCACTCATCTATGTCTTTATGGACCTTGCTTTATGCACTGGTGTGCAGTCATGTTGGAACAGGAAGGGCCATCCCCAAACTGTTCCCACAAAGTTGGGAAATTGTCCAAAATGTCTTGGTATGATGACGCCTTAAGAGCTTCCTTCACTGGAAGCCCAACCCCTGAAAAACAACCCAACACCATAATCCCCCCTCCACCAAATGATTCTGGAAGAATAGTCAATGGGAATGGAACCTGTGGCCCATGGAACTTGGAGAGGTCGGGAAACCCAAGGTTGAGGTTACCAGGCCCCTCTTATGTGTAAGTCACCCTTTGTCTAGTAGGGCCACACAGTGACTGTGAAAATGATGGACAACTACTTAACCACGTGCTTACTGGGCACTTAAAGCGGAGTTCCACCCAAAAGTGGAACTTCCGCTGTATGGAATCCTCCCCCCTCAGGTGTCACATTTGGCACCTTGAGGGGGAAAAAGACACCTCTCTTTGACCGGTGTCTTTTGCCACACTTCTGGGGACTGGAGTCAGGAGCCGCGGCTTGCTGATGTCAGCAGACCGACTCCCTCCTCCCTCTGCTACTGGCCGCCTCCTAACCATGTGCCCGGCCCCTTTCAGGACGCCAGACGCATGGAGTCCTATGGCGGGGGCAGGAGGAAGTGTATTTTTTTTAAGCACCTGACTAGAGCCGGAGGCTCTAACAGGCTGCAAAAAAGGGTGGGCTCAGAGCGCAGAGAAAGGACCCTGATCCCACTCAATTGTCTCACAATAGCGATTGAATTTTTCCTATTTTCACATTACAGTGTCTCCCCGCAAATCAGGAGCCAGGTCTGTGAGACCTGTTTCCTGATTGGCCAAAGTGCTAGGCAATCCTATTGGATGCCTGGTGCTAAGGACGGGGGGGAGACACGAAGAGAAGGATTTGTCGCTGCTGAGTGAAGTACGGAGGAGGGCACACAGAGGAGGAGACAGCAGCCACCACTGCACTGCCTTACACTGTGGAAGGCACACACAGCGGTAAGTGCCGTGCCGTTCCTATCATGGGCGGGGGTTGGGTGCCGTTGTCAGTGATGCGACAGCCCCCCCCCACCGTGACTGAGAGCCGCGACGCCGCATGGGGAGAGGGGGTGGGTCGGCCGCCCGCTATCAGTGCTGCGAGTCCCGGGGGGTTGTGTGCTGTGCTCTAGCTGTACCCTGCCTGTGTAACTGCCTACATACCCCCACCTGTGTTACTGGCTCCCTGGCTGTGTGTACTGTACACTACCCATGTTACTGGCTCCCTGGCTGTGTGTACTTTACAATATCTGTGTACTGGCTGATATATACCCCACCTGTGCTGTATACTCCTGACACAATATGTGAAATACAGGGGACGGGGTGGGGCTTATGAGAAGTAGGAGGGGTCAGAAAGGAAGGGCAAGGACTGGCGACCCCCCCATTCTAAAAAATCACTAGATGCCACTGGCCAGAGCTCCGCTTTAAGCCATTTTCCTGCCCAGGCCAATTCTCAACTTTCAGCGCTGTCACGCTTTGAATGACAATTGCACGGTCATGCTACACTGTACACATATTACTTTTTTTTTAAACACAAACAGAGCTTTCTTTTGGTGGTGGTATTTAATCACTGCTGTATAGCAGCAGTGCCTCTCCCTGTTCTGGACTGATGTCCCTCTGACAGAAGCCAGTGAACAATTTTTTCTTGTTCACCTCACGCTGGCAACGTGTGTGGAAAAAACAGTTACCGATTTTCTTTTTACATCATGTGATCAGCTGTCATTGGATGACAGCTGATCAAGTGGTAAGGGTCCCGGATCGGCACCTTACTCGGTTCCTCATATCTGTGATCAGCTGAGTCTAGTCTCACTGACTCTGTGATCACAGAGCGCAGCGTGCATGCACCCTGCAGGGGACGCGCAGACAGCCATCACAGCAATTGAGGCCCATGATGTAGCCGTCTTTCGGGTATAGCGTGGGCAGGGGGTGGTTAATGGACGCTAAGAATGTGGTTTAGATTACCACAAATTGGACGGAAATATGTATCAACAATATCCCATAATAAATCTATGAAGATAAATAAATTCTACTTTATTAGAATGTCAGACTCATAGCAGATGCTAATAAAATCAGAAAGCGACATGGTGATGGAGGTCTCCTGCTATTGTCTTTTTATTAAGGTGTTGTGTTTAATTGTGACATGGGTTTTCTTCTAGTAACTTGCTAGGTTCCTCATATTGGGGTTCCTTGGATGTTGGGAACGATAGATATGATGCTAGGAAGATGTGTCCCTTGGGTGTTGGGGATGCTATGTCACAATGTTGGAGATATGTGTTCCCTTGGGTGAGGTAATGTCAGGTTCTGATGAACCTGAGGGGTCCTGTATGTTGGTGATACTAGATCCTGTCTAGGTCCTACTGTAATCAATTTGTATGACAGCAATCAATATCATCAATGAATGTGCATGACATTGATCAACTGCAAGCAATATCATCAATGAATGTGTGACATAGATCGACTGTGAGCAATATCCTCAATCCATGTGCATGGCATTGATCGACTGCAATCAATTTCATCAATGAATGTGTATGACATTGATCGACTGCAAGCAATATCCTCAATGAATGTGTATGACATGGATCGACTGCGAGCAATAACCTCAATCCATGTGTATGACATCGATCGACTGCAAGCAATATCCTTAATCCATGTGTATGACATCGATCGACTGCAAGCAATATCATCAATGAATGTTTGACATTGATCGACTGCAAGCAATATCATCAATGAATGTGTATGACACTGATCGACTGCGAGCAATTTCCTCAATCCATGTGCATGACATCGATCAACTGTGAGCAATATCATCAATGAATGGGTATGACATTGATCAACTGCGAGCAATATCTTCAATGAATGTGTATTACAGCGATTGACTCTGAGCAATATCATCAATCTAAACTGCAAGATGGGTAATGTGATCGGCAGTATTTAACACTGATCACACATTGGCAGGTCATATAATAATATATACAGTGCATAATAAAACATATAGATGGTAAATGTTTCCGTCTCCTGTGTCTACACCGAGCCGATAGGAGATTCTGATAGGTATCAGTGAGTCTCTATGTGGCGCATGCACTCTGAGCCGATTGTAATATTTGATGTTTTGTTTGTGTGTGCTGCTCGGGTGCAAAAATCTGACGGGGTTTATGTTTGTGTCGGGTGTTATTGAGGTGCACGAGCGCATGCAGAGCTATAGATCGGTGCATGGGCAGTGGAGCTGGAAATGACGACATTTGGCTAATATGATATGCTGGCTAGAGTGACAGTACACCGACCAGCAGAGGAATGTCATGTGACCGCTGTGAGATAAGGAATTTACGATTAGAGTTTTAAAAGAACAGACACTTAGTAGTTAAGATCTTGATAAAACGGAGGGGAATACAAGTTATTTCAAGTGACAGGGAAAAGCAGTAGGGGGTAGGGGCTGGAGGAGATCGCTCTCACACACAGGCATCAGAACTGACAGGCAAGAAGGTAGGGGGAGAGACAGAGCAGAGAGGAGAGAGGAGAGAGCAGACAGCGTGATGACAGAAGCATGCAGGCTGACCAAGGTATCCTGAATCAGCAGCCCTGATTATCGTGGTCAGCAGAGACAGGGGGACACAGCAACAGGCAGGATCAGCCAGGTACTTCACATCATACAAAGGGACAAATGACATGGCACAAGCACTGTGCTATTTAACATGTTTTAAAGGAACAGGATAGATAGATATATTTTTTGGGTTTACAAACACTTTAAAGCATATTTGGATAATGTTCAAGATATTACTGCACTAACTGTAAAGCAAGTAAGAAATTACAGCAATGGTCCAATAAACGGGGTGACTGTGTCTTACCTGTCCATGTCATTGGTCCCTATATAGGGTCTAAGCTTTACCCTTCATGATGGGCATAACCTCAATGGGCCTTCAGTGTCTGGTTTCCATAGGAATGGATCACGGCCCTAGACAAGTATAGCTCCTTGCGGCTAACTACACATGTAGCACCAAATGCCAGGATGTGCGTTCAAGCAGGATCCAGTGGTCGAAGCAACATTACAGGCCATCACCACCCAATGTTTAGAAGATAATGAAGAGTTGACTGAGAATCCGAAATAAAATAAACTAGTGAAGCTAAAAGTGATTTTTCCAAAAGAGAAGAGGTCCATCACTTTAGGACTCTAGTGAAAAACTGAGGTTATAGGGGGCACCAAGGGGGCATGTCCTCAAATAAGTCCAATCACCTGAAGGTAGCATCCTATAACATAGGGTCTATGAATATCTGTCCTGTGTCTTGAACCATACAATTAAAATATGAGGCTAAGCACTATGTCTGAAGAAACCCAGCAACATGAGGGGCTGGTGCATGAGCCCACTGTAAAGTCAAAGTGCATCATCAATTTAAGGGCTACATGAAGAAATACGGGAAATACAAGTAATAGAGTTGTACACAATAAAGTGTTTTGTCACTGAGGCATAGCACATTTAAAAATGCCCATGATTTCTCTTGGTGAGCAATAAAATGAGGCTATACCAGCCTAATATAAAAGCAAAGGGACACAGTTAAACTCGCCATATTAAAGCGGAGTTCCAATCAAAAGTTGAACTACCGCTTTAAGCACTCCTAACCCCCTGACATGCGACATTTGGCATGTCATTTTTTTGGGGGGAGGGGCGGGTACCTAGTTTTGAAAGATACCCTGCTCCCACTTCAGCTCCGGCCGCCTAGGCGACTCCTTCTCCCTCCCTCCCTGCAATCTCCTGGGACATATGACAGATCCCAGAAGATTGCCTGGCCGCTGAGAAGACACAGTGCGCACCCGGGTGTGAAGCCACAAGCTGTCACAGCCAGGTGGCCACACTTGCAATGACGGCACCGAGGAGAGGGAGAGGAGCAAGGCTTCGGGCGACTGCATCGCTGGACCGTAGGAGAGGTGAGTGTGTGTCTTTATTGTCTTTTAATAAATGTAAAAATGGCTGGAACTCTGCTTTATCATGGAGTCAAAACACAATACTCAGTTGTAAACCTATATACAGTAAATGAGGAACAAAAGGGTAAAAAGGGGGAACATTGTATTTTCCTCACACACTGCCCAGTAGAAGTTTAGCAACCACTGTAGGAAGAGCTTATAATAAATTAGAGGAAAAATTGCTCAAAATGGTATATGACCTGAATAACACGGAGCATTCAGAGATTGGGTCAGATGAACTGCTGCATCTCGGGTCCTGGTATTCAGTAAGGAATCCCCTGACAATACTGGCTTGACCTGAACAGCGGAGTCCTGAGTGGAACACAGATGGGACATCATTGGCTCACAAAGAGATCCCCGGTATAAAACTGGGAAAATCTGTACTCTTCGTGTGAATTGAGAGGCTTCCAGGATTTAATACATTTAGCATGAATCTACCATGACTTCATATCTAACTGGTGATACTTGCAGAAATCCAAAAGATTTGGCACAAATCTAGCAGTACTGTTTGCTGACTGAAGAGACGTCTAGGACTTAATATATCTCTCTTGGATCTTCCAGCAATTCTTTATAGTAGAAAATTCTTCCAGAGGAATCTTCCAGAGAGCAGCAGATCTGAAGAAAACACGTTCACTTTCCTGAGGACACCAGCAACAATCTGAAGCATGGTGGTTGTAGGCAAGATTTTCCTGTGGCGCAAACAGATTTTTTTTTGTTACCCATGTCTATTTCTACTGTAGGCATCAGTATAACCCAACTGTCCAAGAATTCCTGTGTCCCTCAATGCACAAGAAAAAAAATTCTCTCAGTTGACATGCATTGCTCATCTTCAGGTTCAATGACTCCCAATGCCATTTGACCAACTTTATGTGGGTCTAGTATGTCAGCCACAAGCCCAGAGAATTCATTCAGCTGACCTGGCCTCACAGGGAATGATCTGCACAGTGGGGCTGCCCATTGCCAGGGAAGACCTAAAGAAGAGGCCCCAAGCATCATGATCAGACAGAAAACAGTTGAAAAAAGTTATGTATATAGAATTTTTTATAAGCAGAGTGGTGCTTCAATGAAAGGGGGGTGTAAAGGTTCCCACTGCTGGGGAGGGGTAGCCTAACCTGCAGCTGGGCTCTAAATAGTAGAAACATCTTAATAAATATTGGTTTACCTAGCAACATGCCAAATAAGCTGTTCAGCTGCAGGTACATTGCGAGAGTCATCAGTTATCAATGGATTGCTGTGAGCTGCGTTATCCATTAGTTTAAAACCAAAATTGTATTATCAGTTTTGAGAGAGTAAACCTAAAGTGTATGTATAGCCAAATATTTTTTTTCTAGTTTTGACTAGATTATGGAAGCGTTTAAAGCCCTTGTCGAGTTTTTATTGCTTCTGTGCCTGCGTTGGGGGGGATTCACCACTCTATTTGCCTTGGTGACCACTCTCACATAGACAACAAATTATTTGAAATTTAGAATTTTAGATTTGTCAATAGAAAATGAGGTGGAGGATATGTTCTATTAGGGACATCTGTTCCTGTGACAACTGTCTAAAATGGGAATTCCCCTTTCTTTGGAGAGAATTCGTATCACTTCCTGTAACATCCCAATGACTGGAAGTGAGGAGAAATCTCTCCAAAGGGACAGAGACAGCAAAAACTACAGAGAATTTTCATTTTAAAGTTGAAGTCTAGTTTGTTGTTGAAATCAATAGCCCAGAACATGTAAAACTAAAAATACATATTTTTGATGCAATACTCCCCTTCAATCTGGTGTGAAAAAGGTATGGGGTTTGGAGGGAAACCATGACTAGACTTCACTTTAACCCTCCCCCACTGTACCCTAACCTAAAAACAAAAGTTTTGGCCATAGGTATACTTTAAACTGAACTATTACCCTAACTAGTTAAAGTAGCATAGTGGTTATTTTCAAGAGTTATTTTGGAAAATGTACATAATGGGGATGTGCCATTTTTATGTGAGATATGCATAAATATTTTACATACCCTCTACTTTGTTTTCATCTTCTTGGAATTTGATTTCCAACTCTTGTATTTTTTGCAATGCTGCTTTTAATTGCTCATCCAGATTTTCAGATCTTTCTTCAGCTTTCTGAGCCCTCATCTCTGCATGTCTGTTATGGGAAAAGAGTATATGTAATAAATCTCTTAAAGCGTAACTCCACTTTTGCTGAGAAAAAATGCATTCTCCTCTATGATCTATGTACATTGCAAGGATTATAAAAAACCTTTGTTGCAGATTCATACCTTTTGTTGTTCTGAAGAAATCTCTGTTTGTTCCTCTGTGCCAAGTGGGTCTAATAGGAGTGTTTTCATAATTATCTATCAGCTGTGGTATCAGCACAGAACTAATAAGGAAATCTGCAGGGCCTGCATTGCATCCCTTTAGACATGTTCATATTGAAAGTATCTCACCAAAAATGACATTTTTGTTGCAGGGGATGCCTAAAATCTGACTTGTATCTTAGAATTCTGGGAAAATTGGTGAGCCATTAACACAAGCAGGAAATGTTTCTGGGGAGTGGTCAGTACACAAAAGGAAAAAGGTAATTAATAACATTCAATTACAATATGACTTGTAGACTTGTATCGCATTTGTACACGCTATATTTTTTCTTGATTTGCTATTTTTTTCCCCACGAAAGTGGAGTTATACTTTAAGCACTTTGTAGAGCAAAATATATATTGTAGGTGTGTTTCATTAACCAGTGCAAAGAGAAATTATTTGCTCTGTGTGTAGCACTACCCTAATTGGAGCTGCTGGGTCCTCTGTTCTTTGTCTTGACCTTCTCAAGAACCACTGCCTCTCTGGCACACCAGGTTGAGTGTACAAACATACAATATCAAAGGGAATTGTTTAGGCTGGGTTCACATATGTGCGCATTGGATGGATTCCCTGCATCCAGTTTGCATGACATGCAAGTGTGACCAGCTCTCAATGGAGCCGGTTCACACAGGTCCGGAGTGGCCACAGTCCGCATTCCAAAAGGGTTCCTGTGTGTGTGTTGAGGCAAAAATTTCGGAAATGATTTGAACTTGAAGTGGTGAACAGGAATGCACCAGACCCCATGCTGAGAACCGCGGCTGCACAGATGTGAACCTGGCCTAAAAGTAATATTGAGTATCCAATGGTAGTGCTATATCAAAGAAAACAGGCACCAAACCAGGTAGTAAAGGCACACTTAATATATTGTCACCCAATATGGTGGGTAACTATGCAAGCATAAAATGGATTGAAAATGGTAATGACACAATTTAGCATACAATGTGATTAACAGGACTAGGCATGAGATGACATTTGGCATCCAGATCAGCAAAAACAATAGTAAGGCCATCTCGAGTACAGCAGGGAGCAGTAGTAAAGTTTAAAGTGGTTCTAAAAGAAAAAAACAAAAACAAACATGTCTAAACTTACCTGCTCTGTGCATTGGAATTGCACAGTTCGGCCCCAAATCTCCTCTTCTCGGGTCCCTCACCTGCGCTCCTGGCCCCTCCTCTCTGTCCAGTGCCCCCATGGTAAGCTGCTTCCCACTGGGGGACTTTGTGCGCACTCGCTCCCAGGCCCCGCTGCCAAGTTCATTAACACAGACAGCGGGACTCCACCCCGCTCCCTCTTTACCAGCTTTGATTGACAGCAGCAGGAGCCAATAGGTCCCAGCGCCCCAGCAACACCAGTGAGACATAGAAGTGAGGGGAGAGAAGAGCTGCAGACGTGCGCAGTGCTGGGCTCTTATGAGGGCTCAGGTAAGAGACCCCCTCAGTCTCTCCCTGAAAGCCTCCAGTGATAAGCAGTTGGAACCAAAGGGTGAGAGGACATTCCAGCCTCTCTGCAGCAAGATCTGTGATGTGGGCCATGCTGCGCTGCTCCCGGGTGACCTCATTCTCAGTTTCAGGCTTGCCTTCCAGCTGGCAGGTAACTACATGGAAAGAGGTGCTCTGCTCTCCCTGTATTCTCTGCACCAAGAGGCAGAAAGTCTCCACCTGGGCAGTGTAACAAAAAATTCTCTCTCTCCACTCCTCCTACTGCACTGTAGTCCAAAGAGTCTATGGGTACCATTATATGGTTGCTGTCCCAAACTACAGCTCCCAGGATTCTCAGCACTCTGCATAGAAGCCTATGGGCTTTAGTTATCCACTTGCTGGCAAGAGAATGGTGCAGCATAACCTCAGTATCTCAGTAGAGCGAGAAGTGTAATTGGTAATGGGGTTGGTTTACTAAAAGTGAAGAGTGTGAAATCTGGTGCAGCTGTGCATGGTAGCCAATCAGTCTTTAACTTCAGCTTGTTCAATTACAGGATAAGATCGCCTTTTTGACAAAAAATAATAAGGCTCCATTACACGGGGCGCTGTTTCAACATCCCCTAAACGTTTTATCTTGACAGCTAGAAACCGGCGTCTAAAACGTCCGTTTTACCGCGTTTTGCATGATGTGTTTTGCCGCGTTCGTGTCTAGAGCGTTTTTGAAAAAATAGAATTTTTAGACTTACCGTAAAATCCTTTTCTCTGAGTTCATTGACGGACGCAGCCTTTTAATCTTGACATGTGGGGTATGCACCTTTTACTAGGAGTGGACTAGGCAGAGCATAGTTCAGACAAAAAGCAAGCTAGCCCCTCCCAGGGGGCAGTCCTCACTCTGCATAACCCCCTCCGCCCTGCTAGTGCTTCAGTTCATAACAAGCAGTACAAACACAGAGGGGTGGGTGCTGCGTCCGTCAATGAACTCAGAGAAAAGGATTTTACGGTAAGTCAAAAAATCCTATTTTCTATTTCGTTCATTGACGGACGCAGCCTCTTAATCTTGACATGTGGGGACGTCCCAATGCAGTGTCAACCAAAGAGGGGTGGGTAACACAACAACAACTGTACCCAACGGAAACTCTCTGGGAGGCGCCAACGCACCTACACAGCCGCCTAAAAAACTTTGCGGCCAAAAGCAGCATCCACAGATGCTGACACAGCAACTTTGTAAAACTTAGCAAAGGTGTGCACAGAGGTCCAAGTGGCAGCCTTGCACACCTGAGACACCGACGCTTGGTGTCGGAAAGCCCAGGAAGTACTAATCGCCCTGGTGGAATGAGCCGTAACCGGAAAAGGGGGTTCTTGACCCCGAACCTCATACGCACGGGTCACCGTCTGCGAGATAGTGGCTGACGAGACCACCAGCCCTTTGCGCAGTCCATCCGCCACCACAAACAATGCGTCCGACCTCCGAAAGGAGGCCATGACTGACAAATACACCCGCAGAGCCCTAACTACATCCAAGGAGTGCAAAGCAACCTCCCTAGGATGTGACGGGCACGGACACAAAGAAGGAAGGACAATGTCCTTATTAATGTGAAAAGAGGAAACCACCTTCTGAAGAAGCGAAGGAGATGGGTGCAGCACTACCTTGTCCTTATGCAGGACCAAGTAGGGAGACCTACAAGACAAAGCCGCCAACTCAGACACCCGCCTGGCGGATGTGATGGCCACCAAAAAGGCCACCTTTTGCGAGAGCAACAGCAAAGAAATGTCTCTGATCTTTTCATATTGCGGCCTCTGCAGTACTGAAAGTACCAGGTTCAGGTCCCACGGCGCCAGGGGCGACCGCACCTGATGTACCCCCTGTACAAACATACGAATCAAAGAGTGCGTCGCTAACGGACGCTGGAAAAGAATCACTAGGGCAGAAATCTGCCCCTTGAGGTTACTCAATGGCAGTTTCTGATCCAGGCCTTGCTGAAGAAAGGCCAGTACATGAGCCACTGAAAAGGAACGGGGGTTCCACCCCCCAGCCTCGCACCAAGCAATATAAGCCTTCCAGGTGCGGTGATGGATCTTGCGTGACGTGGACTTACGTGCCTTAAGCATGGTGGGGATCACTGACTCAGAGACCCCCCTATGCCTCAATACATGGAATTCAATAGCCAGGCCGTCAAAGCCAGCGAGTGTAAAGCAGGGTGCAATATGGGCCCCTGCGACAGCAGATCTTCGCGTAGCGGAAGCCGCCAGGGAACACCGCTACCATCCGTACCACGTCGGCGTACCAAGGACACCGAGGCCAATCCGTCGCCACCAGGATAGCCGGAATCCCCTTCACTTCTATCCTGCGCAACAGGCACGGAAGAAGCTTGAGAGGAGGGAAGGCGTAAAGAAGCCGGTACCGAGACCACGGAGCCACAAGGGCGTCCATGGCGTCCGCCAACGGATGCCTTGCTCTGCACACAAAGGTTCGCACCTTGCGATTGAACTGGGACGCCAGCAGGTCCATGTCTGGAGTGCCCCACCTCTGGCAGATCTGACGGAACACTTCCGGATGCAGGGACCACTCTCCCTGATCCAGAGTCTGGCGAATCAGAAAGTCCGCCTGTCAATTCTCTACGCCCGGAATGTAAACGGCGGAGATGGCCGGCACATGAAGCTCTGCCCACCTCAAGATGTGGGCCGCTTCCGTGGCTGCTGCCATGCTCTGTGCCGCCCTGATGGTTTACATACGCCACCCCCGAGGCGTTGTCCGACTGCACCCGAACCGGGCGACCGCGCAACCTCTCTGACCAATGGGCGAGGCAGAGCCTGATCGCCCGCAGTTCCAGCGCATTGATCGGAAGGCGGGACTCCTATGAGGACCATCGGCCCTGGGCAGACAACCGCCCCAGGACTCCTCCCCAGCCCGCTAGGCTGGCGTTGGCCTTGACAATCGACCATTCCTGGGGAAGGAACGACCTTCCCAGACTCAATGCCGGGGCTCGCAGCCACCAGGCAAGAGCCCCCCCTGGTCTGGTGATCCAAACTGATCACCCGATCCAGAGACAACGGAGACTTGTCCCACTGCAGCAGAATCGCCCACTGCAGGAGCCGGGTGTGACTCTGGGCATACGATACCGCATCGATGACCGACACCATGAGCCCCAACACCCGCATGCAGAAACGTAAGGAAGACCAAAGTCATGACAGCAGAGCCCGTACCGCAGTTTGCAGCTTCAGCAACTTGGCCGGAGGCAAGAACACCCTCGCCTGCTCTGTGTCCAGTATCAGGCCCAGATATTCTAGGCGGCGCGATGGAACCAGGGTCGACTTCTGAAGGTTGATCAACCAGCCGAAATCCCACAGGGAGGCCCGGGTAACCGAGACGTTGTCCTTCAGGGCAGAAGCCAACTCTGTCCGCAGGAGCAGATCGTCCAGATATGCCACCACCGCAATGTCCCTCTGCCTCAGCAGAGCCAACACCGGAGCCAACAGCTTGGTGAAGACTCACGGAGCTGAGGCTAGGCCGAAGGGGAGAGCCACAAACTGGTAGTGGAGGTCCCCCACCACGAAACGCAGGAAACGCTGATGCCGGACACAAATGGGAACGTGGAGGTACGCGTCTCTGATGTCCAGAGAAGCCAGGAAATCCCCTGGTGCAGCGGGGCCACGACCGAACGGAATGACTCCATCCTGAATTTGCACGCCTTCAGGTCCAGAACCGGCTTGACTCCATCCTTCTTTGGAACCGCAAAGAGGTTGGAATAAAACCCGCGGAACCGTTCCACCGGAGGGACCGGGACAGTCACCCCCTGCTATAACAGAGCCTGGACGGCCCCAAACAGAGCTTGCCGACGCCCCGAAAGGAGTCTCAGATTTGAGGGGAAGAACCTGGCCGGTGGCAGGGTACAGAACTCTATCTTGTACCCGGGCGACACCACCTCTCGCACCCAAAGATCCGAGATGCAGGCGGTCCACCGGTCCGCGAACTCCAGAAGCCGACCCCCCCACCCGAGCGTCGGGCGGGGGCAACCCATCATGCGGAGGTGGGCTTCTCCTCTGCCTTCCCGGACTTGCGCTGCCAGGGATGCCTCTGGATCCCTGCGGCAGCCTTGCCGGACCGATTACCCGCGCCCGCTGCACCGGGTGCACTAAAGAGAGCTTCTGAGTAGAAAAAGAGGTACCCTGTTTTCGGCGTTGCTCCTGCCGCTTGGGTTCCAGAAGAAAAGTACTCTTCCCCCCTCCCCCAGTGAAATCCTTAATCTCATCCAGGGAAGTCCCAAACAGCCGACCGCCCTGAAACGGCAGGTCCGTGAGGCCTTTTTTCGACGTATGGTCGCCCGACCAGCACCTTAGCCACAGCAGACATCTAATGATGGTCTCAAAAACTGCGAGTTTTGACAGCATGGGAGCTACATCCAAGGCCACGTCGCAGAGGTACCTGAGACCCTGCACCAGCTGGTCAGCCAGCTGCACCGACTCCGAAGGGACCACGAGGTCCCCCAAATCCTTGTGCAACACTGTAGCCCACTCCGTGAGTGTCTGCGCCACCATCGCTGATGCCAGTATGGGCTGCATGGCCGTCCCCGCCACCAGGAACATAGCCTTGGACACCGCCTCCGTCCTCCTATCTGCTGGATTTTTAAAAGATGGAGAGCCCTCCATCGGGATCGTGGTAGCCTTGTTCAGGCGGGCCACCAGCGGGTCTACCACGGGGGACACCCACTTCTGCAGCAAGCTATCCTCAAAGGGATAGCGCACAGAAAAGCATTTTGGTAATGTGAACTAGTTTTCAGGACGGTGTCATTCCTTGTAGACAAACTGGTCAAAATATGGCACATAAGGGTAAACCTTAGGAGCCCGAGCCGGCCTATGGGACCCAAAGGAATAAGCCCCCTCTTGAGACGTCCCGGCCTGGCCCAAACGCAGTGTCTCGCGGACGGCAGCCACCAGGGAGCCCACCAACGCCTTCTCCCATGCTACGGTGGCCCCCTGCTCCTCCTCACCGTCAGAAGTGTGCAATTCCCCATCTGACAGATCCACGGGGGTCCCTGTGATCACATAACCCCCTTCCGGCTCCGAATCCTCCTCAGAGGATGGGGGAGGGGGTGGACGCTTCGCCACCCCCCTACCACAGACCGGTTCCACCCAGAATTGAAGTCAGGTTGTCTAGTGGGACTACAGGTCCCAGCACCGCTGGAGCCTCCGCGGAGACTTGCGGGACAGACATGCCCGGTTCAGCCGCCATTGCGCTACCCCCCGGACACTAGTGAGGCCTACAGGCCGCACACCCACCACAGGCCACCCCTCAGTTGCCCCCACACAGCAGTCCGGAAATGCACAGGAGGACCCGCACTGCGCCGCTGCCAGCACCCCACAGAGAAGCCAGCTATACTTGCTGAAGTCTGCCACTCTGCCTCTGTTGCTGCTGGGAGCTCCCCCACGACTCCGGCAAAATGGTGGTCGGCCCCGAAAAAATGGCGGCGATCGCCGCATGGCCAGGGGATCCAGAACAGCAGCAACTGAGGCGGAAAAGTGGCGGGATGCGGCGGGGGGTTGAGAGAGACGACCCAAACCACCCATGCCCGGACGGGGGGGACACCCGCCAGCCCCCCCCTCCGCACCCCCAAGGGCGTACTCACCCTTCCAGACGGGAGCAGCGGGTAGCCACCCAAGACAGATCTGCCGCCCCTACAGGTGTGGAGGGAGCTGCTGGCCGTGCGACACCTCGACGCAAGCCGCGGCCCGGTCACGCTGGCGGGACCTTTAACCCGCTGGCTGCCCCGCACGGAACGGGGCCCTAAAGATCTCCAGCCTGTCACCCAGCCGGCTGCTTGATTGCATTCTTCATCAGATAGCTTGAGAAAAAACAAAAAATTGGGGAACCGCAGATCCCAGCAGGGAGCCTAGGTGCTACTCCTTGCACTAGGCAGATAAAACTGAAGCACTAGCAGGGCGGAGGGTGTTATGCAGAGTGAGGACTGCCCCGGGGAGGGGCTAGCTTGCTTTTTGTCTGAACTATGTTCTGCCTAGTGTACTCCTAGTAAAAGGTGCATACCCCACATGTCAAGATTAAGAGGCTGCGTCCGTCAATGAACGAAAGAGAACATTTAAATTTTTTTTAAAAATTGAAACGCCTGTAAACAAAACGCTCCTAGACGCGAGTTACTGCGTTTAGGCGTGTTTACAAGCGGTTTGGCGTTTTAAATGCCTCTGAACTGGCGTCTGAACCCATTTTTTTTCCAAAAAAGCCACTAAACTCAACTGTCTGGAAACAACCTTAAACGACCCTGTGTAAATGTACTGATCAGCAGCAGTGTAAATGAGGCCTAAATGCACATTTTTTTGCAGGTAAATAAATGTGCATTAATTATTTTTTGTTTTGGGAGCCTATAAAGGATTGCACCAGCGATCAGCAGATCACTGATGCCATGCAGGTCTCCTGCAGATCTGTCAGTGTATCGGCATGCTTCTACCTCATACGAGGAAGCCAATACAGTGCCTTGAAAAAGTTTTCATACCCCTTGAAATTTTCCACATTTTGTCATGTTACAACCAAAAACGTAAATGTATTTTATTGGGATTTTATGTGATAGACCAACATAAAGTGGCACATAATTGTGAAATGAAAGGAAACTGATAAATGGTTTTCCAATTTTTTTACTAAAAAATATGTGACAAGTGTGGTGTGCATTTGTACTCAGCCCCCCCCGAGTCAATACTTTGTAGAACCACCTTTCACTGCAATTACAGCAGCATGTATTTTTGGGGATGTCTCTACCAGCTTTGCACATCTAGAGAGTGACATTTTTGCCCATTCTTTGCAAAATAGCTCAAGCTCTGTCAGATTGGACAGAGAGTGTCTTGCCACAGATTCTCAATTGGATTTAGGTCTGGACTTTGACTGGGCCATTCTAACACATGAATATACTTTGGTCGTTGTCCTGGAAGGTAAATCTCCATCCCAGTCTCAAGTCTTTAGTTGACTCGAACAGGTTTTCTTCTAAGATTGCCCTGTATTTGACTGCATCCATCTTCCCATCAACTCTGACCAGCTTCTCTGTCCCTGCTGAAGAAAAGCATCCCCATCCCCAAAGCATCCGCCACCACCATGTTTCACGGGGGGGGGGGGGTGGTGTGTTCAGGGTGATGTGCAATGTTAGTTTTCTGCCACACATAGCGTTTTGCTTTTAGGTCAAAACGTTCAATTTTGGTCCCATCTGACCAGAGCACCTTCTTCCACATGTTTGCTGTGTCTCCCACATGGCTTCTCGCAAACTGCAGATGGGACTTCTTATGGCTTTCTTTCAACAATGGCTATCTTCTTGCCACTCTTCTATAAGGGCCAGATTTGTAAAGTGCATGACTAATAGTTGACCTGTGGACAGATTCTCCCACCTAAACTGTGGATCTCTGCAGCGCCTCCAGAGTTACCAGGGGCCTCTTGGCCGCTTCTCTGATTAATGCTTTTCTTGCCTTGCCTGTCAATTTAGGTGGATGGCCATGTCTTCATAGGTTTGCAGTTGTGCCATACTCTTTCCATTTTCAGATGATGGATTGAACAGTGCTCCGTGAGATGTTCAAAGCTTGGGATGTTTTTTCTTGTAACCTAATCCTGCTTTAAACGTCTCCAGAACTTTATATCTGACTGGTCTGGTGTGTTCCTTGGCCTTCAGGATGCTGTTTGTTCACTAAGGTTCTCTAACAAACCTCTGAGGGCTTTACAGAACAGCTGTATTTATACTGAGATTGACCACTGGGCACTTAAACCCCCTTAACAACCAGACCAATTTTCAGCTTTCAGTGCTCTCACATTTTGAATGACAATTACTCAGTCATGCAACCCTGTACCTATTTGTCGTTTTTTTACACAAATAGAGCTTTCTTTTGGTGGTATTTAATCACTGCTGTTTTTTTTATTTTTTGCGCTATAAATGAAAAAAGACCAAAAATTTTGTTTAAAAAAATGCATTTTTCTTCATTTCTGTTATAACATTTTGCAAATTAGTAATTTTTCTTCATACATTTTGGCCAAAATTTATACTGCTAGATCTGTTTGGTAAAAAAAAAAAAAAACCCAAATAAGTGTATATTATTTGGTCTTTGTGTGCCAATCACTGAAAATTGATCACACCTGATGTACTAAAGGCCTATCTCATTTCTCGAGACCCTAACAATCCAGGAAAGTACAAATACCCCCCAAATTACCCCTTTATGGAAAGTAGACATTCCAAAGTATTTAGTAAGAGGCATGGTGAGTTTTTTGAATTTTTTTTTTTAATTCACAAAATTGTCATATTAACAGGTTATTTCTCACACACAGCATATGCATACCACAAATTACACCCCAACATACATTCTACTTCTCCTGAGTACGGCGATACCACGTGTGAGACTTTTACACAGCGTGGCCACATACAGGGAGCGCCATCAGGTGTTCTAGGGGCATAAATTGCATATCTAATTTCTTGACTACCTCTTGCACTTTTAAAGGTCTTGGAGCACCAGAACAATGGAAACGCCCAAAAAATGACCCCATTTTGGAAAATAAACACCCAAACGTACATTCTAGGAGGCATAATGAGTCTTGAACATGTCATTTTTCCACAAGTTTTTGGAAAATGTGGAAAAAAAATGAAAATGCATTTTTTTTTTTTACACAAAGTTGTCCATTAATACAATATTTCTAACACACAGCATGTACATAGCAAAAATTACACCCCAAAATATATTCTGCTACTCCTGAGTATGGCGAAAGTATGTGAAACTTTTCAACTGCCTGGCCACATACAGAGGCCCAACATGAGGGAGCACTGCCAGGTGTTCTAGGGGCATAAATTTCAAATCTAATTTGACTACCTATTACACTATTGTGAGGCAATGTAGTGGCACGGATGGGCAGTATAGTGGCATGGATGTGTCATGGATGAGAACTGATGTGTGGATGAGCATGAATGAGGCACAAATGAGCCATGGATGGGGATCACTGAGCACGGATGGGGATGACTGAACATGGATGGGGATGGCTGAGCATGGAAGAGGATAACTGATGGGGATGGGGATGACTGAGCACGGATGGGGATTGGTGAGCATGGATGTGGATGACTGAGCAGGGATGGGGATGGGTGAGCATGGATGGTGATGACTGAGCACGCCTGGATGGGTGAGCATGGTTAGCTGGGTGAGCTTGGATGGCTGGCTGGGTGAGCATGGATGTGGGGGTGCAGCCTGGCACATAGCAGCGCTGTGGGCACTTCAGATCCTCTGCCCACAGCACTGATGCATTTATCTCTCCCCTCTCCTCTCACACTGCACCGATCAGTGCGGAGAGGGAAGAGAAAAGCCAGAGCTTTCAGGGAGGGCAAAAAAGGGGAAGGGGTATGCCTGTATATAAAAAGAAATGACGTACAAGTAAATGTGAGGGATGACATTACTAGTGGATCTAGGGAGGAACTTGAAGCCTTATGGGTAGAGCTACAAAAGAAAAGTAATACTGGGAATATTCTATAGGCCCCCTAACCAGAAGGAAGAGGGGGAGGCAGACCTCCTATCACAATTTGGAATAGCGGCAAGGATGGGAAGGGTCATTATAATGGGGGATTTTAATTATCCAGATATTGACTGGGAGGAAGGTACTGCACATTCAACTAAGGCTCGCCATTTCCTTAAAGCGGAGGTCCGAGGGCTAAAAAAAAAATTAAAAGTCAGCAGCTACACATACAGTAGCTACTGACTTTTAATAATAGGACACTTACCTGTCCTGGAGTCCAGCGATGTCGGCACCCGCCGCCGATCTTCGGATCGTGGGACGGGTGCAGCCGCCTCCATCGCGGGTAAGGGAACCCGGACGTGTAAGCAGTACAGCTTCACGCCGGGCACCTTACTGCGCATACCCGAGGCTCTGCCGGGCTCTGCTACTGGCCAGGTGGCCAGAAGCAGAGGGAGGAGGGAGCCGGGCTGCTGACGTCAGCGGCCGCGTCCGCCGGCCAGAGCTCCCGGATGTGTGGAAAAGGACACCTGTCTAAAGACAGGTGTCCTTACTGGGAAGGGTAGGAACGGCGAT